>CM068733.1:71468733-71663733 GCA_035136125.1 Quercus rubra
TATGCATGTATGTGTCTTGTTGTGAAGAGGGTATTTTGATGAAGGAATTGTATTGGTAAATGTTCGTTGAATGGGAGACCTTATTCCCGAAAATCGCCATATTACGATGAAGAAAATCTGCTTAACTGTCAATTACTACTAATTGGACCCCATTTTTTCTATCTCTTCTCTTTGTTTCTATTTTTTTATTTTCTATTTTTATTTTCTGTCTTTTTCTATCCATTGTAACCCATCTGTCTTCAATTATGCACACACGCATGGTCATTGGTCAGAGTCAAAGAGGAATGAGCCCAATTCCCTTTTATTCCATTATTCCACCCTCTTATTATTTTTATGTTATTTTTCTGATATATATAGTATATAGTCTCAGCCCTCTTTTTCTTTTTTTAAAAGAGAGTTTATTCTTCTTATAGTCTAGATATCTTAATATATCAAAATATACTTTTAGCCATAAATTTTTTGAGATTATGTCCATTTTGATCCTATATGTTTTAAAATTTTTATCTTAGCCCTTTACGTTTTATTTTGTATTGACCTTGTCGCTAATTTCTATCAATAATCTGGTGATATCTAACATTATATTGGTGAAGTGACTTAATATATACCACTTATCTAGTACTTAAACAATCAAATTACCAACAAATTGGATGATAGGGTTCATACGAAATCAAAATCATTTATGAAGGATTAAAATGAAAACATTTAAAACGTAAAGGTTCAAAATGAAAAATAAACTCTAAACTTCAATGATCAAAAGTATACTTTAATATTTTGCTTAAGTTTTGTCAAATGGTACTAATTTGATCATCTAAAATTTGCAATTGCAGAATGTAATGAATAGTGATCTTTGAACCATCTTAGGAAGAAAGAAGAATAAAGAAAAATTATATATATATTTATCTTGCGTTTACCACCTTATCTGAAATGTAAAAGTTAATAAGTCAAAAAAGTAAAAAGGTAAAAAGTTAACAAGGTAAAAAAATTTACCCATCAACTTTTATGTCTTACATAAAATGGTTATTACATGGTTCAATTAACCCTAGTTATTTGCACCGGATCCAAATCCGTAGAGGGGGGGGAGGAAGGCATGTCACCTACCTTTATTTCAAGCCAAAAATTATTTAGGAGTAAGGGATATGCAGAAGCTATTCGGATTAGGGACCTAGACTCATCAATTTGACTTTCTTTTTCAATCTTCGCTCCAATGGATAGGGCCAAGATGTCACCTGACCTCATTTCTTTGTGCCAAGATGTTAGTTCATTAGTCATTACGTGTCGAGCTGCCATATTATTACATCCCCTTGGTTAAATTTTTTTTTTTAAACTCAAGATTTTTTTAACCATAAGAAAAGAGGTTTCTACCAATTGGATTTGGTCCCATGTAATAATTGATGGTGCAGTTACCATGTAATATTCTGAGATATAAAAATTTGACATATAAAAAAATAAAAAGTTGAAAGGTTAAAAAATTGTTTGATCTAATAAGGGCTGATCCATGTAATTAATATATGATGGTGCATTCTTACCCATTAATTTAGTATTATTTGGTGCAATAACCTAAAATTTTCACCAAACCTGGATCCCTATAAACTAGTTACCAAAATTAACTCCCTTTTGGTTTTGTATTTCTCAGACGGTCAAGTCAAAGGATGATGATACAGTAAGAGCTACCCCGAATCATGTTCATGAAAAGTGTCAAATTGCATCAAATTCAGTGTAAGTGTGAAGCACGGGTTCTTTTAGATATTTAAAACATAAATTTGTTATTTAATTATTTCTTTAACATTTATTTTGTATTATTATCATTTTATTTTATGGGTTATGAATTCTGCAAATGATGAATCATGATTCCGGATCCTAGGTGGAGCTTAAAATATGAGGGAAAAAGACCATGAAGCCCACAAAGATGGTCTCGATCGATGGGGGCCTCATCAATATTTGATGAATCATGATAATGAGATTTTGTGAAACCACTTTTTTCTATAGTGAATCAGTAGTGATCCAAGTAGGCAAGATTGTCACCCTAAAAAAAAAAAAAAAAAGTAGACAAGATTGTCACGCACATAAAATTGATGGGTGATCAAAATCTTACCCCATTAAATGTTCATCTGGCAATTCGTAATTTTTTAAGGGTAAAAAATAGGCGAAACTACAACATTGGTCCCTCAAGTTTATCCTATGTGCGTAATTGGTCCCTCAAGTTTGAAACGTGCGCAACTGATCCCTTAAGTTTTCAAAATGAGCAATATAAGTCTTTTTACTAACTATCATTAACGGTGTTACTTATGTGGCTAACGGAACAATAACTTGACATTTTGTTTTAATGATGTGGCATATTTTTAATTAAAAAAATTACAAACTAAAATTACACATGAGAAACATTATTTACCAAATTAAAAAACTATTTTCTACCAATTGTAAACTCCCAGCTATGGCTTAAAAATAATAATAATAATAATAATAATAATAATAATAATAATAATCTGAGATCTGAAAGGTATGCTTTTTTCGTTGCTCCCTATCCAGTCTCTCGTCATGCAACACCCTGTTTTTATTTCATTCTTTTTAGTTTAGTTGCTTTTCTAAAATATAAAAAAGACGACGACGATGTCTCTATAAACTCAAATCTAAAAACACTTCCTTGCTTTCCTTCTGTTTTTTTTTTGTTTTTTTTTTTTTTGTTTTATTTGAGAGATCTATTGGTGAGTGAGTTTGTGAGTCCCATTTATTTATATATATAAAGGACCTTACCACAAACACACACATCTCTCAATTAGTATTATTAGCTAGGGTCACGACGGATCTAGTTTTGGTTATAAGAAAGCGGTGTTTTGAACCATATTTATCCTCCGGATCTAGAATTGGTCTTTGCTATTCACATTAGATCTGACCTGGATTTCAGATATTAGATTTAGATCTGGGCAAAACATACATAATTGAAATTGAAACCAACCAATGTATTAGATATAGATCTGAAAGAATTGAATTGATTAATTTCTTCTTAAACAGATCCAAGAATCGCAGTACTAAGCATTTTTTTAAAATTAATCTTGTTTATTTGATTTTAGAACGAACAATGGCATCACATATTGTTGGATACCCTCACATGGGCCCGAAGAGAGAGCTGAAGTTTGCATTAGAATCATTTTGGGATGGAAAGAGCAGTGCTGAGGAATTGCAAAAGGTGAGTGCAAATTTAGGTCATCCATGGGTGTTTACAATTGGTAGAAAATAGTTTTTTAATTTGGTAAATAATGTTTTTCATGTGTAATTTTAGTTTGTAATTTTTAATTAAAAATATGCCACATCATTAAAACAAAATGTCAAGTCATTGTTCTCTTAGCCACATAAGTAACACCTTTAATGACAGTTAGTAAAAGGACTTATATTGCTCATTTTGAAAACTTGAGGGACCAATTGCGCACGCTTCAAACTTAAGGGACCAATTGCGCACACAAAGTAAACTTGAGGGACCAATATAGTAGTTTCGCCTAAAAAATAATAATAACAATTAAGAATAATAAAATCTTAGCTCCAAAATTTGAGGGTCAGTAAAAACCCAAATGACGCCTTAGAGTTGGATTGACCTATCATACAAACATATCTCTCTCTTCTTTTGGTATAGAGTCACAGATAGATCATGTACTAAATTAACGGCACAAGAAACTTGGACACATTGAAACTTAAGGTACCCACCCCAAACAATTAACCAGAATGTATTTAAAAGAATAATGTTAAAAAAGATACAAATAATTTATAATATTTTATTTTGACTACTTATTATGACTAATTATAATTGAAGTAACATCGTAATATGAATTCACTATATATTAATATTATGTAATAATCACGACAAGTTACCGCACAAATATGGCCAAAAAAAAAATGATGTTACTAAACTTATTTGAAAAGGCAGTGTGGGGACAAGCAATAAGAAAGGGAAGGAGCAGGGTGTGCTTGACAATTGATGAGATAGGTGGGCTTTGCACGTGAGGAGATCGAGGGAGAAGGATGATGAGAAAGCAAAATCCTGAAAGTCCGTGGCATATACACGTGGTGATGAAACACAAGTACACAATTCAAGGTCTCGGTTAGCTTAATCAAATCCAAATAATAAACAAATAAAAAAAGCCGGATGAAGAGGAATATACCTAGCTAGGCTGAAGCTTTTGTTTCTGTACAGACCCAAACCAAACCAATCCAACGAAGGGATTCCCACGCAACCTTTCATACATATTCATATGGGTGGCTATTCCTGGTCAAACACGGTGATGATGATGGTTGAAACTCCGCATTTTCATTACTATGGCTGCATATGCCAAATACTATTACTTCCACGTACTACTATTGTATTGTATTGTACAGTTATTATTTGCATTATTTACCCAAAAAAACACAACTGGCGCCGTTGCCTTTACGAATACTACATAACATTAATTCGTAGCTTAATGAGAAAGGGAATCCAATGGTTTAAGTCATTACATAATTATCATATCCTTCATGCATCATGATATATGAGCTTCAAAATGAAACATATATATATATATATATATATATATATATATATAATATAATATAATATATAATATGGTATTTATTTCTATTAACTTACGAATGGTATTGATGCTTAATTAACACATATCCAATTGTCATTTGCAATTGATCATGTGCTGTGCGTTGACAACATCTTTAATCTCTGTACCTCCCTCTGATCACATCTTCAATCTTAATATATATACTAATACTACCATGCATTCTTCCATTTGATGAACCTTCTCCCACGGTTGGATAGCCGCAACCACAAGTACAATGCCTTTTGACCTGCTCTAACCCTCAATTTCTATGTATCATATTATTACTTATAAATTAGCCTAATTAATTAAGCTCAACATTATTTAAAAATTTACAATTCTTCATTTAATTTAATTTTGAATATGAGCTTAATTTGGTTTCATCATTAAATTATATTATATGTTTAAACTTGGTTCATTTTTTTTTGTCAACCAAGTTTTAATTTGTCTATGAGTTATTTGATTAGCTTAACTCATTCTTTCCAATATATATATATATATATATATATATATATATATATATTAAAAATTACAATTTTTTTTAACCTTTTCACAAATCCATGCTAAAAATTAATAACTAAATTGTATTTAATTTTTTTAAGCTAAAATTATGGTATTTAAGTTAATTAGATATAATGATTTTCATATATAAACTTATAGAAATTAGATTTACCATTCTTGAATTATTATTTTGAGTATGTACAATATAAATTACTATTTATTAATAAATTATAAATAATAATCTAATATCTTATTCAATTTTAAGTGTGTGTCTGGCCACACTTATTTTTGCTAACTTATTTTATTATTCAGTTTATTGTTACAACTATTAATAGATCTCACTGCACTTTTTGGTATTATTTATGAGTCTCATTATATTATTTCGACTAACTTTACCTTTGTTTACGAAACTTTTAGCAAAAAAATTTCAATTTTCAGCAAAATAAGCGGATCCCAAACTGACCCTAAGTCTATATAAATATATATTTATATATGTAAATATATAAACATATAATATTTTAGATACAATAATTGGGCCTTGTACTCATGAACTTGATATGTTTGACGGTTTGAGCTTGATTTGTTTAATAATTGAGTCTAAACTTAAGTTTTAATTTGACTAATTTGCTAAATAAATGAACATAAATAAGTTTTTTTTTTTTAGTCAAGTTGAGCTCAACTTATTCTTTTTGATAATTTAATAGTTACAACTTACAATGAAAAAGAGAGGGATTTGAACTTAATTTGAATGTTTTCATTGGAAATACCAGAATGTGACAATTAGTTAAGTTACAAGGCTCTTGACTGAGCTCAACTTATTCATAAATAGTTTTGATTCATTTACATCTTAATATGAATATATATATATATATATATATATATATATATTTGTCTTTATCTAGGCTAAACCACCAAGTCACGCATCCCTACTTCCTACATCTTGATAAAAAAATAAATTGATGAAAGGGTTAATTTTTAGCAAATAAATAAGTAATAAAAAAATTTGAAGGGGTTAATATTACTATTATTAAAAAAATTACATCAAATGTAACATAATTACAACCTAATATATATTTGTATGGACAAGACTTAGGTACAATAATTAGGTGTTGTTCCTTAGATTCCCCTTTTAAGATTCTGTCATGTAGATTTTTTCTCATGAAATGAAAGTATATTTTTTTAATTAAGTAACCACATGACTGAATTTTAAGAGGAGAACGTAAGAAACAGCACGTACCTAAGTTTTGTCCTATTGTATATACACGGGACAAAAGATGTGATCCTTTTGCCTGTTGGGAATGAAAAATTCTACTAATCTAACCCATGAAGCATAAGTAGAACACTTTGCAACTTGTATTAGAAAAGTAAATTACAACACAACACTTGGCAACTTGTATTAGAAATACTAGTGGTTAACCAGTGCGATGCATGGTAAAAGTTTTAAATTTATACATTCATTTGACATGTCTCATGCATGCAATTATATTCAATATTATAGTGGGTTTCAGTTAGCACTGAAGGTTGAATAAGAGATTTGGAATTCAATCCTCGTCTACACAAAAAATCGATTAGTGCTATGGTCTAATGATAAAAAGTTATTATTAGGAGTGGACGCAATAGGTTGAAACTTTCTAAAAAAAAAAATTCAATATTATAAATACAAATCCTTAGTCTCACTTTTTTTTTTGTTCTACTGAACACAACATATCATGTTTCTTTTTTTCTATTTTTAACTTTTTTTTATAAGAAAAATCAAATAAACACATGGTATGTTGTTATTGACAGAGGATTTATATTCCAATATTGCATTATAACCGCATGGATTGCATCAGTCTCATACATCCCAAAGAAAAATAAAATAATTACAATATTTTTAATATCAAATTGACATATAAATAGTATGTTTTATAGCCAAAATAAGTTGAATTCTTTGCTATTTTTTTTTTTATTTTTTTTAAATTTGGTTGAAGCTCCTAGGAAGACAGTCCAAAAGATATACATACAACACTCCAAATAATACTAAAGAATAAAATACTTAGATATGCAAACATTTAAGCAATTGTACTGAAGCTCATTACTTTGTTAGAGCATCCTCATTGGTGGAACCATAAATTTAGTAATTTGACTCTACCAAAAGTTACTTTATATATTTTACCATTTTACTTTACAAAATATCTAATATCAGTGGTTTTATTGTAACTTTTAGCATAATAAAATAATATAAACAATACAATAAAATAATAAAAAACAAACACCACAACCACCTCCACCAACAACCATAGCCACCTCCGCCACTCTACTCTGTCAACCACAACACAATGCAAAAGAAAAAAAAAAAAATCCCACAACCACAATCATTGCAATATTTTAAAATATTGGCAATGATTAAAATATTTTAAAATCTCCGATGATGATTCTTCTAAAATTTATTCAAACCTTTAGTAATAGATTTTCAATTGAAATAAAAATAAAAATTTCCAGAACTTTGGCAGTAGATTTTCACCTAGAATATAATTAGCTTAGTAATTTTTAAGGGATTGGCTTACCTCTATTACTTTTTTAACTGGAAACTCCTTTTATTTTAATGAGAAACTGCTACATCACTCATTAACTAAATAAAAGGTAGAGATTAAAACCCACTATCATTTGATATTGTATATTTAAAATAAAATGAGATATTTAGTTAAAAAAGTATTGAAAATAAGCCAAATCCAATTTTTAAATGTGCTTATAGTGAGGTAAGGACTCTTTTGTTTTATGAATTGTTATGCGGCATGAGAGAGAGAGAGAGAGAGAGAGAGAGAGAGAGAGAGAGAGAGAGAGAGAGAGCATCCCTTTGAGCAACTACAATGTAAACAACACAAGTTTAATTTTTCAGACCTTAGTGATAGAATTTTAATTTAAGGAGTAAGTTGAACTTGGAGAGCATCCCTTTGAGCAACTACAATGTATACAACACAAGTTTAATTTTTCAGACCTTAGTGATAGAATTTTAATTTAAGGAGTAAGTTGAACTTGTTAACATTTTCGTAATAGAGTTTTATCTAGAGTATAATTAGATTAATAATTTTTGTTATAAGTAATAAAAAATTTATTGCAATAAAAAAACAGACCCAAGAACACAGGAAATCTATTGTAGGTATAATACAATTAAGATCCCAAAAAACAATGGTCAAACAAAATAAGAAGAGAAGAAAAAGAAGAAGTTTGTAAAGCTAAGCTCCACTTGAGCAAAGAATGGACGAAGAAAGACTTGATCTCAACAATAGAACGTTCGCATCCCTCAAAACATTTAGTGCTCTGTTTCTTCAATGCAACACAAACCTCCAAAAAGCTATATCGTGATGCTAGCTGAAATTGCCATGCCAAGAAGCAAACAACTCACTGACCCTTGGTAGCATAACCCAATGAATACCAAACAATCTAAATACCATTGTCCACAACTCATATGCTATAGGACATTGAAGAAGAAGGTAATCTACTGCTTCCCCAAACCGTTTGCACATACAACAATAGTTTATCACAATAATTCTTTGTTTCCGAAGATTATCTATATAATTAAAATCTTACCCAAAGCAGCAAACCATGAAAAGAACGCCACCCTAGGAGGGACCTTTGCTTGCCAAACTGTTTTCCAAGAGAATGGCATGACATTAGAAAGGGATAGCTAGCTTCCAATAACTTTTGTCTAAACCATTGCCCCACATAGACGTTGAATAAATCATGTCCATAAATAAGGCCAAGGATTCTAATTCCCAATCTTGCACTCAATGAAACAATTGAACATCCTAGTGAAGCCTACCATCAGAGAAACCGATGACATTCGCTCTTTTTAGACCTACCATCAGAGAAACCCGTGACATTCACTCTCTTTAGACCAACTAATGTTGTAAAGTTCTCTGGAAAAGCCTCATTGAGGGACAGTCCTCGCGCTCCACTCATCCTGCCAGAACAATCACGTGTAGGATGCAACTTATATCATATATTGAATGATAATATGATATCATGTATGAAATTTCATGAAATCTTAGTAAGCACTATGAAACAAAAGATTAGAATGATTGTAACACAATAGTTGCATTGCTTCAAATAAAGGACCTCTTTGGAAGACCTCCACTAATGCCTAAGGACTTGCATCAATTAAAAGGCCTATTCGGATTGAAAAAGGAATTTTAGTTGAGAGTCCATCTTAGTCATTTGGCACTCATTGGTTTAAGTCTTATTACAATAATTACAAACTTACATGTAGGGTTAGAATTTACTTAATAAAAGGATTAGGATTAGTTTGAATTCTAGATCTCATATTTATAAAAAGGCTCCTAACTCTTTTCCTGCAATGTAATTAGACTACAACTCAAACTGATTCCCTTGAAATCTGCCATACCAGGAGTATTATGTAAGCTGGATTTAGAGGAGGCCCTTGATTACATCAATTGGAATTTCTTTACATATATGCTAAGACAACGTGGCTTTACTAAAAAATGGAGCTGATGGATTTATACTAGTGTATCTACAGTTAGATTCTTTGTTTTGGTAAATGTAGCATAGTATTATATGGAATTCTGCAACTTTGACAGCCAATGATGTCGAATTAAGGGAAGCATATTCACCAGCCAATAAATGCCTGTGACATTCCTTTAGGAAGTGCTCAGGGGATAAATCTAGTAGTAGTTAGCTGGGCATTGAGTTCTAAAAATTTTACCATTTGAGCAGAGCTAACCAGACCCTGGAGGCAAAATTTGAGTTGGTATATGGTGAGATAATTCTTTGCCAAAAGCACATAGTTAGAGAAATACCGTACCATTTCATAAGCTTTTTGGAATCCAGCAGGCAAATCCATTATTGTCCTCTGCCATTCATTTAACACCGCATCTACGAATTTATGACCAAAAAGCTGATAAAAGCACAAAATTATTACTGCATCAAAACATACTAATATTAACAGCACTCACAGACATCTTTAAAAAAAAAAAAAAAAAAAAACAGCACAGAAAAAACATTTAATCTACTAAAGAGCATATTCAAAAAATATAACCTCCTCAAGAAATTTTTGTCTCCTAAATAGGCCTCCACCATCCCCTTCATCGCCATCATCAAAGTAATCATCTTCATCACTACCACCATGATTTATTTTCTTTCCAATATCTCCACCACCTCCCCCAATTGTAGTCTGCAATTCCAAAAGTATCGGTCATGTTGCCCAAGACAATGGACAATTCACATCACAATATGTTTAAACCAAATTGAAGCAGTAACTTTCAGTTAATTGGTTAAAGGAATGCAAAACCTCAAATCTGAGTACTTAGACCTAGATCAGCACCCAAGTTACAAATAAAAGATCAAATCTATAAATATGTTGGTTCCCCCTAAAATAATATCTACATAATTTAGGAGTTATATAATTTAGATGGCATCAAAACTACTGATTTCACCGGTTTCTAACACAACTAGAAGTCCAATTTATATAAGAAGGCTACATAAGAGTTATAAAACCTATAAAGCTAAAGAAAAAAGATGTAATAACAATGATACAGGGTCAACTATGATCTATGGTACTAAATGTTAGGCTATTATGAAGCAACATATTCACAAAAAGAGTCCAACTAAAATAAGAATGTTAATATGGATGAATATAACTTTAAGGAAAAATAGGTTATGAAATATAAAAATTTTGTTGAAAGACAAGGGCAGATCCAATTGATGAAAAGATGTGGGAGAGTAACTTGATACAGTTTGATCATGTGCAAAGGAGAACAATAAATGCACCAGTGAGAAAGAGTGATTTGATTCAATTCAACAAAACAAAAGAGGTAGAGGAACATCTAAAATAATATTGTTACCATTAATAAATAAATAAATAAAAACATGTATACTAAGATAATGAGATAATTGTTCGGGTGTTTCCCAATGTCTAATGTGGATTGGTGGTCGGCTTTGCAACACCAACCTTTTCTTGATTTATGTAATTTTGGTACTTGATTATTATATTTTTTTAATTTTTTTTACAAAATAGAATTTCTACTCTAACCTAATCTAAGTGTATATGTGTGTGAAACTCCCTCCTGAAGACTTGAACCTCGGCTTTTACCCCCCACACCCCACAAATACTTATACTTGTGGAGTGATCATCGCACCAAGGGTGTGCGGTGATGATTAGTTAACCCTTATATACTTCCTTGTAAAAACATGTTGGTTAGGAAGATGTTAGGAAGTATCTGTGGCAGTTGGGGAGAGGTCATGTATCCGTGATTTAGATGACCAAAGAGCTCTCTCTGGCTTTGGTATGATGTTGGTTAAATAGGATTGACTGACCTTGGTTATTCTGTGACTGTGAGGATCTATAGCTAATCCAAAAGTTGCTCACTTTTTTATTAATGACCCCAAAATGAAATGTACATAATTGGAGAAAAGTTCAAATTGTCCACATAATACATAATTGGGACAATAAGCATTCCTTGAACATTTGGAATTTAGTTCAGTTATGTTTGAAACATAGACTACATGTTTGTTTGGAATCTGCTTTTTTTTCTAAAACTGAAAACTTTTTATTGAAAGTACTGTAGATAAGAGTAAAAGTTAATTAAAATAGTAAGACCTATAAATAGTATCAAAAAGTGCAGTGGGACCTATAAATAGTAGTAAAAATAAGCTGAATAAAAAAATAAGCTGGCAAAATTAATCATGCCTCTAAGGCCTTGGTAGTGTGCATCGGTTACGATTATGGGGAAAACGATTTTTATTGGTTCGGTGATAAATTTAGGAAAAAACAACACTGACTGAACCGTGCACACCCCTAATAAGGACATGGGTTGCGCTGTTTGTTTCGTATTATTATATATGGTGTCCTTTGTGTAACGCCCCAAAATCATAATCGATAAAAAGTCTATTTAACCTGAATATTCCATAAAAATATTAAATAAAAGTTACTAGCAACCTTGAATCTTATCATCAAAGTCAGAGCTCTAATTCGCCAAATACAAAACGTCCTCAAAAATAATTCTCCAAATACAATGTTTAATGCCATAAAATAGAAATGAAATCCTCAATTCTACAAAAATAGTTCGAACTGCTGTCTTTCAAGAATCTCTACTCCAAAAACCCCTCTAATGTATCTGTAAAGGGAAAAATAAAGGGGGGTGAGATAACTCAATAAGTGGAATTCACTAACATTGGGGTGTGGGAACAACCTTCAATAAATAATTCTTATAGCTATTTCATAACTTGTAACTCATCAATATTTATCATTAAATATTTCATGTAAAAGAAAAATATCTTTATATCGTGAGCCATCTTAATATATATATATATATATATATATATATGTATGTGCATCAATACCATCACTTAAACAATTTCCTAGGCTTTTCTCATGATCAACGTTTACGCCCCGTTGACAGGGTTGTGCTGTCCCCTTTTTGGGACTGGAACCTCCTTTTCATCCCCTTCCTTAAGGATGGCTCCTTTGGAACCTAAAGGTGCACTCCCTTACTAAGGAGCTTCCTTTTTGGACCCTCAATATTTTACTCCCTTGCTAAGGAGCTATCAAATGTGCACTGTCCCCTTTTTGGGACCGTCCCTTGCTAAGGACTAGCTGCAATATGATTGTCCCTTGCTAAGGACTAAATACCATACTGAGCTTCTAATCACGACTTACCATAGGTTTTCAAAACATATACAAGATACTCACACAGATAATCCATTCCAGATGCTCACAAAGATAATCCAATCATAATTCTCGAAAATATAAGGATATATCACACATACAAATTTAATTAGATTTAGGTTGTCCCACAAGTTTTTCATAAAACAAATAATTAATGTGCACATCAAACATTTATAAAATACCAATTTATGTATATAGAATATCAAAATATTTCTTGATATGAGAATAGTTTGATAATCAACACTACTTTGGGAAAACCCCCAAAGTTAGTAAACACCACTTACATCTTAGTTGCAAAAATAAAGGAAATCAACCTCCCTTGAATCACAACAATTCAGTAGAATTAGAACCTAGTAACACCAAAAATAAGTTCATCAATACACAAATTTTCTTACTTAAAATATGTTTACACACTTAATGGTTTTATCCTAGACAATATTGATATATCCAAAATTCTCCATTTAATCACTTAACTATCCAATTCACTTTCAGCGTTGATCAGATTTTTGGACTTACAATTACCACTGCATGATCATATCTTTTGGCTCTACCTAATCAGATTTTGGCTTAAAATCATTGCTGCATAATAAGACTTTTGGGCTTAAAAAGTTGCTGCATATTCAGTGGCTTAGAGATGATAAATTAGTATCACTAGATGCAGAGGTAGATATCAAATAACATAAGGCAGCCCTTTTCCATTAATATAATCCATGCATGAAACTTTAATGCGGCAGAAAGATGGACATGTGATACCCTAATATATACCTTAATTTATCCATCCAATTGCCTAGTATTCCCTTGATGCGCTGGACTAGGATTTAGACAAAGAAAAGGGCGTGGATGCAGGTCAGTTTAACAATGAATACCGTGAGACTATAAACTATTATATATATAACCCACAACGCACCCTTGTTCTAATATAATAATCCTAGCTTTAGATCCATAACGGCAGCCCTTATTTTTTTCTCTATTAGGTACGCCAATAACAGATGCTAAAAGTGGGAACAAAAGCTAGCCATGAGTATCAACTATCCTAAGTTAGAGCAGAGAAGAACCGTACCTGTAGTCTCCACCCACAGCCACAGTGAAGAAAATCAACCTTCAATAGTCGGCTGAAGCACAAGAAATCCCATTAGCAAAACACGTGTGACCTAAGAGAGGAAAAATACTAGGGTTTTCAAGGCCCATATATTTATTTATGCCACTTCACTTGGGCTTCATATTCCATAGTATTTATCTTCTTTTTAAAACCTTAGGCCCAAATTAATTTAATCCATTTGATTATAGGCCTCTTTTAAAATTTACGTATAATAATTTAATTGGTATAAAAATTATGGGGTGTTACACTTTGACAGACACTAATAACTTCAATTATCAATGGGTGACTCAAAGGCTAAACCAGAGATTGTAGAGGTGAAGGTGATCGAAGCAACAGCAGAGAGCTTTGAAGAGTATGGTCAAGTCATAAAGGCTTCACCTGATGGTGATGAGTTCGGACCCCAAGATGCTCAGCTTGACCTCAGCCGTGGCATTCCCAGGTGTATATTCTTTTCCTATCAATGATTCTCTCTCCGGCTTATATTCAAGTGGGGCTAAAATTATAACTGTTCATTCAATTTAGTATGCAATATGAGAAGAATACTTTTAATTTTGTTAATATATCGATAAAATGTTTGTAAAGATATTATAATAAAAAATTTTAGTTTGAAACATAAACAAGTACTTAGGTGTGTTTTGATTTAGTGTTGACAAATTTCATATGATACATTGGGTGCGTTTGTATAAACTGTTACAAAATGGAGGAAAAAAAAAAAAAAAACCGATTAACAGGTTTTACATCATGCACATTGAAAACCGACCACTCAAGTTCTCCACAATCACACATCATGCTAGTGTGACCCAATGCCTTGGTTCAGTTGGCGGTAATGTTTGGTATCTTGGGTTTGCTAAGCCATCCATTGTGGACGATTATGAAGTTAAGGATGACACTGGCGGCGACAATGAAATTGTGCAGTCTCGTTGTGGTCATTTCTACGTGCCTCCGGCTGTTGAGAGTCTGTGTTTTCAGAGTTGAGGGATCGAAGTTTCTGAAGCTGAATCGAGGGACATGGCATGCAGGACCATTGTTTAAGGCTGATACAATGGACTTCTACAATTTGGAATTGAGCAACACCAACGTAAGCTCTCTCTCTAAACTAGTTTTTAAGTTTATGTATGCCTTTTGGTGCATTTGCAAAGCTACCCTGGAATTGTGAAGTGATTTGAGCTCAGCCAGCAACCTTTTTTGAATCAAACACTGCCAGGGAAGGCCTTGTGCATATAAACATGACAAATATGCATGTGTGCTGTGCTATGTGATTATCTTTTTGGGAATTTATTTTAATGTCTCTCTCTCTTTATAGGTGGTTGATCATACCACACACAACTTCAAAAGGGAAAATGGAGTGGCCTTCTTGATTAATGACTAGCTTGTTTTCAGCATCAACGGCTGTGGCTATTCCAGATAATCAATAGTATCAGTATAATATAAATTCTCATAGGGTTACATGCCCAGGCATACTTTCCAGATATCAAAACGACACAACAAAATGCTCATCTTGCATTAACTTTGATGCTAATTTACTGAGTTTATTTTCTACTGGGGTTCCAACTTCTAAATTCCCATCCAATCTTTAGTGAACTTAATACAAAAGTGGTAATAGTAAGGATCACATCACTCTCTTAAACTCATCACAAACAAACGTGGTTTTGTAACTTCTTCGATGAAACTACATCGGATGCATGTGTTACTTTTATCTGAGGAGTTGCTTCTGCTTTTCCTGTTTTTGCAGTCTTAGAACAATGAATGACAAATAAGTGTGAGCAATGATTTGTGCTTGACTCGACCAAAGAAAAGAGAGGTTTGTGCATGACCATCACAATTTTCTGCCTGTCTTTCATCAAGTGGAAGCAGTGTAATCTTCTTCTTCTTCTTCTTCTTCTTCTTCTTTTCTTCTGTTTTTCAAACCATTGTGCTAGAGAATTCTCATCGGTTGAATTGCCAAAATATTCTTAGCCTCTGGCTAAGGATTAAATGAAATCTGGATAAGCCACACATGGTGAAGGTGATCCGGTATTTAGCTATCACAAAATAACAAGCACCAATGCTGTTAAGAGCATGAAGAAAAACTCAAATATTATGGGGATATTAATAAGACAGTGCTAGACACACTGCAAAAACAAAGTAGCAGCACATTTCAGATCTGGTGAGGCCATTTTTAATGAAAAATGAAGAAGAAATATAATTTGGATAATCCAATAATAACAAAAGCCCAAACTGAGGATTTTTTACAGTGAACAAGGAAATAGTTGTGTTCAAAAGACCAGGAGGTCTTCCCAGTCACTGAAATTTAATGAAATTACAATTTTCAGAACCACTATATATGATAATGGGTAATAAGCACCAAACTGATCAATGACTCCTTTTGAAGCAACAACAAATGAAGCATCGATGGATCCACAACAGTGGAGAGATTGAACTTGTGTCACGTTGCTATTCACCTCCCATCAACTGCACAATAAATCTCAAACAGTTTAAGAAAGAATTCTGCTAATACTAAATATATTATTTTTCATTATTCAAAAGAATTCACATTTTAATTGTTTAACATCATAAAAAAGAAAGAAAAAAATGTAACAAAGTACTAAAACAAGGACATCATTAACGCATGGAAGAATGGGGGATGGAGAAGGAAAACCCTGCATGGCAGTAGTCAAAAATAAATTGTTTACTCAAGGATCATTAATTTTATGAACTATCTTCATTATTTGAGATTTCAAGACGCGCTGAAGACTTGAATATAATCAGCCTCAAGTGCTCTAGTAGAGGAGAGGCAGTAAAATCACTCAATAGAAAACCCAAATCACCGTTAGGCAATGAATAATACCTTGAAGATATCCCCAAACACCCCTTGCAAGGGATTTCTACGCCGCACTCCATAGAATTTCACCACAATTTCATCTAGCAACTAAACCATAATATTTATGTTAGAATCAACACAAAGTTAGGCCAAAAGATATAATATTAACAGATGGCAGAGTGTAAGAAAAACTTTTTTATATGTTGTAGGAGATGTATTCTTAAACAATGAAGAAATGAGCATCAACAGCAAAAAAAAATTTGTTTTTTTGGGTAAAATCAACAGCAAAAATTGCACAACTCATTAAATGCAGGTTCCCTTTCTATACTTGTCTTGTAACTAGCTTGCAACATATTAAAAAGAGGCAAAGCATCTCTTTGCAATCTGCAGTGAGAAAATTTGGATTAATCAATGATCTTTATTTTACACATTTCCGACAATGATACAACCTACCATCAGAAAGGATAATGTCTGAACAGAAAGTAATGGCTAATGCAGAGAAACAAATGTTAACACTTAAGCATGCATGGCAACAATGTCTACAGTTCGAAGTAAATATGAAAGAGATAATATTTATTATAAAATAAAAAAAGGACTGGCTATATAGATTAATTCACAAGATAAATTGATATCATTTTATTTGGTTTCAGGTTCATAAGAGGAGAAATCATTGAAGCAAAAGTAGGACAAAGAGTTGAAGCTTCAAATGTAAAGTCACACCATCCAAAGGATGGAGGCACTAGAAATTATGAATTTAAGCTTCAAATTCAGTTATAAATTTTGGACTTGTGAATTGTGATGACCTAGTAAATATTATATTAACTTTATTTTTTCTTTATTTATTTGTTTTGTTATTCCACAAGCTAGTAGGTCCCCACTTGAACACAAGAAAAGAAGAAAAGTTCCTGAACTTATCCCACTATCATTATTTTATTTTTATAATTTAATAGTTGGGGGTGGGGGGATTAGAACTAGATATTTCCGTTGGGAACACGGGTGCCAACCAGTTGAGCTAGAAGGCTCTTGGCTTTCTCCCGCTATTCATATTTCAATTTTTAATTATTTACTTATTTATTTAAACACTTTTCTATTTTTTGAGGAAGGGAGGAGGTTAAGAAAAATAATTATCACAATTGGCACAATTGAGCAAAATGCCAGCCTTTGAATAACATAGCAGTCTTATTAACATACTCCAAACTGCATAAAGACCCTTGCATTGCATGTGAACTTAATCCAGCTGGCACTAAATGAATGCATCCATCCTATGCAGCTGGTACCAACACAAAAGATTATATAAAAGCAAAACTGAAACTTACGTTTGCAAAAGATATATGATGAACTGGATTAAATCTGATTGGGGAGTCAAGCTGATTTGATTCCAGTTGTTTCTTTATCTCATCCATGAGATAGTTAGCATCTCTCAGATTACCCATAGCTAAAAACCTATCATGGAAAAGAAAAAAACATTTAATAATTTATAAAAAATAAATATATCATAAACAGGGAAAGGGACTAGCTCAGGGAAGAAATCTATATTATTTTTTGATAAATATATTAATCTTGCTTTCCTTAGATTTCTTCAATTTTTAGTATCTATTATCATTTTCGTTTTTCTTTTTCCCTAATCATTTGGAAAGTGGGTATTGCTAAGTAATGAGTCAGCTAAATTAAAAACCATAGAATTGGTTCACATGCCCTGAAATTCTACAAAGTTTATACTGGAGTTCAAGAATTGCAAAAACCAGGGGTCCAATTGGAGCCAAAATGAAGGATCAAGAACGGAGAGTTCTATGATCCAGATTAAGTTCAAAAAGGATACTAATGATAATAGTTAATCACTATGCAAGTATCTACTTCTTGAGTGTTCTTACATTAAAATTGCCCGTGCAATGGCCAAATCATCTTCACCTGGATAACACTGCAAAGTTGAGAAGTAATTTAACTGAATAAAAGACTATCTGGAAAAACCCAAAAAAAAAAAGGAATGACTCTGGCGAAGCTGTTAAAGATAGTAACTCGGTCGAGAAATCCAAAATATTAAGGAATTATGACTTATGAATTGTACTATTTTTTGGGTTTATTTCATATTTTGCATATTGGTTGCAGCATGCATCACTTTTTTGTGAAGAACTCAAAATTATTAGTTAAGAATAACATGAAATTTCTTAAATTATAAGTAATTTCAACAGTAAAACATAATGGCTTTAGACATCAGAATTTGTTTTCGACCAGAAATAGTAGCAAAAATACTACATTGATTGTACAAGCATTGAAACTTGCATAAGGTTATCCTTAATGTCATATAGAATCTTTAAGAAGTCAACACAATAGGCATGGATATGTAATCTTCTGTACCTCTGCAAGTTGATAATCATACTAATAAATATGAAAGTATAGAGTAAGAAGGCTAACCTTCCCCATAAAATTCACTAGAACAGAAGCAAACTTCTTTGGGCTATTTCCTCTAACAAAATGATTTGATACTCTAGCCATGTCCTGCAAGGAAGCAGTGTATTGATACATATTGGGCACTGAAATGAGGGCCAAGTGTATTCACAGACAAAAATGTACATTCAAGTTTCATGTTAATAATTAAAGTACATTTCAAAGACCTGGATATTATAATAGTTAGAAGGACACTTAGGACCATAGAGACTATCAATTCCCAAAGGATTTAGAGAACAAAAGGATTCCACCATGACAAGCTTAAG
Organism: Quercus rubra; assembly: GCA_035136125.1. Lineage (NCBI taxonomy): Eukaryota > Viridiplantae > Streptophyta > Magnoliopsida > Fagales > Fagaceae > Quercus > Quercus rubra. The sequence continues at coordinate 71,488,079 of CM068733.1, forward strand.
AAGCAATGATGCTGCCACTGAAATAATACTAGTAGGGAATCCGCATTATGAAAAATCTGTTCCAAATGGGCAAAGCACATTGGTCCAAGAAACCAATGTCTTATTCCAAACTAGAGGGAAGGCGAGTGTAATAATGGAAAACCTTAGGCGATGTTAGTGCAATTTTCCCCCATTCCAAATGAGCAAACTATTGTGTTCCAGTACTAACATAGCAACTCTCTGAAATCCAGAAAGCTCCTCCAATGTAGAATTGATGATTCTGTTTGGCATCTTCCCCTTACATGCTCTTTTTTTTTTTCAATTCTTCTCAAAAGTTTGTTTGCATCTAGCAACTAACACCACTTGGGATTACTTATATGGGTATATGCGCAGCTGTGCATTTCCCTTCACTTAATAACTGGGAATTAAGGAAACCTTAATGAAGCTTAATCAAGAAAAAGCTAGTAATAAACTGTAGGCTCATAGTTAGATTCACAAAAAGGAAGGAAAAAAAAAAAAAAAAATATATATATATATATATATATATAGCCCATACATGAGAGATTAACAGCACAACCAAATACTTCTTGAAGCCTACATTTTTGCTGTAAGACCTACCACTTCAGGAGATTCAGAATATATATATTCAGCTAGCATAACATGTAGTTCAGGAGATCTACTCCTATGCACTCCAAACTCCACAGACCACCTGAAAAACAGAAGATCTTAATTTCCAGAGACATACACCAGCAAGAGGTACAATATTGGCAGCTTTTAACAATATTTTGAAACACATAAACAGTCACACCATCAAAGAGATTTGGAGAAAAAATAGAAATCTTAAAGTACACCAAAAGAACAGGAACAATTGGTGGGGTAAACAGAACCATAAAATCTTTTCCAACCAAGAAAACAAGTCCATAATGTCTCACTTTAAAGCAGCTTTTAAGAATGATGAGCAGCCATCTAATATAGAAATTTTGTCATAATCATGAAGAAAGGCATGCATCAAAATTATCAGAAAGCTATAGATGGCCAAGTAACTATAGAACTAGTTAAATCACATAACAACAAAAGTTATTGCACATGTAGAAAACAACAAAGCCAATTTAGTGGAGGTGGCCCAAGAAGAGTTGATAAGCAAAAAAGATCGCATGAGAAGTAAGGAATGACCAGCATCAAAAATTACATGACAAGTAAAGAATAAGTCAACTGACCAAGGGCATCACTGTCATAAGGAATTTGCCCTTTAACAAGTGTCTCCACAAACAACACAGCAAGCCCCGCCCCACAAGTAATCTGAAATTTTTTTTCCACTGTATCAATGGAATATGGTTAAAAAGATATGAAGAACAACTGCGACTTTATGACAAATCAATAATATCAATCTTTAAAAACAAAATTATAATAAACCACATTAACAAGGATTTGGACAAATCCATAAACATTTGCCCAACGGGCCATTTATGGGCTGGCATACCTTTCTATCAGAAAAGATTGTGCTTCAGTCTTGGCCAATACAAAATTACTAAATCCCATGGTTAAGTCCAGTTATTTGCAACCCCCATATCTAAATGATCTAAAGTTCACTGGGCAATAGGAAAAATGAGCAAGATCTTTATTTAGTGCCCTATTATTATCTGTATCCAGCGTTGATAGTATCATAATCAATCCATGGCCACTAGACATAAATATAACCCAGTGTCATGTTTGGGATGCAAAATCAGTATATAAGTCTCTCATCCAAAACATTCACACGCTAATTATCAAATCCCATGCCTAATGTGATTACTTCTAACACACATTAAGTTGAGAAAAGTCTACTCAACAACATAGGAATATAGGACTTTGAAGAAAACAACCTGCCCATGTTTCAATTGCATGCATGCACCGGATTGAAGGATGTCCAAGGCTTCAGAATGCCGCTGAGCAGATACATCTGTGAAAAAGCACGCATATTTCATCAGCACGCATGCCATAAATTGACCAACTAGAGTAGTTCACTTTATATGCTATAATGCTACTGACAAGCCTTTTAAAACAAAGAAATCGAGTTCTTAATATCTATACCTTGCACTAATTGATTTGTACATTTGTTGAGCTCCATAATAATTACCCTCCTCTACAACTTTCTGCAATTTCTCAATATTCTGCATTTAACAACAACAAAAAGGTAGCAGAATCAGAATCCATTATTGCTAACCCATTGAAACCAACTTTGACAAACAAAATGAAACCCACAAAACAAAATATTATATTAAATTGTGGAACATGATTAGCAGTCCCAGAATTTTCAAATAACTCTTTTATGTGATCTAAAACATTCAAACTAGACAACAAAACCCGATTATACTTCATAATTACTCCATTTTCTCATAGACCAAGCTCAAATGATACCTCCTCCCCTTGTAAGAGTAAGGTGAATCGGGTTCAAGACCCACCTGGTGGGGGTGTTTATGCATAATTTTTAATCAAACAAATGAAAACATAATTTATCTATAATGCTGCTTTTGTCTAACACTAAAACGGTTGGAATGAAAGAAAAATATATGAATTATGAATCAAAGGCTCTACAAAATCAACCAAATTGCTCATATAACTTGTGTAGCTTATTTGATACTAGAAACAATAGCAAAACATGAAGATATTCAAAAAAATTGTGATCTATGTTAACTTTTCCACTGTCGTTGCCATTTTCTTTTTTTATATATATAAAGAAAACAGAGAACTGAAAAAAAAAAAAAAAAAAACTAGTTGGGTACCTCTCGAGCCGGAGGTAGTGTACCTCTCTTGAGTCTCTCACGCGACATGACCTTAATGTTTGTTTCTTCTTCGGTGGCAGAGAAATCTGTGTGATTCGGTGTCGATGAAGATCAGAGAGCAAGTGGCAGTTTTTAAGGACACACAGGTTTTGGGTTTCAATCTAGCAACATGGCTTATGTGGAAAACAAGGTTTTTTTTTCTGAGTTTTGACCCATAACGAAACTAAAACAAAGTCAGTCCAACACTAACCCGTAACACATGAACTGGGCTTGCTCCTCCCTGTCTCATCCGATACCTTAATTATATGAGATGGACACAGCAAGTTAGGAGGGTTCGGTATACTAATTCACCTTTGAAAGACTTGGGGATGTTCTCAATGTACTTCTCTGCCTTCTGGATACCATGTACTTTGGCAATCAAATCAAGGCGAGCAGCATGATCTTGTTCAGTAAGGTCATGTTGCTTTAGTCTCCAACCACTCTGAGAACTGCAAAATAAATTAGATTTTAATAGAAGGTTAAAAATGCAACCAAGCATCGATCCTGACTACATAGGGTCAGCTACATGAATCTTTTTCCACATATCCTGCTTTACTTTTCACGATATTGTCTTTGCTGCAGATCATTGTTACAATCAACAAGCTATTGTTATGACTGCAGCAGCTAAAAGTAAGCAAATTTAAATTTATCAATGCTTGAGAATCCAGGGAAACATATTATTGCATCAGATGTTTAACCAATTCCGTGATAGAACTAAGGGTATTATCTTCTTTCTTTTCTCCCTTTTGGCTAAGTCATAAGTGCACTAAGGAGTAATAAGACTTCATTCTTTTTTTTGGGAGAACTATACAAGTAGTTCAGCCATAAGCCAACATTTTCACCAATAAGAGAAGGGTTATGGTTAGAACCTAAAGAAAGAAGGAGAGAGGTCCAGGGGGCTTTGCTTTGGATGTGAAGATTAACAGTGCACAGAAGAGGTGGAGCGGTGCGGACACAAGATATAGCCTCCAATAATGCAAACATATGGGCATAGACGTAAAAAGATGGTGACCTAATTTGTGGCCTTATGGATGAAGCCTACTGAGCCCAATCATATAATAATTAGGATTTCTTTTATGTAATTGTTATTTTCTTTTTGTATTAGGTTTAGGAGTTTAAATTCTTTTTAGAGTAGTAACGTTATTTTCAATCCCTACAAGGATAATAAGTTTGGAACTCTATTTAAAGAACCCATGATTCAGTTTTGTTTACACTTTGATAGACTAATAAATTTCTCTTGGAATTTTCCTTCCAATGTTCTAGTGCTAACTTGAGCTACCCCTACGTGTTGACTCCTAAAAGTTTGTTCTCTTACTTGGTGCTGACTCAATGCTAGCCAAAATGTTGATTCCTCAGTTATCTATCCTTAAATTTTCTGTTCTTTGATTTTGTGTTGCATTAAGTTTTGGTTTTATTCAATGTCAAGGAGAAGAAAAAGAAGAAAGGAGAAATTGTGCTAGGCGATCTTGCTACAACACAAGCATTTGACCATTGTTTAATATGCCAAGTCAATAATAGCAAAAGTAGAAATTTTCATTACTAGGGATCAATAGTATTAGGATAAATTCTCATTACTAGGGATCAATAGTGCTGTGGACATAGCATTTCTCATAGAATAATAAAGTAATATATGTAAATATAAATTATCATTTTAATTTTTAATAAATTTCATTTTTTTATAAGTAATAATAGTTTTATTAAAGATGAAAAAAATAGAGGACGAATATAAAGTACCATGAACAATTACAAGGAAATCAAGTAGAAGATCTAACAAAATGTTGGAATTAAAAAATGGAAGTACAATGCGTAAAGCCCAATGCCCAAGACCAATCAAAGAAAGTACAAATCAACATGAAATTCAAGTGATCAATAGGTCTCTCAACATCCTCAAACATGTTTGTTCCATTCCCTCTATGCAAACCACATCAAGCACACCAGCACCAAATTCCATACATCGGAGTAATGTATAGAATTTAATGTCATCTCTAATTTATATTCTCCAATTTTGTTTATATTATATATAGTTTATATCATATATGGTAGGTTACACATACACTCAGCAGCTCTTGAATTTACAGCCTCAAGTTTCACCTCGTTCGCATGGAGAAGATTTTCCATTTGAGCTACAACTAATTGGCACCAATTAATAGAAATTCCTAATGATGCAATTGGTCTGAGGAATATGTATTCTTTATTTGAGGCATTAATTAATAACTTCTTTTCTTTTGGTAATATATATAATTTGAATCTAGTACATACCAAGGTGATGCTGGATAACTTTTGGATAAAACAATGACAAACTAACAAAATATGTCTTCATTTTACCTTTAAAGGTACAAAAATGTCACAGGCAAAGTGCAAGCAAACATATGCATTTCAGCAAAATCAGACATGCATTTCATAATTTGTGACAAAAAATGAAAAAAAAAAAAAAACATAATAATTTATTTAGGGAATATCAAGAAATAGCACCTGCAATGTCTTGCCATACATCCTACGCTTCCGAAGGCTAACTATGATTTTAGAAATATTGAGTCGGTTACTGTTATATATATTTTTATATTAAAATTTCAAATTTGTCAAAGGTTTTAGGAAAGAACTTTATAATTTATTGTTCATGTTTCATGTGTTTATTTAAAGCACTATTTACATGGGTTTCAATTAGCTTAATTGAAAAAAAAAAATTTATCGTCAAATAAGAGATTTGAGGTTTGAACCACACCTATACCAAAAAACCGAACAGTGTTTTGGACTAATGATAAAGAGCAATTATCATTGAAAGTTACAGGTTGAAATTTTATTGTATTAAAAAAAAAATAACCTACTCACGATACAACTAGATGTGCTCTATAAATCCAAATATTTCAAGTACTATTCACCATAAATTGCTTTCAAAACTCAATATCACAAAATCTCTACTACAAGCTCTATAGATAGAGCTAGAGTTTTTTTAAATATTAAAATGCCAAACAGACACATTTCGTAAAGACAAAGACTTACTATATTATGGAAGCTACTTTAAGGACATACTTTATGTTTAGATTCTTATGAACCTTGTAATGTAATTTATATATTGGATCATACAGTTTTGCCTCTTTACACTAGTTTAGAATCAAACTAAAGCAAGAGATTTCTTTGAAATAGTTTTCTGAAAAGTAAAGCAAGCATAACATCAAGCTTTTACTGTGGGGGTGATTTCAAAAGGTGAGTGAAGGTTCACCTGCTTCTAAGATAAGTGGGAATGACCTTATCTTGAAATGCTGGTAATTATTATGTGTCTCTAAATTGTTGTTTAATACAAACACATGTATAAGATTAAGTATATAGTTAGATACTCGAAGAGGTCTAGATACCTCAAAGGGATTCCTCCCTATAATAACCTAGTGTATGTGGGACAGGGGATTGTATACATTCGAGAAAAAAGTTAAATACTCAAAGAGTGTGGATACCATTGTTTCTATAAATAAATAAATAAATAAAATGGCATATATAATAACCTAGTATGTGTGGGGCTGTGGCTTTTTTTGGTGCCGGCAACCTGGCCGTAGAGGTGGAACCCTAGAGCAATGAGAGATGGAGAGACGTAGACATTTTTTTTTGGGTTTAGAGATAAATATGGAATGACATAAATAAGGGATAATAAATGAGATTAACCAGAATATCAACATTAATGATTGTATTTTTTTACCGTTAGATCTACTTAAATCCAATAATTTAGAAGTTAGAATTGCATTAAGTGTAACTTGAACTCATCTATATATATATATATATATATATATATATATATATGATCTCTAAATGTTTTCTCGGGACAAACCATTAAACATTCATCCAGTGATCAATTTAGGTATCAAATCCAAATTTCTTTGGTAATTTTTGGAGTAATATACACATTACATTGTTTACTTCAAGGCGGTCGATATTGTACTGGTACCGGCTGGTATGTACCGTACCGGTAAATTCTTTGGTATTTTTTTTTTTTTTTTTTTAAAGTACTATTTTTTTTGTAAGTAAAAAATAAATGATATTATTGCAAAAATACTATTCAATTTCAGATTTATGCATTTGTACATTCAATCCATGCACTAATGTGTAAATTACATGGACATTCTCATATGGTATACAAGTGATTACGTATATATGCCTCGGCCAGTTGTTCCAAACTATTGACTGTTTAGGTACAATTAAAAATCAAAAGCACCATATGAAAGGGGGAAAATAATAAAACTGATAGCACAACTGATAGCAACACTAAATCTTTTTTAAAAAATAATAAATAATAGAATAACTCAATAAATAATTTAGGCAACCATTATCAGATGATAACCATGCACTACCATTCCTCTCTCAATTACTTATGTGTGATGCCATGTAGAGCATGTTGATGACCATGTACTTGTCCATGCTGAAAAAATCGCTACAACCGGGCAGCCTTTGATATGCTCTTTTGCCTCTTGATCAGGCCATCCATCAAACTAAATACAGTGGATTTATTTACAGAGACACCTTTCTGAGTGAGTTCTTCATAAATGCACATTGCTTCCTTGTATTTCCCTTGAGTACACAGCTCCTTGATCTGTTCTGAATAAGCAATAGAACTCGAATCAGACCCTTCTGAATTATCATGGTTTCCATCATCTTGCCCCTTGCCCAGTTGTGATGACTGATCAGATAGTTTTCCCATTTCAACCATTTTTGACATAAACTCCTCTGCTTCCTTAATTCTGCCTGCATCTGTAAGCACACCAAGAATGGCATTATATGTATACTGGTCAGGACCTAATTTCTTCTCTTCCATTTCTTCAAGAAGATCAAATGCATCCTCAAATCTCCCATCTTTGCATAGGCTTGAAATCAATGTGTTGTAAGTGACTGTATCAATTGTTTTCCCTTTTGAAATCCATGTGTTGAAAAGCTTAAGAGCATTTTCTAGCATACCCTCTCTACAAAGCCCATGGAGAAGAATATTACACGTAAACACATCTAGCTTAAATGAATTCTCGACCATTTTGTTGTGGAACTGAAATGCTTTCTGAACATCCCCCTCCTGGCAGTAACCATGTATAATTGTGTTGTATGAAGTTTCATCTGGGGCAAAACCACTCCCTAAAGCTCATTCAATTTGTCTATTGCTTGATCAGTTTTTCCAGATTGGCATAGTCCTCCAATTATAGAGTTATAGGTGACAATATTGGGAAGGACTCCTTTCTCCTTCATTGTATCCCAAACCTCCAAGGCTTTGTCCGGCAGTATCCCATCATCAAAGTTCCATAGCTTACCTCATCAATAATATAACCTCGCCTAGTGGCACTATTGAGCAACTTATAAGCCTTAGCAAGCTTCTTCTCCCCACAAAGAGTGTGTAGAATGGTATTAAGGGTAACAGTATCCATCTTCAAGCCTTTCCTACCCATCTCATCCATCATTCTAAACGCTTCCCCCATGTTCCCTGCTTTACAATACCCATTAATCAAAGTATTGTAAGTAACGCAATCCGGAGAAAACCCATTTTCTTCCATCTTCCTCACAGTATTACTTGCTTCTTCCATCTTCCCCTCCTTACAAAACCACTTAACCAATATATTATGAGTAACTGCATTCGTCTTCACTCCTTTCTCACTCAATTCCTCAATCAACTTCGACGCATCTGAACTTCCCTGCCACTCAAAACACCCATCAATCAACGTATTATACATAACCACATCTGGCAACAATTTCAAATTCTCCATCTCATCTCTCAACCTAAAAGCTTCCTCCATCCTACCCTCCTTACACATCCCCCAAATCAACATATTATACGTCCAAATATCAGGCAACAAATTATCCCTCGTCATCAACTCCATCACACTCACTGCCCCTTCAACCACCCCATCTTACAATACCCACGAACCAAAATATTATACGTGTTCCGATACGGCTACAACCCGCTATTCTTCATATCCAACAACAAATCCCTAGCCTCATTCAACCACCCTTTTTTACAAAACACGTCCAATATTCACTACAAGAAAATGTACTTTTAGTGACGAAAAAATTCGTCACTAAAAATCCAGCTTTTCGTCACTAAGAATCTTTAGTGACGAAATCGGACTTTTAGTGACGAAACTCATTTCGTCGCTGTAGCCCCGTCGCTAAAAACCCTAGCGACGAAAATTTTCGTCGCTAAAAGTCTAATTTGATTTTTTTTTCAAAAACTTTTAGCGACGAAATGATGTTTTCCTCGCTAAAAACAGTATTCAGCGACAAAAATATTTCGTCACTAAAACCATTTCAGTTTATTAAAATCATATTTAGTGACGAACAATTTCGTCACTAAAACTATTTTCTGATACATATAGTGACGAAAAAATTCGTCACTAAAACTATTTTTTGGTACATATAGTGACGAAAAAATTCGTCACTAAAACTATTTTTAAGAAAATCCAAGCACATATAGCGACGAATATTTTCGTCATTAAAGCTATCTCTTACAAAATTATGCTACATTTAGCGACGAAATATTTCGTCACTAAAACTTATTTTCCATTTTTATTATTTTCATGATTTTAATATTAACCTGTAACCTGTCATTACATTATTAAAACCTCACATTTAATCAAAACATTTATTTTAACACATTTATAAAAATCAATCCATATATTCCACAAATAAAAAATAAAACAAGTATCCAATTCAAACTCCTTCCATACAATAATTGTTTGCAACACATACAATAATTCAAAATGTTTTATAACAATACAAAAAGTGTAGCATAATGTAATTAGCGCCTAAGGGAAATGTCCTCATATGTCTTCAAGTAATGCCAAAAGTAAATCCCCTAAAGCCACCAATAAGAAATCTGCACAAATATAAAAACACTAGTACATTAAAATCATAAAGTAAAAACATTAACTATGTTATAAGAAAATGAAGTGTTTTAACTTGAAGGTAAAATACTAACCAATAAGTGTTTTAGCTTGAAGATGAACCACGCCCATAGGTAAAAGCGTCATCATAACCCTTACTCCTCAAAAAATTAAGAATATTATTTTGGACTTCATCTTGCTTAGCTCGTGCCTCTTGCTCCTTAGCTCGCTCCTCTTCGTCCCTAACTCTTGCCTCTTTGAGCTCAATTATCTCATTTTCTAACCGATGGATATACTCCACCGAGGAATTAGATGAGGCAGTGGTTACTAGAGAAGAGGAAGGTCTCATACCAAGTCCTTTTACAATACCAGACTTTTTCTTAAAAACCAAGTTTGAGATCTCCTCTTGTGTAAGGGGAATTGCATTAGGATCTTGACAATGATCCTCTTGCACTTTGAGAATAGTTTCCTACCATTTGAAAGAGATAAAAAACAAACAATCACAACATTAATACTACATATGTTATAACTTTACAAACATGATAGGGATGGAATGATACACATACATATGTCGCTTCATCCTCATGGTGTATCCACTTATTTGTATTTGGATTGAAATGAACATCTTTGTAAACTTTTGCCAATTCAGGAACTTGGCCGCCATTATTATTTGTCTAATTAATTAACATTCGAGTGTTAGATAGTTATAGTTAATTAATCACAACATATAATATACTAAGGTTTAAGAAAATGAAAGAACACGCACCTCCTCATCAACCCTAATAGCAAGTGCCTTTGTCCCACATCTATGTTTGCCAGAAGTTTTGTTCCTATTTTCAGAGTTCTTTCTTGATTTTTCCTAATAAAGAACATTCAAGATATTTATTAGATCATGAATAAAACAATATATATTTACTTCATCTAAGTATTAATCTAATTATTTAACAACATAATATAGTAAATATTACATAATAATAATATACGCATAAATAATTTACCAGCCAATCTTTATTGGTCCATTTCCCTTCAATAAGTCCAGTCCACTGCGCAAGTGTGGCATTCTTTGGCGGGTGACTTTTTGCATAGTCGGCACCATGAGATTCTACAAGCTTTTTGTAAGTCTGATACAACTTGTTAGAGCCATTACTCAATAATCTTCCACATTTTGTATTTATTGTTTTCTTTACCAAGTTGGAATCTCCTTCTAGCTCAAACTGATCCTGTAAAATAAAGTGTATATGTATTATAAAAATATTATTATATGAATTTAATATGTTTAGTGACAACAAAGACAAGTTAGACACTATCAATGTAAATTTACCGCAATACTTTGAAGAACCACATCTCTAGTAGCAGCATCAACACCTTTCCAATTTTTTACGTTGTAACTAGACAAATTACTTCGCACTTGTACACCAATTTGATTAACAAGCTTGCACGATTCTTCCCAACAGGAACATCATACTCTGCAGTTATACGTACTGGCAGTTTACCACTCTTTTCAACAAGTGCCCGTACTGCTACACCACGTGTTGTTCCACGGGTATTTCTGCTAGTAGATCCTATTTAAACATTATCAATGTTAAAAAATTATATATTCCATATACATTAAGTATAATCTCAATAGTAAAGACAAGATGTAGTTGTAATTAAGTATATTCTATGTAATTACCAGTCGTGCTAGTTAATGCGTCGGTAGCCTCCGCACTAGAAGCACTTTGGGCGGAAGGATTTGCTTCAAGAGGTGTTTCCGTAGATTGAACCGTAGATTGAATAACCGGGATAGATGCCTCACCTCGTGAGCGTGTAAGTCGTCTTGGTGCCATCTGTAACTAACAAATATGCATATAATAGAACAACAAAATCATTACAAATAATAGAACAACAAAGTTATTATCTATTGTACCCTATGGAATATCTATTGTACCTTTTGGATTAAAGAATTAGATGATTCAACATCATTCTCATCGTCACCAATAGGTGGTACATAATCATCATCTAGCACAACACTAGCTCTACTTCTTTTCCTTTTTGCACAATTGGACTGAGCAGAATCCTTTAGAGAAGTTAAGAAGTGCTTCAATCCCAAAGCATCAATTATCTCTTGATTTTGCCTCATTCTATCCAATCTTGCCATCTCATATCTCGGTATATTATGAGTGTATTTGGCCTTTTTGGGCATTTTTTGAAACTATGTATTGACATAAAAGATAAGTACAATTGCTACTGACTTAACATTATAAAGTTCAAGATAAACACAAAACATCTCAATAACAATTACTACTAACTTTACATATCATAATCCACACCATTATCCATATCAAGCAATTCACAAGTATAAAATTTGAACACAAATGCTACTAACTCAACACAATAAATGACCACATCTCAATAACAACTGCTACGTAAACAAGCATAAAACTTTAAGACAAGCACATAACATTTAAGACAATTAATATGAACTCTACATATCATAATCCATATTAAGATCAACATCAGGTATGTCATGCTCTTCATTTTGATTAGCATCTCTTGAAGTTCCACCTTCAGGAACAACCTCAGTTTCAACATCACCCATACAATACTCAATAATATTGTCTTCAACATTAATAGGGATAATATCAACAATTGCTTCTTGTTGGAATGCATCACTATCTTCTGTATTATCATTGGATTCTCCGCCCCTGACTTCCGGGACATCAAACACTCCCCTATGTTGGATGCATTGCACAATTTTCCAAGGGTCACACAATTTAGTATCTTGAAGGTAGAAAACTTGTTTTGCTTGACTAGGAAGTATAAAAGGGTCATTTTGATACCATCGACTTGTAACATCAATGCTCGTGCAATGTGCATCGGTTCTTATCGTTCTCCTTCGACCATTGGTACCAGTATTGTACCATTCACACTGAAACAAAACAACTTTATGACGAAACATATACTCTAATTCCCAAATTTTGCACACATGACCATAAAAGTCATGCATTTCTCCTTCATGGTCCCCTTCGGTACATACACCACTGTTTTGGGTTACACGACGATTGTCTAGGTCCCTTGTATGAAACTTCACACCATTGACCATACAAACTGTGTACTCCTTCACATGTGGCTTAGGACCATTTGCTAATGACCATAATTGTTTAGTAGCTTCTGATGACTCATTAACTTTCAATCTATTCATCTATAATGACATACAACAAATGATATTAATTAGTAATAAACAATGACGAATAAATTTAAATGTTTAAATTTATTAGTGTGTGATTAAATTTCAAATGTCTTACACGTTCTCTAAACCACTTGGGAAATTCTTGTCGTTGGATTTGAGTTATAGCTTCTCCAGTAAGATTATGCAATGTGCTTTTGTGTTCACTGTTAAAAATAAGGTGATTTATTTTCAGCTAAGCATTACAGATAATGTTCAAAACTTGATTAAACAATATATGCATATGAAATCACATACTTTAAATAAGGTTCTAGCTCAGGACTATTGTACAACAAGTACCAATGAGCAGTATCGAACAATGCACGAGACAAGTTGCCATCATTACGCCTACCACCTGTAGGTCGGGCAGTCTGTGAAAAAACTATCAATTCTTCGCTAGATTCACCAAAATCTTCATTTCTTTCTCCTCGGTTATGCACAGTTTCGATCCCATCAATATACAAAGACCAGTTGTTAATACATTCTTTAAGAATGTAAGCCTCTGCAATCGAACCTTCTGGTCGAGCTCGATTGGAAACGTATCTTTTCAATTTTCCAAGGTACCTACGAGGAAAAAATACGCATAGAATGTGATTTTATACCACGTGAGAAAGATGCAATTGAGAATGGGTCAAATGATCTAATTACCTTTCAATTGGATACATCCAACGATATTGTACCGGACCTCCTAGAATTGCTTCTCGAGGCAAGTGAACAGCAAGGTGGATCATAACATCAAAGAATGCTGGAGGAAAGAACCTCTCAAGCTTGCATAGTATAAGAACTATACGTTCTTCTAGTTTCTCCAATTCACTTCGCTTTAGGGTCCTTGAGCATAAGTCTTGGAAGAAGTTTCCCAACTCAAACAATACAATACTAATGTCTTTATCTGCAAACCCTCGCAACCCAATTGGAAGAATTCGTTGTAGTAGCACATGACAATCATGGCTCTTCAAACCAGATAATCTACCATTTTTTGCATTCACTGACCTTGATATGTTGGCTGCATAGCCATCCGGATACTTGACTGATTTCAAAAAGTCATAAAAACCATCCCTTTCATTGGGGCTTAATGAAAAGAAAGCCCAAGGCTTGTCATATGATCCATCAGGACGTTGTTTCAAATGCAACGTGTGTCTGAAGTTCATATTTTGCAAGTCTATTCGTGCCTTGTCAGTGTCCTTATTTTTCCCCTCAATGCCCAACAAAGTACCATAAGTACTCTCACTAATGTTCTTCTCCACATGCATGACATCAATGTTGTGCTTAAGCTTCTTATTTTTCCAGTATGGAAGCTTGTACAAAATACTTACCTTTGACCAATTTGGCCCCCCAATAAGTTGTCTCTTCTTGTTGCTTGGATGTTTTCCTAAAATTATATTTGGCATTCTATCTAACTGCTCTTGTATCTTTCCCACTTGTAACTCTAAAGATCTCGTTCGTTTCTCCGGTAAACCATTATGCAATCGACTATGTCTCCAACGATGTTCCATAGGTAAATAAGCTCGATGGTTAATAAATCCAATTTTACTTTCCAAAGCTTCTGAATATGGTTGATCATTGCAAGTGTAACAAGAATGATAACCCTTTGTCCTCCACCCGGACACGTTACCAAATCCAGGATAGTCATGTATTGTCCACAACAAAGTTGCACGCATCTGAAAATGCTCTTTACTATAAGCATCATAAGTTTCTACACCTTCTTCCCACAACTCCTTCAACTCATCAACCAATGGTTTCAAGTAAATATCAATCTCATTTCCCGGTTGATGGGGACCAGGAATAAGCAAGGACAACATAAAATATGGCTCCTTCATAACCAACCAAGGAGGTAGATTATAGGGAATAAGTATGACAGGCCACATACTATAGTTGTTGTTCATATTCCCAAAAGGATTAAATCCATCTGTAGCCAACCCCAACCTTACATTGCGAGGTTCGAAGGCAAAATCAGGATGTTGCAAATCAAACTCCTTCCACTCCTCACTATCAGCCGGATGTCTCATTATCCCATCATCCACACGTTTGTCTTTATACCATCTCATGTCCTTAGCTCTTTGGCCTGACATGTACAATCTCCTCAGTCTCGGTGTCAACGGGAAGTAACGCAATACCTTATGAGGAATCTTCTTACCTTGGGTACGTGTATCTTTGTACCTAGGCGCCTCACACACCGGACATTTATCAAGATTTTCATTTTCCTTCCAAAATAGTGCACAATCATTTTTGCAAGCATCTATATGCTCGTATGACATGCCCAAGTCACGTAATATCTTCTTTGCTTCATAAGTTGACCGTGGAACCAAATTACCTTTTGGTAAAACCTTTGTCAGCAATTCTAGCATCATATCAAGTCCTTTATTACTCAAGTTGGTCATTACCTTTACATTCAACATTTCAATAACAAACTTCAAGATACTATAATCAGTGCAACCTGGTTACAACTCACGCTTTGCATCTTCCTCAAGTTTGTCAAAATGACGCATCTCCTCATCTTCGGTTGCATTTCTTGGTTCCCTTCTAATTCGGTCACCTACTAAGGCATCGATACCGTCCATATGATCACCATCCGACATTTCATTATCATGAATGTTCTCGTTCAATACACGAGATTCTCCATGATTATACCAATTAATGTAAGATTGCATAATTCCACGACGAAGCAAATGGATACGCACAGTTTGAGGAGATTGTCGATAGCAATTCACACAATGAATACATGGGCACGGAATATTACCACTCAAGTCCACAACCGCTACTGCGGAATTAATAAATGCATTGACCCCTTCAATATATGGATGACTTAATCTGCCATCGGGTGTCTTACCCATTGTCATCCAACTTTTATCCATGTTCGACTACAATTATAAGATGAATCCTACTTTAGTAAAATAAGGACAACTCATGCATAATGTATTCTAACATATAATCAACAATATTCATTCACATTTGCAAGAATTGAAAAACACTCCAAATATGAATTTAAACTACCTTATAACACCATGCAAGCCACCCGCTTGCTCCAACACAACAATCCACCACAAAACAAATCACAAACATCACAAGTACAATGCTTACAAGTATTGAAATCGAATAAAATACTATTCATTACATCTGATCAACAATATTCATTCACATTTGCAAGTATTGAAAAACACTCCCAATATTAATTTAAACCACCTTATAACATCATGCAAGCCACCCGCTTGCTCCAACACAACAACCCACCACAAATCCAATTACAAATATCACAAGTATAGAATTTTATAAATTCTTAACTAAAATTTACTTACTTTGCTCAAGTTAATCTTACAACTTTCAAAGAAAATCCAAAGTTATTGCAAATAATGTGTATTTAGCCTGCAAAAAAAAAGCTAAATTTATAAGTATTTCAATCTTGAAAATAATCCTCTCATAAATTACTACACAAACTCACAGCTTACTAATATTTCAGTAACTCTTTTAGCAACTCAAGATACACACTTATGACCTGCAAGAGAAGGCACCTATGTATCAAGAAACTACACTTCCAGACATACTATTGACACAAATTAGATATACTCCTTTTGAAATTCCAAAATAAGTACTTTTATTCCAATTTTTTTTCTCAAATGATAAAATACATATACTATTATAATCATCAATTCCAACGCTCTATACAGAGTTTGGGGTTCCACTAAAACACTAAAACAAAAAGATAAATGAATGTAAGCTTCTATAAGATGCTATAATTTCAGTGCTCCTCAAATTTGGTAGGAAACTAATGGTGGGTCCATAGAGGGCATTCATTCAAATAACAATTCCCCCCAATTCAATTCTGCATGGATGAAACGTGATGCAACAAAAACACAACTTAACTTTTCACATAATCCCAATTCCCTTTTTCTTGTTCTTTTTCTTTTTTGTGTTTCCATTCAAATAAGCTGATGTAATGTCAGTTAAGTAAAATCTGAAAAGGAAATAATAGAAATATGTCTAGATATACATAATTGAAATCCACAAAATGATAACACATATTTATAGCATTTTTTTTTTTTTTGATAAGTATTTATAGATTTATAAATCCTCAAGAACGTGATACCATAAATTGAATTAGGACCACTGTGTTCTGAAACGAATACCTACTTAAGCACTGTGGTGTGTAGGGGCATCACCAATGAGCTTAAATTCCTGCACCTCCTTGAAGTTCAACCATGGCTTCTCCCAAATCTTGGCTTCATAAACACAAGTTTACACTAAAAGCCACTAAACTCAATATTCTGTAAGCAACCATAGAAAGACTCAATCACTATGAATGCAAAACAGCAGGTTTATTCTGAATTTAAACTTTAAAAGTCAATTAAGCTATTAATGAAAGACCCAGACATTGAAGCTTCAAAGTGCCCAAAAGAAGAAAAAAAAGCCACCTACGAAACACAAAAATATTGTAGAGTATCAAAAGTTTCAATACAATCTAAAGCATCACTACAATAGCCATGGAAAACAGAGCAAGCTCAACTATTACAAACCCATGAAATCAAATACACGCAATTTGCATAAACAAAGCAATAAACAACACCACCTGCCATAAACATCACAATAAAGCCTGCACAGCAACCTCACCAAAGAATAATAATAAGCAACCTCACCAAACATCACAATTGACACATTAGTTCTAATAAAGAGGAACAAAAACCACAAACTAATTTTATATTCGAGCCCCTGAACCACAATTTGTTAGCCAATTAATAACCAATATCGAGTCTAATACAATATATTTTATATCCTAATCGCCAAGCCATCCCAATACCATATCTGAGTGCTCAAAGTTCTGCAATATTATTCATTGTGAAGCCAATATTTAATGACAAGCCTCTATCAAATTTATTCCTCAGTACCAAACAGAGTCAAATGCCACAATCAACGACGTTAAAAAAAACCACAAATAAACCAACGACATTCCCAAATAAACCACAAACTTTAAAAAAAATACAAAAATAAATCAAATTAAAACACAAAATAGTTAGCCAGAAAGAAGAAATGGGAAACGAACCTCAGAAGCGAAAGGTCGGAATGCGAAAGGTCAGAATGCGAAAGGTCAGAAGGTGAATCGTCGCCGGAATGTGTAATGGTTTGATATCGGCGACGGTGGGCTTATCGGCGACGAAGGTGGGCTTATCGTCGCGAATGGTTATCGGCGTCGTCACGAATGGTGTTGCCGGAGCCGTCGCGAATGGTTCGCAACGATTGGGTTTGGGTTTTGGGCTCAGACCGTCGCGAATGGGTTGCCGAGGCCGTCGCGAATGGTTCGCGACGATTGGGTTTGAGTTTAGGTCGGAGCGTCGCGAATGGTTTTGGCCGGAGCCGTCGCGAATGGTTCGCGACGATTGGGTTTGGGTTTTGGGCTCAGACCGTCACGAATGGGTTGCCGAGGCCGTCGCGAATGGTTCGCGACGATTGGGTTGCCGGACCGTCGCGAATGGTGTTGCCGGACCGTCGCAACTGGTTATCGGCGACGGTGAGGCTTGACGGCGATTAGGTTTGGGAGTGAGGCTTGACGGCGATTGGGTTTGGGAGTGTTTAAGCTTGGGTTTTGGTTTCTGAAAAATCACAACTGAATGGGTTTGGGAGTGTTAAGTTTTTTATATATATATTAAACCTTTTGTGACGAAATTATTTTCGTCTCTATAGGCCACCTTCAGCGACGAATTACATATTCGTCTCTATAGATCACTTTCAGTGACAATAAGTGGAACGATTTTTTAGAGACGAAATAGTTTCGTCTCTATTGGGGTCTTTTCGCGACGAAATTTTTTTCGTCCCTGAATAGTCTCCCAATAAAACCTACAGCGACGAAACTATTTCGTCGCTGTAGTCTAATTAAATTCGCGCCCCATTTTTCATTTTGGCGCCCTTGTTTCTGATCAACAAATAGCGACGAAATTTCAATTTCGTCACTAAATGTTATTGTTTTTTCATTTTTAGCGACGAAATTCAAATTTCGTCGCTAAAGATTTTTTTTTTTCCCATTGTTAGTGACGAATTTTATATTTCGTCACTAAATGTAGGTTTTCAGTGACAAAAAATATTTCCTCAGTAAAATTCGTCGCTAAAAATACATTTTGTTGTAGTGATTGTATTATAACTCACATTATCAGGCAAACAACCAAACTCGCTCATTTTATTCACCAACCCTAAAGCATCACTAAACTTGTTCTCCATGCAATACCCATAAATCATAATATTAAAGCTATTAGTATTCAAATTCACACCTAACCTAACAGCATCCTTAAAAACATCTCTACAAAATGAAATCGATACGTGGACGCTTGTCTCACCAGAGCATTGAGGAGTGTGTTGCAAGTAAGCGAATTCGGGGGGAGACGAAGGCGCTTCATCTTGTGGAAAATCTGCGCGGCGAGGTGGGGCTACTTGGATTGGACATAGGCACCAATGGAGGTGTCAAGAAGGGCTTTGGGAGCGATGCGAGCTGGGTGGAGGAGGAGGAGGAGGCGGTGGAGCTGGTGGTGGCGGTCGGAGGTGATGAAGGAGACGAGGAGGGACTTGGCGACGGAGAATTTGTAGTGGGTGAAGAGGGAATGGGGAGAGGAAGTGAGGGAATTTGAAAACTCTTTTGAGAGAATTTGAAAACTCCCCAACTGAAATCTCACTCAAGCAAAACCTTGAGTGAACAAGGGATGGATGGATGATGTGATCCATATAGCAACATCACGAACAACATCATGCATCTTCACGGTGCCCTTTTTGGAACCATCTTCCAACAAACAAGAGTCCTTTAGATTTTCAATTAAAGCTATTCCTCTATTGACTGCATTGTTTCCCGAGGACTTCTCGGATTTTTTTAGAAAATAACAATAAAATTCAAACAATATCATTAGTTAGGAAACGTTTCAAACTATTTTGGTTTTTAACAACTCGAGTTTAGAGGGGACGATTTTTGGGTTATAAAATCGAGTATGTTTTACTTGATTTTCCTATTTTCCCAATTTTTGAGGTGGGTCCCAATATGCCAGAAATCGAGTTCATTGGACTCGTTTTGCAAGAATAGAAACCATGTTCATTGAACTCGGTTTGTTTTAAACTCACCATATATACGTGTCAACCATCGCAGGACACTTCAGGCACACAAAAGTTTAAACCATCGCAACACACTAAAAAAAAAAACTAAGTTCAAACTTCAGTCTCTCCCTCTCATTCTCAGTCTCTCTCTCTCACTAAGGACCCGAGCTCTCTCTCACTCTCAGTCTCTCCCTGTCGCTCCGTCGCCGGCACCGTTGTCGACTGCTCCCGTTGCCGTCGCTGCCTCTTGCTTCCGTCGCCGTCGTTGCCTCTTGCTTCCGTCGGTCCGTCTCCGCATCGCTCAGTCTTTCTCCCTCAGTGGTTGGCAAACTACCTCACAAAGTAAGGACTCTCTCTTTTTTCTGGGTGTATTGGTAATCCGCATGCATTGTACTTGATGTTTGGGGGTGTAGAGTTTTGCTGCCATATCTACTGTGAGGCAAATGATTTTTGTTCAATTCAAGTTCCAACAGTCAACAGTCCCACCATATTGGTATAAATGAAGTTCATACCATATCTAGTTCATAAGAATAATATCTTGCCCTTCTAGATGGTGGTTGAGTCTTTAACTTTAAGAATAGAGCCTGATAGATTATGTTAGGATAATATATATATATCTGAATATTACTATATATATTATAAACCATGATTATTTTTTTTAATATAATAGACTATAGTAATTTTATAACACCAAATGTTATATACTAAGCCAAATGTATTTCATTTGGTTCATTATATATATATATCACACACAATTTACAATATTAAAAATGTAACAATTTAGGCTAGCTATAATTGGTGGACTGAAAGATTGATGATGCATTGATTAAACAGGCTTTGACCATAATAAAAACGTGTGTCTAGTTAATGATCAAAGGGGAGAAAGTTAAAGTTATTTGTACAAAGCCATAATGCATTGTCATGGGGTGTCCTCGCAATTATATATGCATATGTGATGTATGCAATGTTTGTGAAATTGCCAGTCAAATTAATGATTATAATCATGATCTGATGAGGAAGGAGAAGAATAATGAAACTTTCATTACCTAATCATTACTTTGATTTCTTATTGCATTATTTTCCCATTTGGGTTAGTGTCCGTTTTATCTTTTATGTCTGCATTAGCATTATGGAAGAATTGTCACGAAAATTGATTGGTATTTTGAACTGCATTTCTGCTATACTTTTAGCTTTAGCTTCAGTTTTTTATTTTTTTATTTTAAGAATTGAACTATTATAACAAGTGGGAAGGGGGGTTTTAGATCGAAATTACAAAACTCTTGAACTTTTAACTTTGTTTGGCATAACTAAGATTGCATTCACCTAAAAGAAGAGAAAAATTCAAAGATTAGAATTCGCATAAAAATCCTATCATTAATAGGCTCTTGTCAACTTAGGTCTTTATGTGTGTGCTTTGATTTAATTTATTTAGGGTTTGGTTTACTAGTCAAGGTAGAAGTCATAATTCTACTAACTTATCAACAACCAAAAAAAGTCCTAGTTCTACTAGGAGAAGTAAAGCTTAAGAGTGAGCTCTATGAGTGTCATATTGTACTCAAACAAGTTAGAGTTAATTAATAAAACTATTGAGTATTTTGAGTATTGAAGCACGTTGGCCATAGGTCAGCCCACATTTAAGAATTGTATCTTAGAGTTTTGAAGCTTCCAATATAAGCATTCAATATGGAGAGACTTGACTGATTGATTCATGGGCCCTAATTGGATTAACTGCACTTCCAAACCTAGGAGTTAGCTGCTTCTGAATAATAGAGTTGGCTACATGAGATGCATATCAATTCCTCACTAATGCACAATTTCATTGTAATTTTGCTAGATTGCCCATTAAGCTTGAGATGCTTACAGCTCATAACCTTCTGCAGAATTCAGAAGTGGGTTAACCTATTAAATGCTTATTTTCATTTTCTGACTATCCTTGCTACTTGCATAAGACTGACTTGAAATTGGAACTTTCCTGTTAATGCTTGTCTTGTAATCTAATGGAAAAAAGTGTGACTTGTAACTGCTTTGAAGATTTAGTTTGAGCTTTAAAGAATTAGCTATAAAATGCGGATGGAGGATCCTAAACGATAGAAAGATAATTTTAAACTCGAAAACTTAAGTGTGACCTGTTAATGCTTGTTCTGTTTCTTTCTCTTTTTCTTTTTTCATAAATACAAGATGTTTATTCTTATATTTTATGAAAGTATGATGTGGAGCTCTGCTTGCACAGGCATACTGGTGTATGACCCAATGTTATCATGCTTGTGATGGTTCCCATCATATTGTAGTGTCATATACATTATGGCTCTTGGCTTTCAATGTTGTTTTCTTATGATAAAATTATGGTTATTCTCAAAATTATCTCTTAGTGTGAGTTGCTGAACTATATCACTAACCTCTCCCTTCCTTTCCCTTCTTTTTTCCACGAAAAGAAATATGTGTTTACTAGAAAGTCGTTTCTCATAAATATACCGACTTAAACATCAATGTATTGTCTCAAGGAGGTGTAAAATTAAATTGTTATAGGTTATGTGATTAGAAGTACTTGATAGCTCATGATAGGGGTGTAGGCAGAACTGAGAAAATCAAACTGACCACCCAGCACCTGACACTGATTTGAAAAAGGCTTCTAATAAGTATGCACTAAGTCTAAAATTAATAGATTGCAAAAGCTTGTTTAGTTTTATGCTAGTCGTACTAGTGCTCATTATGCAATGGTATTAAATTCTTATAACTTGGGAATTTAAACTATTTAATTGCACATTTTCTTACCATTTTCATGAATTACATAGAGATATAAGGGTTGGTGCAAACCCTTTGCTTTTTTTTTTTGATTGATATGTACATCAATGACATAGTGTTTCAACATACCTCTTATATTACTCTTGACTCCCTAAACTTTGTACAGTATGGCTGTTGTTCCTGTTCAGATCCCCGATGAGTTCGGTCCTGGTCCCATTGAGGGTTCGGTGTTAAGGTTTCTATAAGAACATCGATCGTGTGCTGTTTGGGAAGGCAAGGTAAAATTAAAACCGACCACTTGCTGAATATTCTCTTCTTATCCTTTTACATTATGTTGATTTTTTTTTCTTCCCATTCCTAAAATTCTAAGTTTGTTAATGGTATTACTAGCTTTGAATGCATAGTCATGCCCATTAGTTGGGTTAAGTTAGATTGGCAGACTGTTGGTTAGATTGGCAGACTATATTTGTAACCCTTATGGTATATTGCATCTCATTACCATGGTTTTATCATGTGCAGGATCCAGGGCCATTGACATGCCGTGGTCGTAATGACGAGTTTCGAAAACGACGCCTGATAGTGGTAGATGATCGCGTCGTCGACATTGTCAAGAGAGTTGGATTAGAGGGGTTGTATAGGACCCCGTGCAGAGAGATTGATCATAATTTGATAACGGCCTTCATTGAGCGATGGCGGCCTGAAACCCACACCTTCCACCTGCCACATGGTGAGACAACGATCACATTACAAGATGTGGAGGTTATTTTGGGCATTCCAATCGATGTTATGGTTGGTTTTCGAATTCATGTAATCCATTGTTTGGTTGTAACTCCATTTTTGCAGCAACGCGAGGAGCCTCACGAAGGAGGTGTAGTACCCCCTCCCCCACATACCAGACACTATACGAGACAACATAAGGGCAAAATGCATTAGGATCAGCACCCCATCTGAATGTGTATGTGAATTTTGTTATTGGGTTTTCAATTTGATTTTGTTGCAAAGTTTCAGTGTGGTACATTATCAATGGTAACTGCCTTGGTGCCCATAGATTTTTTTGGTCTAAAAGATGTTTATCATGTAACATAGATCATAACAAGTTTATATTTCTACTTAGAGATATATGGTGCTTAGTCGTTGCAATGTTCAATATTTAATAAACAACTTTGATCAGATGGTAATAAAGATGAGCATGAGGATTTGGACCAGAAATTTCAATTCTTTGATCAAGCTGCAGAAAATATGATCAAGAAAGTGAAGCAAGCATTAGCACATGGAGAAGGATGCCGGGTAGTTGTCCTTTGGAATTCTCAATGTTTATGATTTCAGCTTGTCCATTTAGCTTGGATATCATGCTTACCAAAGAAGCCCTTAATATTTTGTTTTACTTTCTTTTTCAGGTTTATGGGGTCTTAGATGTCCAAAGAGTTGCTGGAAACTTTCACATTTCAGTTCATGGGCTAAACATTTATGTTGCCCAAATGGTGAGTGCACATTGAACTCCATTCTCTGTGGGAATGTGATTCCATATAATGTGATTCACCAAGTACACTCGGGTTTAGTTTGTTTTTATTTGATATTTGTTTAGTTTACTTTGGATTTAGGTTGCTCTATTAAGTTTCAACATTGACATGGTTTGGGATGTAAAAATTAAATTTAAAAAAAAAAAGAAAAAGAAAAAGAAAAAAAAAACTGGTTTACTAATCCTAAAACAGTACACCAATACATTCTAGTACTGAAATATTCTGTTCCAGTAGTCAATCCGGAATGGTATTCAAAACTTTGTGGGGAGATGCCGACATGTGTTCTGGATGTTTGGGATTTATTAGGTAATGCCAGGGATTGTTGCTTGCAACTTTATTATTTGGTTGGAGAAATTGGTTTAGGATGCATGGCTCAGATGTTCTGAACTTGGTGCTGGCTTGTGTGATGTGGATTGTATTGAAGGAGTGGGATAGTCGTATGTTTGAATGGCTTAGGGAGTTACCTGGATCAATTGAAATACTTGCTCCTTCGCTCTTTTTTTTTTTATTGGTTCTTAGTTTGGGGTTTAATTTACTGCTCTTCCATTTTGAATACCCGAGATTCTCTTAGATTTTCCATTTGAAATTTCTGTAAATATTTTTTTTACTTGTGTTCATCATCATGAACATATAGTATTATTCAATTTCAATAAAATTTGCATTACTTATCAAAAAAATTGAAGAAGGGGCTCCACTTTCTCAGTTTCTCTCACATCCATAGATGTGATCCCAACCACTTTTTCCTCCTTTTATCATCTGCACTAGCCTCCTTTAAGCCTTTTGCATGACAGATTTGAAAGAACCCCAAATAAATTCTTATTTTGAGTTCCTCTAATGATTTTGCCTTCTCCTCTTGAGTCTATATGACCAATGTTTTTCCTTGTGATGCAGATTGTTCCAACCGAATATAGATATATCTCAAAAGAAGTTTTACCAACTAATCAATTCTCTGTCACAGAATACTTTTCCCCCATGAAAGATTCTGATAGGACATGGCCAGGTTGGTTTATGTAATTTATTGAACTTTCTCCTTTTTTTAGAAAGGGGGAGGGGGGTTGGAGGAATGATTTTTGATACTGAATATCAGCACATTTCTTTTGTTATATGCAGCTGTCTACTTCTTGTATGACCTGTCACCGATTACTGTGACAATCAGAGAAGAACGTCGCAGTTTTCTGCACTTCATCACCCGGCTGTGTGCAATATTAGGTGGTACCTTTGCGCTAACAGTTTTGCTTCCTTATCTCTATTTTGTTTGATTTGCACCACTCATTATTGGAAAATAGAAGCCACTTTCATTCAAAATGAGAAGTTTGGGTAGAGACTATTTTTAGAAATGCCAAAGGATAGAAAGGGGAATTTCAGAGGATTTCAATGTAACCTAGTCAGCATTCTTCAGATATTTGCAACCTTGTTCGACTATGTTTGATGTGAATTGTGTGGGGGGAACGCAATTGGCACACTTTCATAGATGTGAAAAGTATGGGGGTTAAGTTGTTAGCAACCGTCACTGGTTCCTTACATGAGTGGTCTCACGTGTGGGGTTCTACGGTTTGTGATTCAATTGTGTTGTTTATATTGTGCTTTTGGGATTACCTTATTTAGCTTTTTTCTGATTGCTTTTTGTTAAAAGTGTGTTAAAGTATGCTTGTACTTTAAAAAAGTGAGAAAAATGTGAGGTTTTTAAAAGGTGTATATAAAAGTTAAAAGCTAAAAACTAGCAAAGTTTGCTAAAGTATAAGCATATAACAAAAATTTGTTAAAAGTGTGCTAAAGTGTACTTGTTGTAATTCTTATGCTGCTTCATGTCCTTTGAAGATGGAGTTATATCATCAGCTTTTATGGTTGGACTTCTTGTGGCTTCCCCCATATTTGCAACACTAGCAAAGAGGTAATAACCATCTTGTTTTGCATTGATCACCGACCTATCCTGCTATAGTTTATTGAAGGGTAAAGGGGGAAAAGGACTCAAGATAAGCAACAGAATTCAATAATAAATGAAAAATATACCTCCATTTTGGAGAAAGGGAGAGGGGGGGGGGGGGGGGGTACTTTGCTGATTATAAGGTGCATATAAGAATTGATTCCATATTTCCATGCATCTTTCTTATTTGCCATGGCTGCCAATTAAAATCTATGTTTTGTGTTCCACTTTTATGTTATTCTCTTTATCATCAATTTGTCTTGTCCAATGCTTTCTTTTAAGTTTACCAAACATTACCAAGCGAAGATCTTATCATTAATATGCAAATACCAAATATGCCATATAGATTAAATGATCTGACTATTCATGAAACTGTGTGCAAAATCTGCTATACAGGAAGTTTGTGGTGAAGTTTTAAATTTGTGGAAAGTCATGAGTTCCTAAGAACACAATTTTTAGAAAAACATATTCCCAATGTCATCTCCATAATCATTTCTGTCAATGTAATTTAACCATTTGGTGTTGGCAGTACTCCTATTATCTAGCTTTGCCATTTGATAGAGGAGCCTTGGGGTCAATATCATAGAATACTAATTTATGTGGAATTTGATCATGAGAGATTGTGGCGTCATTTATAAGTCTTGCAGCCCCCTTCATTGATGATAATGCCCCAGCTGCTCAGGTTTCTATTTTCGCTCTCTTTTGTCTATGCTTGGAATTTTGAATTTGTATGATGTGTGCTGTGTCTGCTATCTACTGTACTAATTAAGTTCCTCAAATGTTTGGATGAAATGATTCTATGGCATATCAAGGTCAAAGCACCCTGTGCGAGCATTCTAAAAATTTCATGTTCTCTAGTTCCCTTTAGCATCTTTGGTTTGATCATGTTATATTTTATCTACCATCTGAAATTTTGCTGCTCTTTCAGTTTGGACCTTTTCATTATTAGTAAGTTATTCCTGCACCCATTGGGTTTTGAACCCATGACTACACCCTTCACCCATTCTTGGGAGAAGTACCATTTGAACCAGAGCTCATTGGCCACTTTCAGTCTAGACTATGATGCGCTAAATATTTAAATGTTTGTTAGAGTTGTCAATTCTGATTATGAGCTTGGAATATGGATGGGATAGGAAGTCTTCTCTTTGTGCTTAAATCACCAATGTTTTTGCTTTCATAGGTCTTGTAGAAGCCAGTGCTTATAATACAAACATGCACTATCTAGCTCATCAGATTTTTATTTAGAACTTGAGATGGTTAGACATTCATGTTCTATCATTGCAAATGGGATTTAGTTATTTTCTGAAGACTGAAAGAGTGATGAATCCTTAATTTGAAACAGGATCTGCAGAAGGTTTCTGAAGTTTTCATGGGGCAGTTCCGACAACTTTTTGGTCTTAAATCTGACAGTCATTATTTTGGTTCCTCCGGCACATACAGTCCTTTAGCCAGTGAAACAGGCTTCTCAGAATGGTAAGAAAATGATTCTTTTGTTATCTAATTAAAGTGACGGGTTGAGTAACTTCTGCTGTATGCTTACGCTTATTTTACCATGTTTGTTTTGTTGTAAAATCTGGTTAACTGTAAAACATTTTCCGGTCAAACTGTAAAATTAAGGCAAGAAGTAAAATGTTTCACACTTAAAACAAGTGCAAAACTTTTTACTTCTGATTCCTCATCAGCCACGCTGCCACGGTACCATCCCCTTCCCCAAATTCTCATCAGCCACAACCATCATGGCCGACCATCTCTCCTCTTTCTCTTTCTCTCTCGACATAGCCTCCATGGCTGACCTTCTCTCTCTCTCTCTCAGCATAGCCTCCATGGTCAAAAGTGTAAAAAAGTGTTCCTGCTCAGCACACTGTAATTCATCTTGATTATTACAGCACAGTTGAAGAGTTGGTGGAAGTGGGTCCTGAAAAGTTAAAGGAGGTAAGGAGTTTTTTATTTTTATTTTTTATAAACCTATAGTTGTAAGGCTCCAGAACATATGACCTTACAAAAGTAATTGTGAATCATTTTCCCCCCTAGTAAAAGATATAAGGTGTTAGTTAGCAAAAATTCTAGGATGTGAATGTATGTTATTGTCTGTGCATTACTTTCTAATTAAATTTTAGTCAAATACCTAGTCAGTTCTTACAATTATTATCACCTTTTCCAACTAAAGGCGGTTCTATTTTATGCAGAAGCTTGCTATAACGGAGTCAAGAAATCTGCAAAGGGGGCTCCAGCACAACTTATGGATGCAATTAGCAAGTTAACATTATTGGATGCGAGCAAGGAGAAGATGTTTGCAAGCCTTGTTCCTGACAGCAGTGCAAAGGCACTTTCTAGGTATACTGAAATGGTTGATGTTGTTATCAGAACACAAGCTGAAAAATTACAACAAGCCAGTGAGTTTGCAGATAGAGTAAGGCTCAAAGAGATGGACCTTCCTGATTCCATTCTAGCTTTAGAAGGGAATTTCACTCTCCCAATGGAGCTCAAAGAAGATGTGGAGGCAGTGCAGATAAGTGGGGGCCCTGCTGGTTTGGAAGCAGAGTTACAGCAACTTAGGGATCTGAGGAGGGTCAAACAGGAAATGCTGGTCCAGATAGCAGAGTTACAGCAAAATATGATCGCATTAGTGAAGATATTGCCCGCAATATTGAGGCACAAGAACAACTGTTGCTGCAAATCCAGGTTTAATTCTTTATTTGACTGCATTTTTTTTTTGTTTATTTTCTTTGAATATCAGCTTTCTTTTTTCTTGTACTGAATGTGATGTTTTACCAAATAGAATTGGTTTTGACTGGAGAATATGTTATGAACCAAATTTGACATCTTTATTCATATAATTGTTAGTCTCTAATATCTTCTCAGTTAAAAAAAAGGAGAGATTTTAAGAGGGATTTCATGATCCTCAAATAATTGTTTGACATTTCTTTCAGCTCCTGCTGAAAGCCTTGTTGTTAAGCTAGCTGAAGTCATTGGAAGCTTCAAAACCCTGCGGAAAATGGTGCTGTTTTGGAGCAGGGTTGTTGCGGAAGTAAGTCAGTTTCATAGAACTTAAATTCTCTGGTCTTTTCAAAACGGTTTCTATTTAAGAATAAATATTATACATGCTTTACAATTCATTGGGATCTGGTTTTTTGAGTCTTTTCTTCGAGGTATACGAAGTGTATGTGTGAAAAGATATGTTGTCAATGCAGTGAAATTTCTCATCTTAAATTAAAATTCATTCATCACCTTTGGAAAGGAAAATAAAAACTGCACATGTTCTAGTGATATTTACATAGTTAACGATTACTTTCAGTACATATTGGAGCAAGTTTCGCCTGTTAAGTAATATTCTTATTCTGTTTTCACCTAGAGCATAGTTTTTGGTATATTATCACTAGTTTTTGAGATAGCAATATAGCATCGCTTTGATACATTGGAATAGGATGCATTAATGCTTCTTTATCATTAATCTTCAGATAACATATGTTCTGAATTCTATTGCATATGTAGCTGAGAAGAGTTTGGTCTGAAGGGCTATATGTGGCTGGGATTCCTATGGATGAGATTCCGGATCTAAATTCCTGTCTATTGTATCAGCAGTTGCAAGTTATTAATTGCTGTGTTTCCCGGAAAAGGCGTCAGGCTATTGCCACTGAATCATTAGACTCCGTCATGAGGGAGGTCACTACAGATGCTGCAGAATCAGCTTCTTCTAAAGACATGCTTCCTTCAAGCCCTATTTTGTATGCTAGAATAAGCACTGGAGAGCTTGTTCTTCGACTAGGTGCTGATTGTCCATGCAGTAATCTAACAATGTTGGAAACTGGTGAACCTGTGTACTCCCCAGTGACCCAGGTCTGGTTAATAATTTATGCTAAAAAATAACTCCAGTTGTATACTCCTGTAACTGAGATCTTTATGTACTGATAAATGTAGGAAGCACCTTTGCTTACAGAAGATCTTATCAAAGAAACTGAGGAATTTGTGCTTCGGACAGGCAGGTTAGCATACTAGGAATTTTATCTAACTCATTCAGTTGTATTCATGTTTTGAGCCTTTTGCTTTTTAATTATTGTTTAAATGGTCCTTATATGTGGCCTTTAGATATGTAGCCTTTGTGAATGTAATCTGTTAAATACAAGTATCATCTCTGTGCCTTTCATATGCTTGACCTGCATTCATTCATTCCACCTCACCCCATTATCCCCTGAGCCAGGGCCTTGGAGCTATATTCTTTATGTTCAGTGGGCCTTAAATAGCTTGATTCATTCTTCGTTTGAGGAAGCTATGCAAACATGTTTTTCTTCATCGCTGCTGGCAGTATTTGATTGTTGTTTTCAAATTCAACCTGTCACAGGATTAAGGCAGCTAATATTTTTTTAATTAGAAAAAGGCTTACTGTCTGCACACACATAAATGTGTGTATTGGTTCCCAAGCTTTCTCCTTGTGATACAAACGTTTAAAAAATGTTATTTTAACTACAGAAGTGAAATACATAAATGTGGCTGAAGAGAAGTCAATTTATGCATATCATTATCATTTATATCATAATATCATTTACATATAAAAAAAAAAATATGTACATTATTAATTCTTGGTGGCACTACTATAAGATGCTGTATATTTAATAAAGGCTAGTCATATATGGACCTTTTGTTTTGGCAATGAACTCTAGCTCAAAGGGCACCCCTTTCTTGTAAAAGCAAGATGGAGGGTGAGGTGGTGGGTTCAAGACCCACCAGGTGTGTGTGTGTAACTTATGAATAAAAAAGAAACAACCTTTTG
The DNA here is from genome assembly GCA_035136125.1 of Quercus rubra. Lineage (NCBI taxonomy): Eukaryota > Viridiplantae > Streptophyta > Magnoliopsida > Fagales > Fagaceae > Quercus > Quercus rubra. The sequence goes on from CM068733.1 coordinate 71,518,922, forward strand.
TTTTGCTAATTTTTTTCTCCTCATGACTTCTTATATTAAAAATGCTCACTATGATTTTATCTTGTTTAAAGTACATTTATTCTTATCCTTTTTGGCATTCTTTGACAAATTTCCTTACCTTTTATCATCATTCATCAGTGTTGGTGCTGGGTGTTCTCAACTACTCTCTGACATGCAGGCTTTCAAGGTTAAGTTCTATCATGTAGAAAGTCTCTTCAATTTTTCTATTCACTGGATGCTTAAATTTAGTAAGAATGGTGTCTAATGTTTAATTTAACTAGATTATGTTTATTATCACGTGTCAAGCTGCAAATCCTGGTTGTATTTTGGAAGATTTCGTAAGATGGCACTCCCCTCCTGATTGGTTAGAACAAAGAGCGAAAGTGAAAGTGAATCCATTTAAGAACGTTGGATCCCCCACATTTTAAATCATTGCAAAGCGAAGCTTTTTCATGTGTCTTTTAACATTGTGTACCCCATTTAATGGACCATTTAAGAGAAGGTTCTGTTTTTCTCTTTCTCTTTCTCTATCAAAATATAGTCTCTAATACTTTATTAGCTTTTTCTTTGGATTAGTTAAAGGGTATGTTGGAGGAGACTTCTAACATAAGCATGTAATTTTTGGTCAAATTTGTTACAGTTAAAAATACAAATAGTATCTGGTCAAAGACCCCATGAACAGTAACTTCTTTCTTGCAAGTATATATATATTTTCTTCTGATGTTTTTGTATATAAGTTTTCAGGTTCATCATATAACTTTCTTATTTTAAATTCTTGTGTACTCTAATGAGTGTATCCTTTTCAAATAATAAATAAATATATAGAATGAGTATATCTTTTGATTCTTTTCATTGGATCAGGACACTTATTATTAGATCATAGTTAGTTTTTTTCTTTTCTTTTTCCTTGTTAAAAGAATAGACACTGAATCTATAATTTTTAAGCTTAATGAGTTGTGTCATGGTATGAGATAAGTTTGTGTATCCTTTCAAGGGAACAATCAAAAGATAGTTCATTCAATAGCATGCTTTGTTAAAATAATAATGGATGAAAGTATGAAACAATTGATTGTATAATTGACTTGGATATATAATGGGTACATCTAATTTCATAAAGCAAAGATGTGGTATTGTAAAGATTTCTAGTACGTACGTAGATTGTCAAGGTAAATCACATGAATCTCTCTCTTAAATAATTCTAATATAGTATAAGAGTCAATCCTCATATATAGGAGTAAAGCCACCCCTGACTCAGTTGTCTCGCGTGTTCCATTTCACATCTTACATTCCAGATTCAAGATGTCTTTGAACTTTTACCTCATGTTGGAGAGAATGTTAAAAATATCAATCTATACTCAATTTACCTACACAACTTGTACTGCACCTTCACGTCATATTTTACTCATTGCAACACATCAATTTTATATTTATATAGTAAAGATTTAGTTTCTTAAAACTATCTATTTTTGGATGTCATTCATCAAATCAAACCACATTAATATTTCTCTCTTTTTCACATTCTCAACCCTATAAATAATTATAATATGGAAATTAGAGTTAAGATGACTATTATCATCTCACCGTAACATTTAAATGACTTGTATTTTCTTTTTCTCTTTTTGCTAATAACATTTAAAAGAGTTGAAGTGAGAGTTTTGGAGGATTTTCATTTTTCAATTCTTGATTTAAACTAATAAAGCACAAAAAAGCATTATGGGCGCTATGTATCACTTAAGGAAAACTAGTTAATTTTTTATACCCATGACACACTTACCCCTCCATCTTTGTTGCCAAAATAGAACTGCTTTCTCTTCTGCCAAACATTTAATAAAATATAAAAAGGAATAGTATTAATATATGAATGCTGCTCTTTACAATGTGGGCATCTTTGCCTTTCCAGAATTTCTTATATTGCCTAGATCAAGGGGTAAAAAAATCAATGCTAGACATTACGTACAAAAGTACTTCGATTACAAGCAGTCATAATATCAATCTTCATTGATAGATATTAATGAAATTGATTGATTAACATTGTGAGAAATTGACATGCCAGAGCAACATTACAAGCAGTCATAATACCTGTTTTTCTTATATTATGACTGCAAAGTTACAAGCACTCATAATATCACAATCTAGAAACAGGTACATTGGATATAAAATACTTCGATTACAAGTTTATTCAGTGACAAACAAAATAATAATTGTGCCAATACAACCCAGTAGTAAGTTCAAATACATAATAAACAGAACCCCAATTTACATCTACAATGCCATTCCAAACTCGAGAATTTGCATGCCTGGCAAAAATTCAAATATTGTTGTTAGATACCAAAACCCAAAACATACGTATTAATCTATGCAACTTGGCTAATTGATACAATCATAGCATTTTATATAAAAACATCACTTACTTAGTTTGGATTATTACTGCTTGTTGAAGCCCCACGGGAAAGCGGACATCTTCTATGGTTATGCCCATGTTGATGACACAGTCCACAGCTCTGCTTTTGCTGAATCTCCCTCAAGTCAGAATCTGGCCTCCGGCTTCCCGGTTCTAGCCGGACTCCATTCATCTCATTTCGTATCCTAGACGCCACAGGTCGACCTTTGCCCCACAATAGTTTTGGGTCAGGCACCCACTTTGGACCATCCACATCCCTCCACAATGAATCTGACTTTAGCACCACAAATGCATGTGAGTAGGTGTGAATGGCGTTCACCAAACTATAACATGGGTCAATATATGTAGTCGCATCTTGCCCCAAGTGTTGAAGAGTTTTAATTGCATGTGAACAAGGGATCTTTCTCATTTGCCACTTTCCACAACCACATGTTCTGGCCATTATGTTTACTTCATAACTATGGTGTCCCCCTCCAGAGCTATAGATGTTGTATGCAGTAATTACTTGATATATATCATTCAGATTATTAAACAGATTTATTTGGTGTGAAATTGATATTTGTAGGTTTTGTCCATAGATTTTTAAGGCATATTTAGTCCATACCTTGTCATTTGAGAGATCATGAGTAATTTCTTTGTGTCGATCATGGAAATATGCAACAAGTTTGCTCCAAGTGAATTCAACCATTGCAGCAATGGGTAGGCCACGGGCACCTTTAAGTACTCCATTGAAGCACTTCGAGACATTGGTTGTCATAGCCCCATAACGGTATCCACCATCATGTAGTTGGGTCCACTTGTCTAGATCTTCGTTCATTAGATATGTGTATGGCATGATGGATGAGTCGGGTTGACTTTCCTGCTGCTCGGTTCTCCGTTTCTTCCTAAGGGCCTCGATCTCAGCTTCCTTGATAGGTTGCATGTACAACTCAAATTTAGCTTTCTGAGTAGCATACCCCGCTTTCAAGGCCAATGACTTTAAAGTGGCGTCCTGAAAATGTGTGTTGAAGTTGCTAGCAACATGTCGAAGGCAATATCTATGAACTACTCGTTGTCGTCCATCATCATGTCTAGGCCAGTTTGCAATTGCACTTTGAATACCCTTTTGTCGGTCAGAAATTATGCAGATGTCCTTATCTGCTATCACATCCCCTAGTGCATTCCTGAGGCGTTCTAAAAACCACCCCAAACTAGGCCCTAACTCTTTATCCACAACGGCAAAGGCAAGAGGTAAAACCTTGTTGTTGGCATCGGTGGCCATTGCAATCAACAACACCCCTCGATATTTACCATACAAATGGGTCCCATCAATACTGATCACTAGCTTACAATGTATGAATCCTGCAATGCACGGAGTGAAAGCCCAAAATATATAGTGCAATATTGTATCACCGAACTTGACCCTAGGTATGGTGTGAAACCAGAAACGGGTGCCAGGTTCTTGATCCCAGTATGCCAACAATAACTTTCTCAACCTTTGGTAAGACTCTTCCCAATCCCCAAATATCTTTGCAATAGCTCGTTGTTTCGCATCCCATATCTTATAGTAAGAAAGATTATGCCCATAATACTTCCCTTTAATGAAATGTTTGAGGTGATAAATTGTTGCCGTGTGTTTCTCTTCCAACAATGGAACAAATTTTGCTGTTAGAAAATTACAATCCATCATTCTACCATCAAGGGGGGTGGCAAGGGGCATACAACTATGAGGACCCTTATAAGATGTAACCATCTATAGTCTGAGTTCAGGCTTCGTAACTGCCCCAATGTACCACATGCATGATTCATCGCTGCATTTCATAGACAGTCTACTTGTGGTCGACCTATTAGTCATAAAGTTTCTGTTATGCTTTGCGGCGTAAATTGTTAATGCACGTCTCACTGCCTCTTTATTAGCAAAAATCAACCCTTTCGCAAAATTCATGTCTGCATTCCAAGAACCAAATGCTTGCTGAACAACTTCAGGATCAACCATATTTTCCCAAGTATTTTCATAAAATGATGAGGCAGGAGTTCATAAACGGGGGTCGTATTTGTAACATGCTGAGCTTTAACATTAGCGTCCTCATCATCTTCATCACATTCAGCCATATCATCAACATGAGGAATGGGAGTAATTTCATGGTCATCAAGACCCCTGTCAAAGTCACCATCGTCAATCCTCTCTTCATACTCATCTCTATCCTCACCATCTTCCCCAAAACAGTCTTCGTCTTCATCTTCAACTACTGGAACTGTAGAGGATTCACCTCGATGTGTACAAAATTGATCTTCATATCTATTTCCAGGTTCGCTCTCAATTGTTACCGGTGTCTCTTGAAAAGGGGGTGTATAGCCTCCTAATGCGGTGCATCGATCATCTAGGACTGCAAACTGTAGAGATGTAGTTGTTTGTACAATTTCTTCCTCTACGCCGACTTCCGCACGCAGCTCCAAAGTGACGTACAACTCAAAATCTGCTGCTTGTTTCCATTTGTCCATCTTACTAAACATGAATTTCACATGTTTGTCCTCTATTATTGCCATATATCTGTAATTAATGCATTGATTGCGGACTTCATATGGAGAATGGAAAGTAATATGTATGTCATGCAAAGCAAGGTTCACTTTCAACTCTTCCATAATTTTTACTTTCAGCTCATTCAGGGTCTTTAGCTTACGGTGTATCATCATATAGTAGCACTGGATACCTGGACCTTGAAATGAGACTCCATCATAAGGGTTGGCATTGCTAAGGGGTCCACCGTAGTATATACTTATATGGATCATTGTCAACCTATAGATCATCAAGTGCAATTGTGTTAGTGACAAATTTATAATGCTCAATCAACATCAATCACAAAACTTTGCGTATGAAATGCCAACAATACTAACCTCAACCAAATTTGCATATACTCACCTTTACTAATCTTACAAAAATAGTCATTACCAATTTCATATTCTTTAAAAATTTTAAATCATTCTAGGGGCACGACTTTCAAAACCCATTCAAATCAGTTATGATGAACAAAAATATTATATATCCATTGACATCTCTGTTACAAATCTTAAACAAATATATCTTGAAATTATTTATGGTAAAAAGACTACTATCTTAGGTATCAAACTCATAATCCATTTCATATCCATGAGAAAGACCTAAAAGTACTAAATATTCCTAACAACTGATCACAATATTTAGTACTAAAATATTCCCAATAATTAATCACAATATTAATTTTTTTTTTTAAACTTAGCATATTATCACAATATTTACACTAACAAACAAAACAAAACAAATATTCCCATATATTGTATTAACATAATAATCACAATATTTGGTACTAAATATTCCCAATAATCACAATATTTGTAGTTATTTTCTAAAAAATCCCCAATGACTGCTTTTTGCCTTCTTCTAATCCCCTAAAAGCCTAAAGGGCTATGGAAATGGACAGTGTTTGCTCTCTTTTTATTTTTAAAGTCTGCTCCTTTTTTCCTAACTTGGAATGTTACAAATGGTAACAACACCAAATATTTGTAAATTTTTCACAAACTATACGTGCTCGTGCTGCACCATCATGAATGGTCATGGTCATGGTCATGACCATGTGTTTATCACATAGATTCATGCTACAATTTTACTGTTGCAACTTCCTTAAAAAAAAAATTAATAATTGGATTTATAAGATTTTGAGCTTCGAACCTTTAGCCAAAAAAGTTTTATACATTCTCTTAAATGAAAAAATATAAATAAAAAGGAAAAAATTGCATATCTAGAGTACTCAAATTTTCACATAATAATCACAATATTTGGTACTAAATATTCCCAATAATCACAATATTAATTTTCTTAAAAAAAAACTTAACAAATAATTTAATCACAATATTTACACTAACAAAAAAAAAAAAAAAAATCCCCAATATGTTGTAATTTAATCACAATTATTTACTAAATATTCCCAATAATTAATCATAATATTACTAGTCATTATAGATATTTTTTCTTAAGTAGATTCATGATCTTATATAAATGTGTCCTAATATTAATTTTTTTTTTAAAAACTAGCAAATAATCACAATATACTAACAAATAAATTAATCACAATATTACACTAACAAATAAGAAAAACAAAACTTTTCCTAATATGTTCTAAATTTTTCTTTAAAAAAAAAAACCTAGCAAATAATCACAATATATACTACTAACAAATAAATTAATCACAATATTTACTAACAAATAAGAAAAACAAAACTTTTCCTAATATGTTCTAAATTTTTCTTTAAATAAAAACCTAGCATCACAATATACTAACAAATAAATTAATCACAATATTTACACTAACAAATAAGAAAAACAAAACTTTTCCTAATATGTTCTAAATTTTTCTTTAAAAAAAAATCTAGCAAATAATCACAATATACTAACAAATAAATTGATCACACAATATGTAACTAACAAATAAGAAAAACAAAACTTTTCTTAATATGTTCTAAATTTTTCTTTAAAAAAAAAAAACCTAGCAAATAATCATAATATTGTAAAAATATTACCTGAGTGAGATGAGTGTTCTGTGAGTGCAAGTGAGTTTAGAAAACTTGTTTCATAGAGGTAAGAGCTAAGTGAGTTTGTGAATATGTTAGTAGAGGTAAGAGCTGAGTGATATGTTAGTGAGCTGAGTGAGTTTCATAGAGAGAAGTTATGAGACCCCACGGCAAGGAATCAGTCCAGTTGGGACCCACGTGATGTTGTTGTGGGGGGACTGTTATGCCCATGTGGAGGGTTGGGGACTGATGCTGCTGTGGGGGGACTGTTATGCCCACGTGATGTTGCTGCTGTGGGGAGCTGATGCTGCTGTGGGATCGGAGTGATGAGACAGAACGATGGAAATTGGCAGTGCTTGATACAAAGAAATCGAGTCCATTGGACTCGGTTTTTAAGGCTGGAAACCGAGTCCTTTGGACTCGTTTTCTATGCATAGAAATCGAGTCCATTGGACTCGATTTCTGCCTACGTTTTTTTAGAGAACCAACTCAGCTGTTGGCAAATAATAAAATAAAAAACTCTAAATCGAGCCCTCTTTACTCGAATTGCTAGAAACCAAAATAGTTTAAAACGTTTCCTAACTAATGATATTGTTTGGGTTTTGTTGTTATTTTCTAAAAAAAACCGGACTTCTCAATTGAAGTCAGTGAACTGGTACTGCATTGGCGAGCAGAAGGTTTGATAGATGAACGGCAAAACTATGTGGATTAAATCAATAGAGGAATAGCTTTAATTGAAAATCTAAAGGACTCTTTTTTGTTGGAAATAGTTTCAAAAAGGGCACTGTGAAGATGCATGATGTTGTTCGTGATGTTGCTATATGGATGTAAATCCCTCGTTTGCTTGAGTGAGATTTCAGTTGGGGAGTTTTCAAATTCTCTCAAAAGAGTTTCTTTCATGAATAGCCAAATTCTCTCAAATGATTTTCAATTAGATTTTCAACATGACTGGGTGAGTCACATTCAAATTTCAAAAAGTTGCAATTTTTTTAGTGACTCTCCTAGTCATGTTGCATTGAGTGAAGGCGAAGAACGCGGCGACGGCGATACTGATCACGATCACGAGCAACGCTCTATAAGCCTTGTCCTCATCGTCTTAGGATTTTGAAACAAGGAAGGACTCGACGTGGTGGAGCAACTCGGAGTAGACTCGGTCAGCGGAGGAGGACTCGTCATCAGCGAGTTGTTGAAGGACGAGTTTGGCGGCGTCGGAGGATAGGGCGTGGAGATAGTCGTCGGCCTCGATTGAAGAGAGGAGGTCATTGAGGAGTGAGGTGCGAGTTTGATGTTGATCGGACGGCTGTGGTTGAGGAGGAGGGGAGGAATCAGAGGTGGCTGCTGGGTTGAGAAAAAGGAGAGCACTAGAGATAAGAGAGGAAAAAACTAATAAAATAATAAATACAAGTGCTACGTGACTTTAAATGAGATTTATCCAAAATTCATGATAATGTTGTTGTAAAATGAGTTGCCAATAAAATAGTATTATGTGATGTCTGTTTGACATGATTCATTTTGTCAATTTATTTTACTATATAACTTATTTTTTGTTACTATTTATGAATCTAATAATATTTTAAGCAAAAAGTTTTCAATTTCAATAAAATAAACGGATTCCACATACACACGTGGTGTGAAAAAATTGTTCTTAACAATAATTAATTAAAGTCTAATTTGTTACAAGCATAGCTATTAGACCTAGACCAAACATTAACCAGACCTATGAACTTTGATTCAACTAGTAAGTTAATGGTCAAACCGCATGGTTAAATAAAAAGATTTTAAAAATTAAATATATATAAAAATAAGTTTGAGAAATCATAACATGAATATGTAAATTATAAAAAAAGAAAAAGAAAAAAAAAAGAGGCATGTGCCTAAGTTAAACTTGCCATTATAATTCAAAATCAAGGTTTCACAAGCAACAATTTTAGAAATTCTATAAAATTCACAAGCAAAATAAACAAATATCATAAGATTGCAACAAAATTTTTGCTAATAAAATCTTATTACATGTCTTAAAATTTTGTATATTAAAAAATGAAAATTTCAAACTACATAAACAAAAGAAGAGAAAAAAAGGGTTAAAGGCTTAAACTTAAAGCAATAAACAAATAAAGCACAAAAAGAAGTAAACAAAAAAGGCCAAAAAAAAAAAGGAGTTAAAGAAATAAACTATATAACATATACTCATATACTTATACCTACATGGTAATTGGCTACATGAAACTGAAAAGTGATTTTTTTTTTTATAATAATTTCTTAAGGTTTTCTCTTATTTAATTCACAAATCCAGCTGGGTTATTAAAACCTAGCCAAGTCACACAGTTTGCTTAAAACCTACCAGGTTTTACCAGATTTGACCGGGTTTTGTGCATATTCGATCCATTTGATGACCCAAACTGGTCAATGTGCCAGGTCACAAGGTTACCAGTCTAACTGACCGGCTGGGTTTACTAACACTGGCTGTGATCCTCTGTTTTAGAAAAGTAAATTACAACATAGCACTTGGCAACATATTGAGCTACAACCAACTACTTATTGCATTTAAAATTCATCTCCTTAATAACTGGAACAGTGGACTTTTAAGCAGAGGATGGGTACTGAAAGAAAACAGTATAACCACTGGATAGAACCTAATGAAGCATTCCAACAAGAAACCATTAGCGATGTTGTCCCTATCGATGTTGAAGATAATGTTCAACATTGTAAAGGTGGTATTGAAGTTGAGAATATTCCAGAAGGTTGGGGAGAGCAAAGGGATAACAATGAAGATGAAGTGCATAGCATACGTAATTTTGATATGTATTACGATATGTAGATTTCACATTTTTCCTTTCTATATGGAAACATGTGTTTAATAATTTTTGGTTCCCTGTTATTTGTTCATGTATATTTCTATTTGATGTTCCAATTTATGTTTCGTACTTGGAAGAATTTGTAATGAATAGACATTATATTTTATTTTTTATGTAAATCTATAGTTACAGAAATGGCCAAAAAGGGCAAAGACACTCATAATAAAATAACAAAATATGAGATGGAAAGAGCACAAAGAATCAAGCAAAACCAAGAGAGAATAAATGCTTTGGCATTGAAGCATATGTCAACTTTTCCACCAAAATGTGCAAATGTGGGAAGAAAGAGAGTAAATGTTCGGGTAGATGACGACGTGTAACACCCATCTCACTTAAATTTAATTTAATTGCTTCTAGAGTGGAGTTGATGAATTATTTAATTTATTTTGGAAGTGATATTATTTTATATTATGATATTCTAAAAAAAAAAAAAAGGTAATGTGAATAGTTATTTTGTGGATTATTCATATTTAACTTGTGGTCTCCTTATCAGTTAAGGCAAAGGATAAGAGATTAAGACCTATTTGAATTAGGAGTTTAAGTGTTATTGGAATTCTTTAGAATCCTAACCTATGTAAACAACCTTAATATGAGTTTAAGTGGGAATTAAGTCTTGAAAGCTTATTTAAGTTTTATAGATTTCTTAAATGTTAAAGAGATAAGTTTAGTAGGTTTTAATTTCCAGCCAATGTAAGAAACAGTTTTAACGTGTAAAGTTGAAAAGTAAGTTAGGGCTTCCTACGTGAAAGGCAAAGAGAGAAACTGAGCAAAAAAAAAAAAAAAAAAAAAAAAGAGAGAGAAAAAATAATCAGTGGTTAGTGTATAAAAGATTAAGAGTAGAGAATTAGGGTTTCTCAAAATTAAAAGGATAGAAGACCGTGGCACTACTAGGGGTAGCCAGCAAATTTGTTGTACTGAGGTGAACATCTATTTGTGCAAAACTTATTGATATCGTTGGACACATATTTGATTAAGGAACCTTCGTCTCTAGGCAGCTTAAAAATATTAGAATTATTATAACAGTTGCATAGGAATAGAAGTTATCATGGAAGTGTATTTTAGACATGCATTATTTTATTTTATTTTGAAACAAATCCTCATATATGTACGTGGGGTAGCGTCAAATCCTGCATAGGTTAAACACTTGTAGATGTCCTAGGGTGGTGTTTAGATGGTCTATGTGTACTTATATATAGGTATAACAGATTTTAGTTTTGGGGAATACATTGCAATTATATAAAATCTAGAATAGGTATGATGTATATTAGCAAGATATGTTCAATTTTAAATTGCCAAAACTTCATAATGGCTAAGGAATTGTTTTATCAGAGGACTTTTTGGTTATTCAAAAATCTGCCCTTATTGAGTTATTTAATCCTTATTTAGGTTCTAGTTGACATTGTTTTGGACAATTGAAGTGAAGCTTGATTCAGCAACTAGAGGTAAGTGGACTTCAAAACATGATGACTCTCAATACGTGTATATTTATATATATATATATATATATATATATATATATATATTTTTGGTGAAAATATATTTATATATAAATAATTGCAAAAGTGAAGTTTCAAAAACGTATACCATTTTAAATGCATAATACATACCGGAATTTTATTATTTATTGTATATTATTATGAAACTGTATATGTCAAGAATGTTTTAAAAGAGTCAGCTAGACAGTTTGCAACCTTTACCAACACAGGGTTAAGTGTTGGCCTTCGGCCAATGTAGTGTTATTGTTGTGTGGTGCAATGTTATCATTTGCTCTTTGGAGCCAGTGTTGCCTCTTTAAGGTTAGTGTTATTGTTTCAAATGGGAATAACCCATCAAATGTTTAGGAGCTTATATCTTTGTCTGACTATTGTTTTCCATACCGAACTATTGTTTTGTTGTTACTGATCTTTATAAGTGGAAAAATTGTTTATGGTCATAATATATTGTTTCTACCTATTTAGTGCATATTGGCATATTAAAGTGGTTATTATTTTATTTACTGATTACAGTGTTATAGTAAAATGTTTTACTCCTGACAATTTTACAGAATTTATTATATTACTGTTAAATCTATATGCAAGTGTTTTGTAAAGATTATATCTTTGTAAAGATTATATCTTGTCATTGATACTATTATTTTGTTTTGAGAGACATTCTCATGTTATCTAGTCTCTTATTGAGCTTCTAGCTCACCCCATCTCCCCCCCACCCCCTCTTTTTTCCACCCTTTCAGATTAGAGTCGTGGAATGTCTTTTGGTGGTAGAGCAATAGAGCTATAGATTGAAGACTTCTTTTGGAATTTCTTTTAGTATATTTTTTTAGGATAGCGAGTTTGAAAGCTGTTTAACTCTTTGAGATTGTATTTGGAGATTTTATTGTTAAAGTTTTTGTTTTTATGAATTTCATAGGAATTATTTTGATGGATTGAAGTTTATTCGTGGATATTTAATTACTCTTTATTCCATTATATTATTGTTGATTATTCCTAAGACAAGTTATGCATCTAAATCCTTGGTATGGGTTTGGGGTGTTACATGATGACTGTGGACCAGCTATTCACTACAACAAAATGTATTTTTAGCGACGAAAATTAGTGAGGAAGTGTTTTTCGTGGCTAAAAATACAGCTTTAGCGACGAAATTCATTGTGATCTGAAAAATGGGTGCCAGTGGAGGGAAACTTTGGTGAGAGCTTAATTAATCTATAGAGACAAAATATTTCGTCCCTAAAAGTTGAAATTTTTAGAGACGAAATATTTCGTCACTGTAGGTATTGTTGTGGATGGTACTAGTGATGAAAATCCTTTCGTCACTATAAGTAAGAATTAGCGACGAAAAATAGTCGTCACTAAAAATAATAATAGTTTTGCACTTATATGTTTTTAGTGACGAAATCATAATTGTCACTAAAAGTATGCTTTAGAGACGAAATATGAATTTCGTCTCTAAAAATCTTAACAAAGCCTGGGTTCTTTAGTGACAAAACAGACATTCGTCGCTAAAAACATAAAAATAATACCTTTTGCGACGACAAAGTGAGCATTGGTGACGGAAAAGAATTTGTTGCCAAAGAGGTGAGTATAAACCCCTTATGTTTCAGTTTTCCCCTTTCATTTCTTCCCTTCCCTCTTTTATTTAAGCTCCCAAATTTCGAGCCCTCCCAAAATTTCACCACTGTCAAACCTGAGCCACCACCATCGTCGATCTCGCCATCGATAAGTCGTTGATCTTCGCACCTCTTTGCTTCTCCCACTCTTCGTCTCCCACCTCCAACAAATCTTCCTCTTCACCGATCCTTCACCTCCAACCGCCGACCGTTCGCATTCCTTATCGACGACCCTTTGCATTCCCTACTGGCAACCCTTTGCCGATTCAACCCATGTAAGTTCTTCAATATCCGATTTTTTCAAGGTTTGCCTATGTTGTTTATTTCTCCCCATTTTTATTTTGATTTATTTATATTTTTTTGGTTTGTTTATATTTTTTCTTCATTGTTTCGTGATAAAAGGAATTTGAAAAGTGAGTTTAGTTTGTAATATATATATATATATATATATATATATATATATATATTTAGGAGCTTTGCTATGCAGTTTGTGAAATTAGGGAGGTGGGTTTGTTTGAAATCTGGGTTGGACATGGCTACAGGGGTTGGATGTTGAAATTTTAGTTAAAGAAGTTGAATGGTAATAAATTTGATTTATCTAAGTTTAGTTCAACTAAGCATGTTGGTGTCATATTCTTGTAGGATGAGGAATGTGGATGACTGTTGTATTACATGTGTAAGCTATGAGTTTGTGTAGTAATTTATGAGAGGATCATTTTAAAGACTGAAGTACTTATAAATTTAAAGGCCAAATACACATTGTTTGCAATAACTTTGGAATTTTTTTTTTTTTAAAGTTGCAAGCTTAGCTTGACCAAAGTAAGTAAATTTTAGTTAAAAACCCTATAAAACTCTATACTTGTGATGTTGGAAATTGGATTTGTGATGGGTTGTGGTGTTGGAGCAAGCAGGTGGCTTGCATGGTGTTATAAAGTGGTTTAAATACATATTGGGAGTATTTTTCAATTCTTGCAAATGTGAATGAGTATTATTGATTAGATGTGATGAATAGTATTATATTTGATTTAAATACTTGTAAAACTCTATAATTGTGATGTTTGTGATTGGTTTTGTGGTGGATTGTTGTGTTGGAGCAAGTGGGTGGCTTTCATGGTGTTATAAGGTGGTTTAAATTCATATTGGGAGTGTATATTTATGTGTGCAATGTATATTTGTTTAAGTATTAATATAGACTTGTGCATTCATGAATAAGATAGAACTTTATCTAAGTAGCTTATAGACTTAAATGTTAGAATACATTTTGCATGAGTTATCTTTATTTTACTAAAGTAGCATTCACCTTGCAATTGTAGTCAAACATGGATAAAAGTTGGATGACAATGGGTAAGACACTTGATTGGTAGATTAAGTCATCCATATATTGAAGGGGTCAATGCATTTATTAATTTTGCAAGAGCAGTTGTGGACTTGAGTGATAATATTCCATGCCTATGTATTCACTTTGTGAATTGCTATCAACAATCTCCTCATATTGTGCGTATGCATTTGCTTCATCATGGGATTAAGCAATCTTACATTAATTGGTATAATCATGGAGAACCTCATGTATTGAATGAGAACAGTCATGATAATGAAATGTCGGATGGTGATCATATGGATGGTCTCGATGCCTTGGTAGGTGACTGAATTAGAGGGGAACCAAGAAATGCAATCAAAGATGAGGAAGTGCATAACTTTGAAAAACTTGAGGAAGATGCAAAGCATGAGTTGTATCCGGGTTGCACTGATTATAGTATCTTGAAGTTTGTTATTGAAATGTTGAATGTAAAGGTAATGACCAACTTGAGTAATAAAGGACTTGATATGATGCTATAATTGCTGACAAAGGTTTTACCGAAAAGTAACTTGGTTCGAAGGTCAACTTATGAAGCAAAGAAGATATTATGTGACTTGAGCATGTCATACGAGCATATAGATGCATGCAAAAATGATTGTGCACTAAGGAAAATGAAAACCTTTAAATGTCTGGTGTGTGAGGTGCTTAGGTACAAGGATACACATGCCCAAGGTAAGAAGATTCATTATAAGGTATTGCGTTATTTCCCGTTGACACCGAGACTGAGGAGATCGTACATGTCAGGCCAAAGAGTTAAGGACATGAGATGGTATATAGATAAACGTGTGGATGATAGGATAATGAGGCATCTAGCTAATAGTGAGGAGTGGAAGGAGTTTGATTTGCAACATCTTGATTTTTCCCTTTAACATCGCAATGTAAGGCTGGGTTTGGCTACAAATAGATTTAACCCTTTTAGAAATATGAACAATAACTATAGTATGTGGCCTGTCATACTCATGCTCTATAACCTACCATTTTGGTTGGTTATGAAAGAGTCATATTTTATGTTGTCCTTGCTTATTCCTGGTTCCCATCAAACGAGAAATGAGATTGATATTTACTTAAAACCATTGGTTGACGAGTTAAAGGAGTTGTGGGAAGAAGGTATAGAAACTTATGATGCGTATAGTAAAGAGCATTTTAGATGCGTGCAACTTTATTGTGGACTATACATGACTATCCTGGATTTGGTAACATGTTTGGGTGGAGGACAAAGGGTTATCATTCTTATTACACTTGCAACGATGAACCATATTTAGAAGCTTTGGAAAGTAAAATTGGATTCATTAACCATCGAGCTTATTTGCCTATGGAACATCATTGGAGACATAGTTGGTAGCATAATGGTTTATCGGAGAAACAGAAGACATTTGAAACAACGTTTTAATGGATCATATGACAAGCCTCGGGCTTTCCTTTCATTAAGCCCAAATGAGAGGGATGATTTCTATAACTTTTTGAAATCAGTCAAGTATTTGGATGACTATGTAGCCAACATATCAAGGATAGTGAATGTCAAAAATGGTAGATTATCTGGTTTGAAAAGTCATGACTATCATGTGCTACTACAACAAATTCTTCCAACTGGCTTGTAAGGGTTTGCACATAAAGACATTAGTATTATATTGTTTGAGTTGGGCAGCTTCTTCCAAGACTTATGCCCAGGGACACTAAAGCGTAGTGAATTGGAGAAACTAGACGAACGTATAGTTCTTATACTATGCAAGCTTAAGAGGTTCTTTCCTCTAGCATTCTTTGATGTTATAGTCCACCTTGCTGTTCACTTGCCTCGAGAAGCAATTCTATGAGGCCCGGTACAATATTGGTGGATGTACCCAATTGAAAGGTAATAAGATCCTTTGATGCATCCATCAATTGCATCTTTCCCATGTGGTATAAAATCACATAATGTCCGTATTTTTTTTCTCATAGGTACCTTGGAAAATTTGAAAGATACGTTTCTTATCGAGCTCGACCAGAAGGTTCGATTACAAAGGCTTACATTTTCAAAGAATGTATTAATAACTGGTCTTTGTATAATGATGGGTTCAAAACTGTGCATAATCAAAGAGAAAGAAATGAAGATTTTGGTGAATCTAGCGAAGGATTGATAGTTTTTTCATAGACTACCCGACCTATAGGTGGTCAGTGGAATGATGGCAACTTGTCTTGTGCATTGCTTGATACTGCTTGTTAGTACTTGTTGAACAATAATCCTAAGCTAGAGCCTTATTTAAAGTATGTGATTTCATATACATGTATTGTTTGATCAAGTTTTGAATATTATCTGCAATGCTTAGCTAAAAATAAATCACCTTATTTTTAACAATGGATACAAAAGCACATTGCATAATCCTACTAGGGAAGCCATAACTCAAATCCAACAATAAGAGTTTCCCAAGTGATTCAGAGAACGTATAAGACATTTGAAATTTAATCGCACACTAATAAAAATTAAACATTTAAATAGTTTCATCATTGCTTATTACTAATTAATATCACTTGTTATATGTCATTATAGATGAATAGATTGAAAGTTAACGAGTCATTAGAAGCTACTAAATAGCTATGGTCATTAGCAAATGGTCCTAAGCCGTATGTGAAGGAGTACACAATTTGTAAGGTCAATGGTATAAAGTTCCATACAAGGGACCTAGACAATCGTCGTGTAACCCAAAACAATAGTGTATATACCGAAGGGGACCATGAGGGAGAAATACACGACTTTTATGGTTATGTGTGCAAAATTTGGGAATTGGAGTATGTTTTTTGCCATAAAGTTGTTTTGTTCTAGT
The DNA here is from genome assembly GCA_035136125.1 of Quercus rubra. Classification (NCBI taxonomy): domain Eukaryota; kingdom Viridiplantae; phylum Streptophyta; class Magnoliopsida; order Fagales; family Fagaceae; genus Quercus; species Quercus rubra. Next base: position 71,535,960 of record CM068733.1, read on the forward strand.
GTGAATGGTACAATACTGGTACCAATGGTCGAAGGAGAATGATAAGAACTGATGCACACTGCACGAGCTTTGATGTTACAAGTCGGTGGTATGACAATGACCATTTTATATTTCCTAGTCAAGCGAGACAAGTTTTTTACCTTCAAGATACCAAATTGGGTGAACCTTGGAAAATTGTGTAATCCATCCAACAAAGGGGAGTGTTTGATTTCCTAAAAGTCAAAGGTGGAGAATTAAATGATAATACAGAAGATAGTGATGCATTCCAATAAGAAGCTATTGTTGATGTTGTCTTTATCAATGTTGAGGACAATATTATTGACTATTGTATGAGTGGTGTTAAAACTGAGGTTGGTCTTGAAGGTGGAACTTCAGGAGATGCTAATCAAAATAAAGAGCATGACATACCTGATGTTGATTTTGATATGAATTATGATATATAGAGTTCATAATAATTGTCTTAAATATTGTGTGCTTGTCTTAAATTTTTATGCTTGCCTAAGGAGCATTTTTTTGTACGTATCTTGTACTTGATATGGATATTAATAAGGTCATTTGTTGTATTGAGTTAGTAGTAATTGTGTTCAAATTTAGTACTTGTAAATTATTTGATATGGATAATGGTGTAGACTATGATATGTAAAGTTAGAAGTAATTGTTATTGAGATGTTTTGTACTTATCTTGAACTTGATATGGATATTGATATGGTCATTTGTTGTGTTGAGTTAGTAGTAATTGTGTTCAAATTTAGCACTTGTGAATTGCTTGATATGGATAATGGTGTAGACTATAATATGTAAAGTTAGTAGTAATTGTTATTGAGATGTTTTGTACTTATCTTGAACTTGATATGGATATTGATGTGGTCATTTGTTGTGTTGAGTTAGTAGTAATTGTGTTCAAATTTAGCACTTGTGAATTGCTTGATATGGATAATGGTGTAGACTATAATATGTAAAGTTAGTAGTAATTGTTATTGAGATGTTTTGTACTTATCTTGAACTTGATATGGATATTGATGTGGTCAGTTGTTGTGTTGAGTTAGTAGTAATTGTGTTCAAATTTTGCACTTGTGAATTGCTTGATATGGATAATGGTGTGAACTATGATATTAAGTTAGTAGCAATTATACTTATCTTTCATGTCAATACATAATTTCAAAAAATGCCCAAAAATGCCAAATACACTCATAATATACCGAGGAATGAGATGGCAAGATTGGATAGAATGAAGCAAAACCAAGAAAGAATTGATTCTTTGGGATTGAAGCACAACTCAAGTTCTCTAAAGGATTCTGCTCAGTCTAATTGTGCAAAAGGGAAAAGAAGTAGAGTTAGTGTTGTGGTAGATGATAATTATGTACCATCTATTGGTGACGATGACAATGATGATGAGTCATCTAATTCTGAATCCATACGGTACAATAGATGTTCCATAGGGTACAATAGATAATAATAACTTTATTATTTCATTACTTGTAATGACTTTGTTGTTCCATTATATGTATGTTTGTTAGTTATAGATGGCACCGGGAAAACTTACACACTCGCGAGGTAAGGCATCTATCTCAGTGGTCTAATCTATGGAAACATCTCTTGAAGCAAATCCTCTTGCCCAAAGTTCTTCTAGTGCAGAAGCGCAGACTACTGGCGCATTAACTAGCACGACTGGTAAATACATAGAACGCACTTAATTACAACTGCGCCCTTTTTTTACTATTGAGATTATACTTTACTTAATTTAGCTATAATGTACATGGAATGTATAATTTTTTAACATTAATAATGTTTAAATTGAATCTACTAGCAGAAATACCTGTGGAACAACACGTGGTATAACAGTATGGGCACTTGTTAAAAAAAGTAGTAAGCTGCCAGTACGTATAGCTGAGATCTTAAACTTGGTTTTTAAAAAGAATTTTGGTATTGTAAAAGGACTTGGCATGAGACCTTCCTCTTCTCTAGTAACCACTGTCTTATCTAATTCCTTGGTGGAGTATATGCAATAGTTAGAAAATCAGATAACTGAGCTTAAAGAGACAAAAGCTAGGGACCAAGAGGAGCGAGCTAAGGACCAAGAGGAGTGAGCTAGGGACCAAGAGGCATGAGCTAAAAAAGAAGAGATCCAAAAGAATATTCTTAACTTTTTGAGGAGCAAGAGTTATGATGATGCTCTTACCTATGGGGGTGGTTCAACTTCAAGTCAAAACACTTTTTGGTTAGTACTTTATTTTAGCAATTAACCCCACTACATGGTGTGATTACTTTTTTTGATCCGTTATTTGAAACTAATTGTATTATATTACACTTGAAAATCTATATTTGCTTTCTACAACTTATACATTAGGAGTTGTAATTTTAATTCATTGGTGTGGCTACTCTTAATGCATTGTTAGAAATGTTTCTTATAACATAGTTAATATTTTTATTTTACGATTTTAATATAGTATTGTTTTTATATTTATGTAGATTTCTTATTGGTGGCATTTAGGGGATTTACTTTTGACATTACTTGAAGACATATGAGGGCGTCTTTCTTTAGTTTTAATTATATTATGCTACACTTTTTGTATTGTTATAAAACATCTTGAGTTATTGTATGTATTGCAAACAATTATTGTATGGTGGGGGTTTGAATTGGATACTCGTTTTATTTTTTACTTACGGAATCTATGGATCTTTTTTTATAAATGTGTTGTTAAAATAAATGTGTTATTCAAATGTAAGGTTTTAATAATGTAATGACAGGTTACAAGTTAATATCAAAGCCATGAAAAAAATTAAAAATAGAAAATAAGTTTTAGCAACAAATTTTTTCGTCACAAATATAGCAACAAAAAATTGTTTTAGTGACGAAATATTTTGTTGCCAAATGTAGCAAAATTTTGTAAGAAATAGTTTTATTGAAGAAAATTTTTGTCGCTATATGTGCCTAGATTTTCTTTAAAATAGTTTTAGTGACGAAATTTTTCGTCACTCTATGCACCCGATCATAGTTTTAGTAATGAAATTATTCGTTATTAAATATGATCTAATAAACTAAAGTGTTTTTAGTGATGAAATATTTTCGTCACTTAATAGTGTTTTTAACAAGGAAAAAAAAAATCAAATCAGACTTTTAGTGACAAAATTTTTCATCACCTGGACTTTCAGTGACGAGGTTTCAGGGACTAAATGAGTTTCGTCCCTAAAAGACCAATTTCGTTGCTAAAAGTCCATAGTGACAAAAAATTGGGCCTTTAGTGATGAATTTTTTCATCACTGAAAATACATTTTGTTGTAGTGATATTAGTGATGATGAGTTATCTAGTTCTTTAAATAGTGAGGTACTTCATATATGATTTGGTACATGCGGTACTTCATACTTTGTAATATTGTGATTAAACAACTTTTTTTTTTAATGAATTTAAAAATCTATACATATTTTCATACGATACAGATGGCATCAAGACGTAGCACTCGTTCACACCATGAGGAATTTACCCCAACAATCCAACATAATGGCCCATTATTGAGCCTACTTCTTGGTGGAGATTTTGAGGTACTGTATACATGATTTGGTGCCTGAGATACTTTGTAATATTGTGCTTGGAATGATCAATAACTTGTTTATATTATAACTTCTAATGAATTTAGATATCTTTATATACTTTTACATGATACAAATGGCTCGTTATAGGCATGAGGAATCAACCCCAACAGTCCAACATACTAGCCCATCATCGAGCACACATCTTGGTGGAGATTCTCTTGTTCAAATTTCTACTAATGTAGAGGCATAGCTTATGGGCACACCATCTACCACGGATGGAGAGATATTTAAATTCCATTACTTGATTTCGTAATCACACTATATTTGGTTCACTTGTTGATTTAATTTATATTATGTCTTGATAGCATTGACTAGTAGACGTGCCTGTGGTATGACGCATGGATTAAGGGTACGAGGACTTATTGAGAAACATGGGAAGCTACCGGTCATGCCAAATTGGTGAACAAGAAAGACTGATTAATATTGTACAGTATAGAATTGAAGACATTATGAAAGTAATGGTAGGTTAAGGAGAGAAAAGGCCCATGGAACATGACTTTTTTGTCATGGGACTGCTATTGAAAGTTTGTCATAGAATAGGTGGTAGAAAAAAGAAGTAAAAGCCAAAAGACAGGATAAGAGAGTGGTTGAGACTTGTGAGAGAGAGAGAGAGAGGAAGAATGGGATTGATTGTTTTGTTAACAGAGATTCATTAGTGAGAATAGTCGTTGTCAAAGTAAATTGAATATTTTTGTTTTTGTTTTTCTGTTTTTTGTTTTTTGTTTTTTTTTTTGTTTTTTTGTTTATTTGGTTTTTTTTTTTTTTTGTAACGTTTGGTGTAGTGTCTTGTAAATGCCTTTGTTTGTGTCAACTTTTGTTTATACTAGACATAGACTAGCGCATTATGTTTGGTTTAAATAGCTTTGCTTTTTATACTCAGCTTTGCTTTTGCTTGTGATTTTTATACTCATCTTTTGCCTTTTTTCCCCCTTTTCTTTTCTCAATGAGTTATGGAGAGGTTTGTCGTTTCAAATGTTTTGGTACTCAATAAATTTTGTATTTTGTTTTCTAAATTTACGAGTAATGTTTTTACTAACCATGGTTAAACACTTATAAATAAATTCTTAAAGAAATTTAAAATATTTTGTCACTAATATAAACAGCAGGGGATAGTATTGATTATATATATCACACACAATGTACAGGTCTATGTCTAGTATAAACAAAATTTGACACAATCAAAGGCGTTTACAAGACACTACACCAAACATTACAAAAAAAAAAAAAAAATACATGGTTTACTTTGATAACAACTCTTCTCTCTAATGAATCTCTACTAACAAAACAATCAATGACATTCTCCCTCTCTCTCTCACACACAAGTCTCAACCACTCTCTTAACTTGTCTTTTGGCTTTTGCTTCTTTTTTCAACATACCCCCTATTCTACGATAAACTTTCAGTAGCAGTCCCGTGCCAAAAAAGTCATGTTCCATGGGCCTTTTCTCTCCTCAATCTGCTTCCTAGTACATACAATTGGCGATTAGCAAAAAAAGGAAAAAATAGTACATATAATTGGCTATTGAATTACAATTAGTCGTTTCTGCTAAAAAAGCTTAGGTGACGAATGCTGTTTCGTCACCATTTCGTCACCATATGTATTCGATGACAAAATAAAAGTATATTGTGACAAAAGGTTTCATCACCATAGCCCACTTTTGTTGTATTGATGAGCATAATTCTTACAACTTGTTGGCGGAGTTATTAACTTGATGTGGATGTTTTCATGCCCCATTCATCGTGCCTGCAATTCTAATGCCGTGTACTCGTCTTTCCTTCTTGTTCCATGGTTGTCTTGGACGAATTGTATACCATCAAGGACAAAGACTGGCAAGAGAATGGCCCAGAGTCATTAGAAATAATAGGAGAGATTGTGTATCAATATGTACTTGAAAGGTGCTTTACCTTCCAAGTCGGCGTATTCAAACCAGTAAAAGAATGGAATTATTCTAGCTCAAAAGGAAAATAATGGGCATATTCAAACCCGTAAAAGAATAGAATTAGTTTAGATCGAAAGAAAAATAACAAAATCAAAGGCCTACATCCTCTTTCGCCAACAATAAAAGGGGACCCGCAGGAGATTCAAGGGAGGAGTCTTGACCACAGATTGCTTTAGCATTGTTGGTTGGTGGAAACAATTTGGAAATAGATCTCAAATATATTGAAATTTGCACTTAGTTACCTCTGTTCCATTGTGGCTCTCCAAAGCAGTCATTCGGCAGGAACAGCGCTTCTACCACGAAATCAACCAATAAAAATAATAATAATAATTCTAGCAAGGTTTAATTTACCCGGGTATGACACTTGACGGTATTTTCGGTATTTTGTTTGGTGCATTTTACCTCTGTTCCATTGTGGCCCTCCAAAGCAGTCATTCTTACGGAACAGCGCCTGTACCACAAAATCAACCGATAAAAATAAAAATAATAATTCTAGCACGGTTTAATTTACCCGGGTTTCACACTTGACGGTATTTTCGGTATTTTTTATATTTTGTTTAGGGCATTTTGACATTGTAAAATGCAATATTCAAGGTTTCAAAAGATTCCGTTATGTTTAATAGAGAGGGCAATGAAATATGAGGATTTGCTCATTTTCAAAATGTACTGGAGGGTATTATCTGGTTTCAAAGATAATGAGCAGAATTATAAACTATCCTAAACATACAGGGAGAAAGCGTTTTTTCCTTTTCTATTTTATTTGAAGTGTCATAATTTGTTTTAGTTTCTTTCTTCTTTAATTTTTTATTTTGTATTATGACTTTTCCAATAATATTTTAGAAAATCATCTTTGTATCGTTGCAAAGTCTAGTTGTAGTAAAAAAAAAAAAAAAAAAAAAGTAAGAACGAGTACAATCATTTTATCATTAATTTTTCCCTATTCACTATATGATAATCTAGAAATCAATCTTGCTATCATGGAAAATATTCTCATTAAAATCCTAATTTTAAAAATCAAAAGCATGTTCTTCTTCACTTCTTAAGTATAAAATCAAATCATCAACAGTATCTGTAGCCAAACAAATCACAAGATATATCAAATTCTAAAAATCAAGTCATAAATTGTATCCATTGATAAACAAATCACAAGAGATATCCAATTATATAATCAAGAATTAATAAACCAAGCATTCAATTAATTAAGACAAATCCTAAATCATGAGAAAAACATGATTGAACTCATATCTAGAATCTCATCTTAGTCAATTGATATGAAGCAAGTACAATTTAAATCATTAAAGAACAATTATTGTGGGAAAAAACAAATCATATAAATATTACTGGTAATTCTTAACAAGGTTTCATCCTTAACCCTAAATATAAATTTAGCTACTCATGCTAATTGAAAGAAAACACAAAATTAAAATACTAAACATTAATCTAGAGAAATAAAATAGAGAAAGAAATAGTCACGGTGCTAGAGAAAATCCGTAAAAGAAACTACGTGCTGCTGCCTACACTCCAGTCCTAGCCTCCCTTATTTTACTGTTTTGCTCTCTATTTATATCACACAAAGACACATGCACTTCAAAGAGAAGCCACCTGACTTTATGAAAATTCCTAATACAAGTGAAACTAGGATTGTAAGCCACATGCTACACTTCAAGTTGTGCCCAGCCAAAACCAAAGACTAGCCCAAAAGAGAAGCCCAAGTTAACAAAGAGCAATTAAAACCCCAAGCCCACTGTATATCTCTTTGACCCACGAAAGCACTTCTATTGTTTTTTGTTTTTTCCTTTTTCTTTTACTCCTTTACGTGTCTTTAGGTCCTTCTTCTTTTCATTTTGGCTTTGAATCAATAGGCCTGGACCTCCTTCTTTAATTTTCTTTCTACTTGCTTAGCTCGTGTTGCTTTTCTTTTCTTTACTTCACACCTGGCTGGATATAAGTTGGCTTCATTCAATTGGCTAGCCCCACTTTGCATGTAAAGCCCTTGTTACCTACAAAACAAAGATATTATATAATCAATCACAAAATAACATAATAGTAAGGCTAAATATGTAGATAAGTGAGTACTTTATTATATATATTTCATGCACATCAAGATATTCTTGCATTTCCTGTTTCCTTTATGTCATTATGTTTAAGTATGAGAAAATTTAAATACAGTTTGTAATTAAGCTTTGAGACTCTTCTTGAGCCCTAAGCACACTAACTAAGTGCCATGCATGATGATGATCCTTTTTATTAGTATAATATTTTGTCCTGCTGGGGCTGTTTTTCTTGGACGATTTCTAACTTCCCTTGTTTTGTTTCCATGATTGGCACAATAGGGTAAAATATGGGAAGTCCTAACATCTCTACATGAGCGTTACCAACATCTTAAGGATGTGCTCCAAATTTAATCCTAAGCAAAAAATAATGAATGGATGATAGCTTCAAGATTCTGATCTTGGTAGGAGACACATGGATTTAGCTGTTCTCATTACGATACTGGGGTAGATTTTTAGTGGTCTCATTCTGATCTTTGTGCACCCCCACTTTACCCATGAAGACTAGCTACTGCAAGACTAGGAGCAGAATTTAGTTAGAAGTTGGATTCGATCCAGACAACTTGCAAGCTCTTTTGTCAAAGCATCTCAAATGGGCAAAAAGAACCCAACATCTCTCAAGCAAGATCAACCAACTCAAACTTGGTTTTCATCAACTTGCCTCAGTAGGTTTTTCCTTCGGGTCTTCAAAAATTCTTCTTTTGCCTTCGAATAGTCTAGGTGTTTCCTCCAGGTTTCTCCCAAACAAATATTCCTTTGGGTCTTCCTCAGAAAAAACATTCTTTCACCTTCGGGTCTTTCTAAACAATATCATTTCTTTCCCCAAGTATCCTGAGATGTCTTTGGATTTCTTGATATGTGAAACCTCCCACCCTTCAGTTGAAAATCTCACCAAGTTGCAAAAGTGATTGAGAGGCTATGGAAAACATGACACTGGGGCAGTTTTTTTTTCTTTTTCGCACGACCTCTCCCCTCTAAATGGACTTCTTTTTAATAGCCTCAACATCATCTTGAACTTTAGCAAGGACCACAATTGTAATTTCTTTGCAAGACCATTAGAAGATCTTTAGGCTTGCTCGAAGCATTCCTTGGAAGCCTGACTTCCGCGTTGACAATAAGAAAATGGCGAACCAAGCCTACATTCAGGGGGAATCATGAACTATCCCTAGTTTTATTAGATCTTGCCATGAGTAAAGCATTCATTTAACTTGGACCATTTCCTTCTCAGGAACAATCAAATAGTATTCGGACCACCTCAGTCATAGTGATTCACTTGATAATTCTCAAATCCATGAGAAATCAACTTTAGCTACTTTAGCAATACAATGTCAGAACTTACTCATAATGAATGAGAGCCAAAATGCTTCCAATTTTGTCAGGTTTGTCATAGCCCAAACATGTCACTAACTCCCTTCAATCAATTTCCTTTTCAGGGACGTGCTTTAATCAAGCCAAAGAGACGTCATTCACATCGCATTCTTCAATGAATAGTGATGACCAAATATCTAAGCATTTGTGATAGAGCCATTCACCTGCTCAACATTTGGGTGACAGTGCCCCATCAAAACTTTAGGGAATTACATTAGCATCCCTTCTTGTCATTCTCATGTTGCCTTTCTTAGATCCCTAATGTGGCATGTTTGCCTTGACAGGTTAGTTCAACAATTGATATAAAAACAAAGTTTCCTACTTATACCTCACAAGAATCTTCACCACGAATTAGAAAATCTTTATCCTAAGAATTATGCCAAACATGGAATCAATCATCTAAGGCCTCTTTGTGAGGTGTAGACCTTCATCACCTAAGTGGATCTTTGCAAAAGCTTCTTGGTATTGGGAATGCCACCCATTGGAAGCACTGGAACCCAAGTTTGACCTGGTCACTCATCCCAGCATTATCTCAACAAACCTTCTACCATCTTGGTTGGCTTAGGTTTGTTGCAATCTTGTACACATTTTCCAAAAAAAGAAGAAGAGATTTTTCAAAATAAGACCAAAGCATAAAGGTTCAAATCAAAACATCAAATCATGAAAATCTGTGTTTTGAAATGCATGCATCTTTCAAGAGTGACAAGTCAATGCCAAAGCCTCTTTTGTGAGAAAGAGTTGTTTGAGTGAAGTGGTTGTCCCTTACCAAGGATAAGGGGCATGCGATCCCCAAACACTCACCTTATGACATCCCATCTCAACAACTTCACAATCCTGAAGCATTCACCACTTTTGCAAAATGCACATTCAATTCTTGACAATCAACCCCCCCTAAGGAGGTCCTATCCAAGATTGGTGTGGTCCTTGAATCAGTGAATGACCATATGTTCCAGTTTCATTGACCAATTGATTAGATTTGAAATGATGGAGGCGCATTTGTTTCAACTATCCAAACAGTTATATCACTTGATAGCCCTTTTGAGCCAGAAAGAAAATGTTTTTCAAAAATCACCCAAATTTATAATTTGGCACATAAGCTCCTAAGGCTATGAAGTAAGCGTAAAAGATGATGAAGAAAGGCATTCATTTCACTACTATCCCGCTTTTAGAGAAATATCCCCTGTTAGCCCAATTGAGCTTGTTGAATTCTTTTCTTGATTTAACCTAGCCAAGGGTTACCCCTCACACTGGGGCGGGTTAGATGGTTACAAGAATCTCATGTTAAGTGATCTCCAAATTAGGTCCATCAAATGAGTCCATTAGTAAAAAAAGAAAAGAAAAAAAAAAAAAGAATGAGAAAGAAGCCCAAATCAAATGACAAAAGTCATGGGCTAGTCAAGTCTAATGAAGCCCCAAGCAAAGAAAGGGCAAAAGAAAAATTCAGCTCGAAACAATCAAGAAACATGGGCTAAGGAAAATAAAAAAGAAAGCCCTAAAAATGAAATTTGCAAAATTCAAAGAAATGGACACAAATTGGGGATATAGTTGAGCATGAGAGGCAACCAAAATGCTTTTAATGAAGTGTAATCCTTGACTTTAGGAAACCCTTCATAGAATTTCACAGCCAAAATATCCTCTCATATGCCTAGGAAACCCATATCCTTACATTATGATCCTGAGAAAGTCCTTTCTGATTGAGAGCGACTACTTAGTCTGTGGAGCTTATGCCAAATAATCACCCACATGTGAAAGTTTAGAGCCTAATATCCTTCATTTCAAGCATCCAATTAACCCCAAGGCCACGTTCCAACCTAAAGAAAGATCTCACTGATCACCGAGGATCGGTTGGTCATGGCACATTAAATATTTGGTCAATCATTGATGATGGAATCATCCGTTTATGCCAAGGCGTCATGTCTCAAAAAGGGTAGGGTCCTCTCCCAACCCACCTGATAAGTTCAAAAAGCCAAACACATCATTCGTGTTTTCCCTACATAGCTTAAAAAGGGACACCCATGCATTTGGTAAACACAAGCACTTTGCTCAAGAAATCCTTGCTTGCGAGCTCCCTATTCAGGGTAAATGATAGCCATTGAGCACATACACTTTTAAGCCACATAGGAAACATGGCCTTAACGAGCCCTTCTTGTGGTACATGTATTTAAACAGAATTTCATGATCATAAATGAATTTTGAAGATTTCTGAACTAGGTTTTGAAAACCAATTGAAACAGAAGGGAAAAATAATGACCCTCAAAGATTTCAAGTCCTCCAAACTTTTGATTTCAAGTCCTCCAAACTTTTCAAGCCCAATAAAAAATCCATGAGGGTTATTCATTTCTTCCCAAGGAATTTCCAGAAAAAAAAATGCGGTTTTAAGATTGCAGCAACTTATGCAAGCCTCCCTTTATCATTACCAGGCATCTTCAAAAAGACCTGAACCTAGAAGATTCAAATGTTCAACCCCAGGTTTTAAATACCATGTGAGCATCCTCCCCTAAAACACTTTTCAAGCCTTTTGAACTCATCCCAACAAAGGATGCCTAAGTCATTGATTCAGACATGACCCCCAATGCCCAACGGTTGGCCCTAGTCTCAATCATGATATTGGGGCAGTTTATTTCTGACATTTTCAAACCATAGATGGTATTCCCTTTATCAAATGCAATGCAATATATCCACTATGAGAAGGAGGAATCTCTCCCTGTGAGAGCCTGAATAGGTGCCCAGTAGGCACAATTCATCAAGACCACACATAACTCACATATAGGCAGTTCTTGTGTAGATATGACCAAGAGTATCATCATTTCCAAGAGGGGATATTACTTGAAACTTTGAATTTAAAATTCAGTAGATTAAGGGACCCATTGTGGCATAATCATCCAGTACGAACTCAAACCCATGTCAAGTTGGTTTGCTAATCCAGAACCATGAAAAACCCTACCATGGGGCAGTTTATTTTGCGTAGTTCCATCCACTTTATGCTAATCAATATGCAAGAATGGGTCCATCCTGCCAGGAACTTTTCCTCTCACATCAAGAACCGCATAAAACCTACACTAGGGTAGTTTTATTTTGTGTGATCTCTTCTTTTTTTGTCTCCCATAGTGGATTGATCACTATCCACCCATTCAAAAGCCAAACCTTAAAGCCCCCATGCATGCAAAGCCCCGAAAGTCAATGCCAAAATCGTGTTTTTTACTATCAATCTTCAAAAATTAAGGTTTTATCAAAACAAAGGGCTGTCCTTGCACAGGCGTTGTGGGGTGCCTGACACCTTCCCCACACGTAACCAAACTTCCAGACTCAAGAATCAAGATTTTTTGCCATCCATATTAGATTAGGAAAAATGCCCTTTTTCTTACCCTAGGATTGGTAATAGAATCAACTAGAAATAGGTGACCAATAACACCTTAGAAAAACCCAATGATTGGTGGTGACTTCACTTACCTTTGGTAATCCCTTAAAATTTGGCCAAGATTCCTGCCACACCTCTAAAGGTAGACAAATACTCTCCTCCACCTAGAGAGAGAGAGCACTCGAAGTTCTACGCGAACCACGCATAATCATCGAGAGGGGCCTTTAACAGGCCTCGCGCGTGCAGAAGCGTCGCCACGATAGGTGGTTGAATGGAGGCCCCAATGGTTCACTCCGTTTTGGGCTAGGCGTTGACACTCTCTTTTGGAAGGAAAATGAAAACCTTGATAAATGTCTAGTGTGTCAGGCACCTAAATACAAGGATAATAGAACAAGTAGTAAGAAGATTGCTCAAGAGTATTGCGCTACTTCCCGTTGATACCAAGGTTGCGGAGATTATACATGTTTAGAAAAAGAGCTGAAGATGTGAGATGGTATATAGAAAAATGTGTGAATGATAAGATATAAAGGCATCCAGCTGATAGTCAGGAGTGGAAGGTGTTTGATTTGAAATATCATGAGTTTTCCAAAAAACCTGGCAATGTGAGGTTAGGGTTGGCTACAGATGGTTTTAACCCTTTTAGGAATATGAACAACAACTACAATATGTGGCCTATCATACTCATTCCCTATAACCTATTGCCTTGGTTATACATGTTTAGAAAAAGAGCTGAAGACATGAGATGGTACAAAGAAAAATTTGTGAATGATAGAATATTAAGGCATCCAGCTGATTGTCAGGAGTGGAAGGTGTTTGATTTGAAATATCATGAGTTTGCCAAAGAACCTTGCAATGTCAGGTTAGGGTTGGCTACAGATGGTTTTAACCCTTTTAGGAATATGAACAAGAACTACAGTATGTGGCCTATCATACTGATTCCCTATAACCTTCCGCCTTGGTTAGTTATGAAAGTGCCTTATTTTATGATGTCCTTACTTATTCCTGGACCCAATCAACTAGGAAATGAGCTTGATGTTTTCTTGAGGCCATTGGTTGATGAGTTGTGGGAAGATGGTGCACGCACTTACGATGCATCTTATGGTATGCATTTTTAGATACATGCTGCTTTGTTGTGGATAATACATGACTATCTTAGATTCGATAATGTGTCTAGGTGGAGGACAAAGGGTTATCATGCTTGTTACACTTGCAATGATGAACCATATTCGGAGACATTGGAAAGTAAAATTGAATACACTACCATCGAGCCTACTTGACTATGGACCACCCTTGGCGAAGGAGTTGGTCATTCAATGGTAAAGTTGAGAAACGGATGAGATCCTTGGAGTTACTGTTGGAAATGATAAATGGGCAATTAGACTGAATGCCAAATATAATTTTAGTAAAGGATCCAAACAACAAGAAAAAGCATCCAATTATTGGGGAACCAATTGGTCAAAGGAAAGTATCCTATACAAGCTACCATACTAGAGGAATAAGAAGCTTAAACACAACATTGATGTTATGCATTTTGAGAAATATATTAGTGAGAGTAAATTTGGAACTTTGTTGGGAATTGAGGGGAAAAACAAGGACACAGACAAGGAATGCAAGGACTTGAAAAATATGGCCATATACACTCGCACCTCAAAGAACATCTTGATCGATCATTTGACAATCCTCATGCCTTCTTTTCATTGTATCCTGAAGAAAGGGATGGTTTTTATGAAGTTTGAAATCAGTCACCAGATGGCTATGCCGCAAACATATCGAGGTCAGTGAACATAAGAAATGGTAGACTATTAAATATGAAAAGCCATGACTATCATGTGCTATTATAGTGGATTCTTCCAATTGGGATGTGGGGTTTTGCTGATAAGGACATTTGTATACTATTGTTTGAGTTGGGTAGCTTCTTTCAAGATTTATGCTTTAGAAACCTAAGGAAGAGTGACTTGGAGAAATTAGAAGGACGTATACTTCTCATACTATGCAAATTCGAGAAGTACTGTCCTCTAGCCTTCTTTGATGTAATGGTTCATCTTGCTGTTCACCAATCTTGTGAAGCCATTCTTGAAGGACCAGTGCAATATAGATGGATGTATCCAATTGAAATGTAACTCTCTCCGTCCATTAATTATAGATTTGCCAAATGTTTTTTTTAAGCAAATTATATTTCCTTGAAGGTTTCTTGGAACATTGAAAAGATACGTTTCCAACTAAGCTCGACCAAAATGTTCAATTACAGAGACTTACATTCTTAAGGACTGTATTACTTTCTCATCATTATATCTCGACGGAGTTGAAACCATGCATAATCAAAGGGAAAGAAATGTAGATTGTGGTGAATATGGCCAAGGGCTATCAGTTGTCTCACAAACAGCTCGACCCACCGGGTCTAGGCGGAATGATGTAGGAATGTCACATGAATTGCATGATATTGCTCAATGGTATTTGTTATAACAATTGCCTCGAGTTGGAGCCGTATTTAGAGTATGTGATGTCGTATTTTGATTATTCTTGAATTGTCCTTAATATTATTTGCATTTCTTAGATGAATATAGAGCACTTGTTTTGAATAGTGAACACAAAAACACATTACATAATCCAGCTGGAGAAGATATAACTCAAATACAACGATAAGAGTTTCCTAAGTGGTTCAAAGAACGTGTAAGGAATTTTGAATCTTGTGACACATTTAACAGTATTAAGCAATTATATAGCTCTCACACTATTAATGTCACATTTTGCATGTTATTATAGATGTATAGATTGAAAGAGAATGACTCATCAGAGGTTACAAAACAAATGTGGTCTTTAGCAAATAGTCCTAAGTTGCTATTGAAAGAGTACTCGGTCTGCATGGTCAATGGTGTAAGGTTCCATACAAAAGACTTGGAAAATCGTCGTATAACCTAGAATAGTGATGTATCTACAGAAGGGGATCATGATGGACATATACACGACTTCTATGGTCATGTGTACAAAATTTGGGAATTGGAGTATATGTATCAATATAAAGTTGTTTTGTTTCAATGTGAACGGTACAATACTAGTAATAAGACCGGTCGAAGGAGAACAATATAAACTGGGACACATTGCACAAGTATCAATGTGCAAAGTCGATGGTATCAAAATGATCCTTTCATATACCTAGTCAAGCAAAACAAGTTTTCTACCTTCGTGATACCAAATGGGGTGAACCTTGGCATGTTGTGTAATGCGTACAATATAGGGGAGTGTTTGATGTGCCAGAGGTGGGTGATGGAGAATCTAATGATCAAACAAAAACTAATGAAGCATTCGAACAAGAAGCCATTAGCAATGTTGTCCCTATCGATGTTGAAGATAATGTTCAATATTGTAAGAGTGGTATTGAAGTTGATAATATTCCAGAAGGTTTGGGAGAGCAAGGGGATAACAATGAAGATGAAGTGCATAGCATACCTGATTTTGATATGGATCCTAATATGGATTATGATATGTAGATTTCACTTTTTTCCTTTCTATATGGAAACATGTGTTTAATAATTTTTGATTCCCCATTATTTGTTCATGTATATTTCTATTTGATGTTCCAATTTATGTTTCATACTTGGGAAAAATTTGTAATGAATAGACATTATATTTTATTTTCTATGTAAATCTATAGTTGCGTTTATGGCCAAAAATGGCAAAGACACTCATAATAAAATAACAAAATATGAGATGGAAAGAGCACAAAGAATCCAGCAAAACCAAGAGAGAATAAATGCTTTGGCATTGAAGCATCTGTCAACTTTTTTGCTTAAATGTGCAAATGTGGGAAGAAAGAGAGTAAGTGTTAAGGTAGATGACGACATGTAACACCCATCTCACTTAAATTTAATTTAATTGCTTCTAGAGTGGAATTGATGAGTTATTTAATTTATTTTGGAAGTGATATTATTTTATATTATGATATTCTAAAAAAAAAAGGATAACGTGAATAGTTATTTTGTGGATTATTCATATTTAACTTTTAGTCTCCTTATCAGTTAAGGCAAAGGATGAGAGATTAAAACCTATTTGAACTAGGAGTTTAAGTGTTATTGAAATTTTTTAGAATCCTACCCTATGTAAACAACCTTAGTATGAGTTTAAGTGGGAATCAAGTCTTGAAATCTTATTTAAGTTTTATAGATTTCTTAAATGCTAAAGAGATAAGTTTGGTAGGTTTTAATTTCCAGCCAATGTAGGAAACAGTTTTAATGTGTAAAGCTGAAATGTAAGTTAAGGCTTCCTATGCGAAAGGCAGAGAGAGAAATTGAGCCAAAAAAAAAAAAAAAAAAATCAGTGGTTAGCATATAAAAGATTAAGAGTAGAGAATTAGGGTTTCTCAAAATTGAAAGGATAGAAGAACGTGGCACTACTAGGGGTAGCTAGTAAATTTGTTGTGTTGAGGTATACATCTATTTATGCAAGCCTTATTGATATCGTTGGACACATATTTGATTAAGGAACCTTCGTCTCTAGGCTGCTTAAAAATATTAGAATTATTATAACAATTGCATAGGAATAGAAGTTATCATGGAAGTATATTTTAGACATGCATTATTTTATTTTATTTTGAAACAACTCTCATATATGTACGTGGAGTAGCGTCAAATCCTACATAGGTTAAACACTTGTAGATGTCCTAGGGTGGTGTTTAGATGGTCTATGTGTACTTATATATACGTATAACATATTTTAGTTTTGGGGAATACATTGCAATTATATAAAATCTAGAATAGGTATGATGTATATTAGAAAGATATGTTCAATTTTAAATTGCCAAATCTTCATAATGGCTAAGGAATTGTTTTATTAGAGGACTTTTTGGTTATTCAAAAACCTACCCTTATTGAGTTATTTAATCCTTATTTAGGTTCTAGTTGACATCGTTTTGGACAATTGAAGTGAAGCTTGATTTAGCAACAAGAGGTAAGTAGACTTCAGAATATTATGTCTCTCTATAGATGTATATATATATATATATATATATTTTTGGTGAAAATATATTTATATATAAATAATTGCAAAAACGTATACCATTGTAAATGCATAATACATGCCAGAATTTTATTATTTATTGTATATTATTATGAAACTGTATATGTCAAGAATGTTTTCAAAGAGTCAGCTAGATAGTCTGCAACCTTTACCAACATAGGGTTAAGTGTTGACCTTCGGCCGATGTAGTGTTATTGTTGTGTGGTGCAGTGTTATCGTTTGCTCTTTGGAGCCAATGTTGCCTATTTAAAGTTAGTGTTATTGTTCCAAATGGGAATTCCTCATCAAGTGTTTAGCGGCTTATGTCTTTGTCTGACTAATGTTTTCCATATCGAATTATTGTTTTATTGTTACCGATCTTTATAAGTGGAAAAATTTTTTATGGTCATAATCTTTCTATTTAGTGCATATTGGCATATTAAAGTGATTGTTATTTTATTTACTAATTAAAGTGTTATAGTAAAATGTTTTACTCCTGACAATTTATAGAATTTATTATATTACTATTAAATCTATATGCAAGTGTTTTGTAAAGATTATATATTGTCATAGATACTATTATTTTGTTTTGAGAGACATCCTCACGTTATCTAGTCTCTTATTGAGCTTCTAGCTCAACCCCCCCCCCCCCCCCTCCCTTTTTCCACCCTTTCAGATTAGAGCCGTGGAATGTCTTTTGGTGGTAGAGCAATAGAGCTACAGATTGAAGATTTCTTTTGGAGTTATGTTAGTTGATGAACTGTTTTAGTATAGCAAGTTTGACAACTGTGGAACTCTTTGAGATTGTATTTGGAGACTTTATTGTTAAAGTTTTTGTTTTTATGAATTTCATAGGAATTATTTTGATGGATTGAAGTTTATTTATGGATATTTAATTACGCTCTATTCCATTATATTATTGTTGATTATTTCTAAGACAGGTTATACATCTAAATCCTTGGTATGGGTTTGCGGTGTCACACGATGACTGTGTACCAGCTATTCACTACAACAAAATGTATTTTTAGCGACAAAAATTAGTGAGGAAATATTTTTCGTTGCTAAAAATACAGCTTTAGTGACGAAATTCATTATGATATGAAAAATAGGTACCAGTGAAGGGAAACTTTAGCAAGAGATTAATTAATCTATAGAGACGAAATATTTCATCGCTAAAAGTTGAAATTTTTAGACACAAAATATTTTGTCACTATAGGTATTGCTATGGATGGTACTAGTGACGAAAATCCTTCTTCTCTATAAGTAAGAATTAGCGACGAAAAATAGTCGTCACTAAAAATAATAATAGTTTTGCACTCATATGTTTTTAGCAATGAAATCATAATTCGTCACTAAAAGTATGCTTTAGCGACAAAATATGAATTTTGTCTCTAAAAATATTAACAAAGCCTAGGTTCTTTAGTGACAAAATTGACATTCGTCGCTAAAAACATAAAAACAATACCTTTTGCGGTGACAAAGTGAGCATTGGTGACGGAAAAAAATTCATCGCTAAAGAGTTGAGTATAACCCCCTTATGTTTCAGTTTTCCCTTTTCATTTCTTCCCTTCCTTCTTTTATTTCAGCTCCCAAATTTTGAGTCCTCCCAAAATTTCACCACTGTCGAACCTCTGTTGCTTATTTTTCCCCATTTTTATTTTGATTTATTTATATTTTTTTGGTTTGTTTATTATTCTTATTTTTATTTTGGTTTGTTTATATTTTTCTCCATTGTTCCGTGACAAAAGGAATTTGAAAAGTGAATTTAGTTAGTAATTTATATATATTTGTATATATATATATATATATATATATATATTTAGGAGCTTTGCTATGCAGTTTGTGAAATTAGGGAGGTGGGTTTGTTTGAAATCTAGGTTGGACATGGTTACAGCAGTTGGATGTTGAAATTTTAGTTAAAGAAGTTGAATGGTAGTAAATTTGATTTATCTAAGTTTTCAACTGAGCATGTTGGTGTCATATTCTTGCAGGATGAGGAATGTGGATGACTATTGTATTACATGTGTAAGCTATGAGTTTGTGTAGTAATTTATGAGATGATCATTTTTAAGACTGAAGTACTTATAAATTTAACTTTTTTTGCAGGCTAAATACTCATTGTTCGCAATAACTTCGGATTTTTTCTGAAAGTTGTAGCTTAGCTTGAGCAAAGTAAGTAAATTTTAGTTAAGAACCCTATAAAACTCTATACTTGTGATGTTGGAAATTGGATTTATAGTGGTATGTTGCGTTGGAGCAAGCGGGTGGCTTGCATGGTGTTATAAGGTGGTTTAAATACATATTGGAAGTGTTTTTCAATTCTTGCAAATGTGAAGGAGTGTTGTTGATTAGATGTGATGAATAGTATTTTATTTGATTTAAATACTTGTAAAACTCTACACTAGTGATATTGGAAATTGGATTTGTGGTGGTATGTTGTGTTGGAGCAAGTGGGTGGCTTGTATGGTGTTATAAGGTGGTTTAAATACATATCGGGAGTGTTTTTCAATTCTTGCCAATGTGAATAAGTATTGTTAATTAGATGTGATGAACAGTATTTTATTTGATTTAAATACTTGTAAAACTCTATACTTGTGATGTTGAAAATTGGTTTTGTGATGGGTTGTTGTGTTCGAGCAAGCGGGTGGTTTGCATGGTGTTATAAGGTAGTTTAAATACATATTGAGAGTATTTTTCAATTCTTGCAAATGTGAATGAGTATTGTTGATTAGATGTGATGAATAGTATTTTGTTTGATTTAAATACTTGTAAAACTCTATACTTGTGATGTTTGTGATTGGTTTTGTAGTGAGTTGTTGTGTTGGAGCAAGTGGGTGGCTTGCATGGTGTTATAAGGTGGTTTAAACTAATATTGGGAGTGTTTTTCATTGGTTTTTCAATTCTGGCAAATGTGAATGAGTATTGTTGATTAGATGTGATGAATAGTATTATATTTGATTTAAATACTTGTAAAACTCTATACTTGTGATGTGGATTGTTGTGTTGGAGCAAGTGGTTTAAACTAATATTGGCAGTGTTTTTCATTGGTTTTTCAATTCTTGCAAATGTGAATGAGTATTGTTGATTAGATGTGATGAATAGTATTATATTTGATTTAAATACTTGTAAAACTTTATATTTGTGATGTTTGTGATTGGTTTTGTGGTGGATTGTTGTGTTGGAGCAAGTGGGTGACTTTCATGGTGTTATAAGGTGGTTTAAATTCATATTGGGAGTGTTTATTTATGTGTGCAATGTATATTTGTTTAAGTATTAATATAGACTTGTGCATTCATGAATAAGATAGAACTTTATCTAAGTAGCTTATAGAGTTAAATGTTAGAATACATTATGCATGAGTTGTCTTTATTTTACTAAAGTAGCATTCACCTTGCAATTTTAGTCAAACATGGATAAAAGTTGGATGACAATAGGTAAGACACTTGATGGCAGATTAAGTCATCCATATATTGAAGGGGTCAATGCATTTATTAATTTTGCAAGAGTAGTTGTGGACTTGAGTGGTAATATTTTGTGCCCGTGTATTCATTTTGTGAATTGCTATCGACAATCTCCTCATATTGTGTGTATGCATTTGCTTCATCATGGAATTAAGCAATCTTATATTAATTGGTATGAAATGTCGGATGGTGATCATATGGATGGTCTCGATGCCTTGGTAGATGACTGAATTAGAGGGGAACCAAGAAATGCAACCGAAGATGAGGAAGTGCATAACTTTGAAAAACTTAAGGAAAATGCAAAGCATGAGTTGTATTCAGGTTGAACTAATTATAGTATATTGAAGTTTGTTATTGAAATTTTAGATGTAAGGTAATGACTAACTTGAGTAATAAGGGACTTGATATGATGCTATAATTTCTAACAAAGGTTCAACTGAAAGGTATCTTGGTTCCAAGGTCAACTTATGAAGCAAAGAAGATATTACGTGACTTGGGCATGTCATATGAGCATATAGATGCATGCAAAAATGATTGTGCACTAAGGAAAATGAAAACCTTGATAAATGTCTGGTGTGTGAGGCGCCTAGGTACAAGGATACACATGCCCAAGGTAAAAAGATTCCTCATAAGGTATTGCGTTATTTCCCGTTGACACCGAGACTGAGGAGATTGTACATGTCAGGCCAAAGAGTTAAGGACATGAGATAGTATATAGACAAACGTGTGGACGATAGGATAATAAGGCATCCAGCTGATAGTGAGGAGTGGAAGGAGTTTGATTTGCAACATCTTGATTTTTCCTTCGAACATCGCAATGTAAGGCTGGGTTTGGCTACAGATGGATTTAACCCTTTTCGAAATATGAACAACAACTATAGTATGTGGCTTGTCATACTTATCCTCTATAACCTACCATCTTGGTTAGTTATGAAGAAACCATATTTTATGTTACCCTTACTTATTCCTGGTCCCCATCAAACAAGGAATGAGATTGATGTTTACTTGAAACCATTGGTTGACGAGTTGAAGGAGTTGTGGGAAGAAGGTGTAGAAGCTTATGATGCGTATATTAAAGAGCATTTCAGATGCGTGCAACTTTGTTATGGACAATACATGACTATCTTGGATTTGGTAACATGTCTAGGTGGAGGACAAAGGGTTATCATTCTTGTTACACTTGCAACGATGAACCATATTCAAAAGATTTGGAAAGTAAAATTGGATTCATTAACCGTCGAGCTTATTTGCCTATTGAACATCATTGGAGACATAGTCAACTGCATAATGGTTTATCGAAGAAATAGAAGAG
This sequence comes from Quercus rubra, assembly GCA_035136125.1. Taxonomy (NCBI): domain Eukaryota; kingdom Viridiplantae; phylum Streptophyta; class Magnoliopsida; order Fagales; family Fagaceae; genus Quercus; species Quercus rubra. Next base: position 71,558,033 of record CM068733.1, read on the forward strand.
ATCTTTAGAGTTACAAGTGGGAAGGATACAAGAGTAGTTAGGTAGAATGCCAAATGTAATTTTAGGAAAGCATCCAAGCAACAAGAAGAGACAACTTATTGGGGAGCCAAATTGGTTAAAGGAAAGTATTTTGTACAAGCTTCCATACTAGAAAAATAAGTAGCTTAAGCACAACATTAATGTCATGCGTGTGGAGAAGAACATTAGTGAGAGTACTTACGGTACTTTATTGGGCATTAAGGGGATAAACAAGGATACTAATAAGGTATGAATAGACTTGCAAAATATGAACTTTAGGCACACGTTGCATTTGAAACAACATCCTAATGGATCATATGACAAGCCTCGGGTTTTCTTTTCATTAAGCCCAAATGAAAGGGATGGTTTCTATGACTTTTTGAAATCAGTCAAGTATCCGGATGGCTATGCAACCAACATATCAAGGTCAGTGAATGCCAAAAATGATAGATTATCTGGTTTGAAAAGCCACGATTGTTATGTGCTACTACAAGGAATTCTTCCAATTGAGCTGTGAAGGTTTGCACATAAAGACATTAGTATTTTATTGTTTAAGTTGGGCAACTTGTTCCAAGACTTATTTTTAAGGACCCTAAAGCGGAGTGAATTGGAGAAACTAGAATAATGTATAGTTCTTATTCTATGCAAGCTTGAAAGGTTCTTTTCTCCAGCATTCTTTGATGTTATAGTCCACCTTGCTATTCACTTGCCTCGAGAAGCAATTCTAGGAGGCCTGGCACAATATCGGTAGATGTACACAATTGAAAGGTAATTAGATCCTTTGATGCATCCATCAATTGCATCTTTCCCATGTGGTATAAAATCACATAATGTGCATATTTTTTTCTCATAGATACCTTAGAAAATTGAAAAGATACGTTTCCAACTGAACTCGAACAGAATGGTCAATTATAGGGGCTTACATTCTCAAAGAATGTATTAACAACTGGTTTTTGTATATTGATGGGTTCGAAATATGCATAATCAAAGAAAAAGAAATGAAGACTTTTGTGAATCTAGCGAAGAATTGATAGTTTTTTCATAGACTGCCCAACCTACAGGTGGTCGGCGAAATGATGGTAACTTGTCTCATGCATTGCTTGATACTACTCATTAATATTTGTTGAACAATAGTCCTGAGCTAGAGCCTTATTTAAAGTACGTGATTTCATATGCATGTATTGTTTGATCAAGTTTTGAATATTATTAGCAATGCTTAGCTAAAAATAAATCACCTTATTTTTAACAGTAAATACAAAAGCACATTGCATGATCCTACTAGAGAAGCCATAACTCAAATCCAATAATAAGAGTTTCCCAAGTGGTTCAGAGAACGTGTAAGACATTTGAAATTTAATCACACACTAATAAAAATTAAACATTTAAATAGTTTTGTCATTGCTTATTACTAATTAATATCACTTGTTATATGTCATTATAGATGAATAGATTGAAAGTTAACGAGTCACCAGAAGCTACTAAACAGTTATGGTCATAAGCCGAGTGTGAAAGAGTACACAATTTGTATGGTCAATGGTGTAAAGTTCCATGCAAGGGACCTGAACAATCGTTGTGTAGCCCAAAACAGTGGTATATGTACCAAAGGGGACCATGAGGGAGAAATGCATGACTTCTATGGTCATGTGTGTAAAATTTGGGAATTGCAGTATGTGTTTTGCCATAAAGTTGTTTTGTTCCAGTGTGAATGGTACAATACTATACCAATGGTCAAAGGAGAATGATAAGAGCTGATGCACACTGCACAAGCATTGATATTACAAGTTGGTGGTATGACAATGATCCTTTTATATTTTCTAGACAAGCGAGACAAGTTTTTTACTATCAAGATACCAAATTGGGTAAACCTTGGAAAATTGTGCAATCCATCCAACATAGGGGAGTGTTTGATGTCCTGAAAGTCAGGGGTGGAGAATTCAATGATAATATAGAAGATAGTGACGCATTCCAACAAGAAGCAATTGTTGATGTTGTCTTTATCAATGTTGAGGACAATATTATTGACTATTGTATGGGTGATGTTGAAACTGAGGTTGGTCTTGAAGGTGGAACTTCAAGAGATGCTAATCAAAATAAAGAGCATGACATACCTGATGTTGATCTTGATATGGATATGATATGTAGAGTTCATAACAATTGTCTTAAATATTGTGTGCTTGTCTTAAATTTTTATACTTGTCTAAGTAGCAATTGTTTTGTACTTATCTTGTACTTGATATGGATATTAATGTGGTCATTTGTTGTGTTGAGTTAGTAATAATTGTGTTCAAATTTAGCACTTGTGAATTGCTTGATATGGATAACGGTGTAGACTATGATATGTAAAGTTAGTAGTAATTGTTATTGAGATGTTTTGTACTTATCTTGAACTTGATATGAGCAATGATGTGGCCATTTGTTGGGTTGAGTTAGTAGTAATTGTGTTCAAATTTAACATTTGTGAATTGCTTGATATGGATAGTGGTGTAGATTATAATATGTAAAGTTAGTATTAATTGTTATTAAGATATTTTGTACTTATTTTGAGCTTGATATGGATATTGATATGGTCATTTGTTGTGTTGAGTTAGTAGCAATTGTGTTTAAATTTTGCACTTGTGAATTGCTTGATATGGATAATGGTGTGGACTATGATGTTAAGTTAGTAGCAATTGTACTTATCTTTCATGTCAATACATAATTTCAAAAAATGCCCAAAAAAGCTAAATACACTCATAATATACCGAGGTATGAGATGGCAAGATTGAATAGAATGAGGCAAAACCAAGAGAGAATTAATGCTTTGGGATTGAAGCACATCTCAACTTCTTAAAGGATTTTTCTCAGTCCAATTGTGCAAAAGGGAAAAGAAGTAGAGTTAATGTTGTGGTAGATGATGATTATGTACCACCTATTGGTAACGATGACAATGATGATGAGTCATCTAATTCTGTAATCCATAAGGTACAATAGATGTTCCATAGGGTATAATAGATGATAATAACTTTATGGTTTCATTACTTGTAATGACTTTATTGTTCTATTATATGTATGTTTGTTAGTTACAGATGGCACCGGGATGACTTACACACTCATGAGGTAAGGTATCTATCCCGGTGGTCCAATCTACGGAAACAACTTCTGAAGTAGATCCTCCTGCCCAAAGTTCTTCTAGTGTAGAAGCGCAGACTACCGGCGTATTAACTAGCACTACTGGTTATTACATAGAACGTACTTAATTACAACTACGCCCTGTTTTTACTATTGAGATTATATTTTACTTAATTTAGCTATAATGTACATGGAATGTATAATTTTTTAACATTAATAATGTTTAAATAGGATCTACTGGCAGAAATACCCGTGGAACAACACGTGGTATAGCAGTACGGACATTTGTTAAAAAAAGTAGTAAGCTGCTAGTATGTATAGCTGCAAAGTATGATGCTCTTGTTGGGAAGAATACGTGCAAACTTGTCAATCAAATTGTCGTACAAGTGTAAAGTAATTTGTCTAGTTACAATGTGAAAAATTGGAAAAATGTTGATGCTGCTACCAGAGATTTGGTGCTTCAAAATATCGCGGTAAATTTACATTGATAACATCTAACTCGTCTAATTCATATAATAATATTTTTATAATACATATACACTTCATTTTATAAGATTAGTGTAAGCTAGAAGGAGATTCCAACTTGGTAACAAAAACATTAAATACAAAATGTGGAAGATTATTGAGTTCCAACTCCAAAAAGTTGCATCAGGGTTATAAAAAGCTCATACAATCTCATGGTGTTGACTATGCCAGAAGCCACCCACAAATAAATGCCACACTTGAGCAGTGGATTGAACTCATTGATGGGAGATGGACCAATGAGGATTGGTTGGTAAATTGTTTATGTGTATATTACTATTATCCAATGTTTACTATATTATGTTGTCAACTGATTAGATTAATACTAAGATGAAGTAAATGTATACTGTTTTATTCATGATCTAATAAATATCTTGAATGTTGTTTATTAGAAAAAATCAAGAAAGAACTCTGAAAATAGGAAGAAAACTTCAGGCAAATATAGATGCGGGACAAAGGCACTTGTTATTAGGGTTGATGAGGAGGTGCATGTTTTTTCCATTTTTTTAAACCTTAGTATATTGCATGTTGTGATTAATTAAGTATATATATCTAACACTTGAATGTTAATTAATTAGACAAATAATAATGATAGTCAAGTTCCTGAATTGGCAAAAATCTTCAAAGATGTTCATTTCAATCCAAATACAAATATGTGGATACACCATGAGGATGAAGCGACATATGTATATGTATCATTCCATCCCTATCATGTTTGTAAAGCTATAACATACACAGTATTGATGTTGTGATTGTTTGTTTGTTTCTCTCTTTCAAATGATTGGAAAATATTCTCAAAGTGCAAGCGGATCATTGTCAAAATCCTAATGCAATTCCCCTTACACAAGAGGAGATCTCAAACTTGGTTTTTAAAAAGAAGTCTAGTATTGTACAAGGACTTGGCATGAGACCTTCCTCTTCTCTAGTAACCACCGCCTCATCTAATTCCTTGGTGGAGTATATCTAATTGTTAGAAAATGAGATAATTGAACTCAAAGAGGTAAGAGCTAGGGACCAAGAGGAGCGAGCTAAGGATCAAGAGGAGCAAGCTAGGGACCATGAGGCATGAGTTAAGCAAGAAATGGTTCAAAAGAATATTCTTAACTTTATAAGGAGCAAGGGTTATGATGATGCTCTTACCTATGGGGGTGGTTCAACTTCAAGTTAAAACACTTTTTGGTTAGTACTTTATTTTAGCAATTAACCCCACCACATGGTCTGATTACTTTTTTTGATGCGTTATTTGAAACTAATTGTATTATATTACACTTCAAAATTTATACTTGCTTTCTACAACTTATACATTAGCAGTTGTGATTTTAATTCATTGGTATGGCTACTCTTAATGCATTGTAAGAAATGTTTCTTATAACATAGTTAATGTTTTTATTTTACGATTTTAATGTAGTATTGTTTTTATATTTGTGCAGATTTCTTATTGGTGGCTTTTAGGGGATTTACTTTTGGCATTACTTGAAGACATATGAGGACATCTTCCGTTAGTTCTAATTATATTATGCTACACGTTTTGTATTGTTTTAAAATATCTTGAGTTATTGTATGTATTGCAAACAATTATTGTATGGAAGGAGTTTGAATTGGATACTCATTTTATTTTTTACTTGTGGAATGTATGGATTTTTTTTTTTTCATAAATGTGTTGTTGAAATAATTGTGTTATTCAAATGTGAGGTTTTAATAATGTAATGATAGGTTACAGGTTAATATCAAAGCCATGAAAAAATTAAAAACAGAAAATAAGTTTTAGCGACAAATTTTTTCGTCACAAATATAGCAACAAAAAATTGTTTTAGTGACGAAATATTTCGTCGCTAAATGTAGAAAAAATTTTGTAAGAATTAGTTTCAGTGACGAACATTTTTGTCATTATATGTGCCTAGATTTTCTTTAAAATAGTTTTAGTGACGAACTTTTTCGTCACTATATATACCCGTACATAGTTTTAATAATGAAATTATTCGTCACTAAATATGATTTAATAAACTAAAGTGTTTTTAGTAATGAAATATTTTCATCATTGAATAGTGTTTTTAACAAGGAAAACATTTAGCGACGAAAGTTTTTGTGGCCAAATTTAAAAAAAAAAAAACCAAATTGGACTTTTAATGACAAAATTTTTCATCGCCAAGACTTTTAGTGACTAGGTTTCAGTGACGAAATGAGTTTCGTCGCCAAAGGTCCTTAGTGACGAAAAACTGGGCTTTTAGTGAAGAATTTTTTTGTCACTGAAAATACATTTTGTTGTAGTGATATTGGGGATGATGAGTTATCTAGTTCTTTAAATAGTGAGGTACTATATATATGATTTGGTGCATGCAATACTTCATACTTTGTAATATTGTGATTAAATAAATTTTTTTTTTTTAATGAATTTAAAAATCTATACATATTTTCGTATGATACAGATGGCACCAGGACGTAGCACTCTTTCACGCCGTGAGGAATTTACCCCAACAGTCCAGCAAAATGGCCCATTATTGAGCCGACTTCTTGGTGGAGATTCCTAGGTACTGTATACATGATTTGGTGCCTGAGATACTTTGTAATATTGTGCTTGGAATGATCAATGAGAATGATTCATTGAAGATATTCTAAATGATGAAATAACTTGTTTATATTATAACCTCTAATGAATTTAGATATCTTTATATACTTTTGCATGATACAGATGGCTCGTTATAGGTGTGAGGAATCAACCCCAATAGTCCAGCATACTGGCCCATCATCGAGCACACATCTTGGTGGAGATTCTCTTGCCCAAATTTCTACTAATGTAGAGGCACAGCTTGTGGGCACACCATCTACCACAGATGGAAAGATATTTAAGTTCCATTACTTGATTTCGTAATCACACTATATTTGGTTCACTTGTTGATTTAATTTATATTATGTCTTAATAGCATTGACTAGTAGACGTGCTTGTGGCATGACGCATGGATTAAGGGTACGAGGACTTGTTGAAAAACATGGGAAGCTACCGGTCATGCCAAATTGGTGAACAAGAAAGACTAGTTAATATTGCACAATATAGAATTGAAGACATAATGAAAGTAATGGTACGTTAAAGAGAGAAAAGGCCCATGGAACATGACTTTTTTGTCACGGGATTGCTATTGAAAGTTTGTCATAGAATAGGTGGTAGAAAAAAAGAAGCAAAAGCCAAAAGCCAGGATAAGAGAGTGGTTGAGACTCGTGAGAGAGAGAGAGAGGAAGAATGGGATTGATTGTTTTGTTAATAGAGATTCATTAGTGAGAATAGTCGTTGTCAAAGTAAACTGCGTTCTTTTTTTTTTCTTTTTTTTTTTGTTGTAACGTTTGGTGTAGTGTCTTATAAATGCCTTTGTTTGTGTCAACTTTTGTTTATACTAGACATAGACTAGCACATTACGTCTGGTTTAAATAGCTTTGCTCTTTATACTCAGCTTTGCTTTTGTTTGTGATTTTTATACTCATCTTTTGCCTTTTTTCCCCCCTTTTCTTTTTTCAATGAGTTATGGAGAGATTTGTCGTTTCAAATGTTTTGGTACTCGATAACTTTTGTATTTTGTTTTCTAAAATTACGAGTAATGTTTTTACTAACCATGGTTAAACACTTATAAATAAATTCTTAAAGAAATTTAAAATATTTGTCATTAATATAAACAGAAGGGAAGAGTATTGATTATATATATCCTGCATAACGTGCGGGTCTGTGTCTAATATAAACAAAAGTTGACACAATCAATGGCGTTTACAAGACACTACAGCTAACATTACGAAAAAAAAAAAAAAAAACACAGTTTACTTTGATAACAACTCTTCTCTTTGATGAATCTCTACTAACCAAACAATCAATGACATTCTCCCTCTCTCTCTCACACAAGTCTCAACCACTCTCATAACTTGTCTTTTGGCTTTTGCTTCTTTTTTCAATGTACCCCCTATTCCAAGATAAACTTTCAGCAGCAGTCCCGTGCCAAAAAAGTCATGTTCCATGGGCCTTTTCTCTCCTCAACCTACTTCGTAGTACATACAATCAGCGATTAGCAAAAAAAAGAAAAAACAGTACATATAATTGGCTATTGAATTACAATTAGTCGTTTCTGCCAAAAAAGCTTAGTTGACAAATGCTGTTTCGTCACCATTTCGTCACCATATGTATTCGGTGACGAAATAAAAGCATATTGTGACGAAAGGTTTCATCACCATAGCTCACTTTTGTTGTAGTGATGAGCATAATTCTTACAACATGTTGGAGGAGTTATTACCTTGATGTGGATGTTTTCATGCCCCAATCATCGTGCCTTCAATTCTAATGCCGTGTACTCGTCTTTCCTTCTTGTTCCATGGTTGTCTTGGACGAATTGTATACCATCAAGGACCAAGACTGGCAAGAGAACGGCCCGGAGTCATTAGAAATAATAGGAGAGATTGTGTATCAATATGTACTTGAAAGGTGCTTTACCTTCCAAGTCGGTGTATTCAAACCAGTAAAAGAACAGAATTATTCTAGATCAAAAGGAAAATAGCGAGCATATTCAAACCCGTAAAAGAATAAAATTAGTTTAGATCGAAAGGAAAATAACAAAAGCAAAGGCCTACATCCTCTTTCGCCAGCAATAAAAGGGGACCGGCAGGAGATTCAATGGAGGAGTCTTGGCCACAGATTGCTTTAGCATTGTTGGTTGGTGGAAACAATTTGGAAATAGATCTCAAATATATTGAAATTTGCACTTAGTTACCTCTGTTCCATCGTGGCTCTCCAAAGCAGTCATTCGGCAGGAACAGCGCTTCTACCACGAAATCAACCAATAAAAATAATAATAATAATTCTAGCAAGGTTTAATTTACCCGGGTATGACACTAGACGGTATTATCTGGTTTCAAAGATAATGATCAGAATTATAAACTATCCTAAACATACAGGGAGAAAGTGTTTTTTCCTTTTTTTTTTTTTTTTGAAGTGTCATAATTTGTTTTAGTTTCTTTCTTCCTTAATTTTTTATTTTGTATCATGACTTTTCCAATAATATTTTAGAAAATCATCTTTGTATTGTTGCAAAGCCTAGTTGTAGTTAAAAAAAAAAAAAAAGAAAAAAAAAGAAAAAAAAAAAAAAAGGTAAGAACAAGTACAATCATTTTATCAGCAAATTGGTTTTTTATTGAATTTTTAATCCCTACAAATCGTTTGGACCAAACCTAGTGGGCTTCCATTAAATAATATATTAAAGTTTCTTATCATCGCACAAGGTACCTGGTACTGAGTTTTTTTTTTTTTTTGATACAAGGACTAAGTTCTATTGATATCTTTGTTTGATGGAAAATCGCAATAATCATGAAACCATGCATGTAATATATTTTCAATCATATCGTATCAACATAATAAACTAAAACATGTGTTTTTCATACGAACACATACACATATAAGACCAAAAAACTTAGAATAAAATGACTTTAATCTTTTAATTTTCTAGTTCACCCTTAATTTCATATGATTAGGACAAGATTTTTTTTTTTTTTTTAATTGACGAATTTTAGCTCCATAAAACCGTAAAAATATAGAAACAATCCTTTCGAAAATGTCTGTTTTGTTAAAACTCTTTTTATTTAAAGGATGGTCCTATGCTTTTTCTTTTATGGTCTCTTGAGTAATTAAATTTTTATGAATCCAATTAACTTTAAAGATTTATTATAAATTTTAGTTTATTTTGAATTTTGGAAGGAAAGAGGGGAGTTAGGGCACTTGGTGGAGCTATATATTCACATTACCTCATCATAGCCAATTACCCACTTGTATTTTTTCTTTCTTACTTGCGAACTCTTCTACACGACCTCTACTATTCTTAGAGCACTTTCTTGTTAGAGGCTACCATAGTCTCTTCCGTTATTGCAGGTACTCCTGATGGTGTCCCTAAAGCAAGATAGCAAGTTAAATAGAGCTCTCAGAAATTATACATACGTTCAGTCCTCACAATTTCCCATAGTTGTTTGTTTTTTTTATTGTTGTAGGTGTATTTAAAGATAGATAGCGGTAAACCCACTATCAAGAGGAGTGCTTCTTTGATCACTCAACCACTTGTAAGTCATTTCACCACTTATCTTGACAACCCAATTCAAAATTGGTTTAAATATGAACTCAAATTTAATTCCATTTATCAGATAACCCATGGGTTATAGGTCAGGTTTAACCGACCCAATTACTGATGATATATATAAATCTATCCTTACAAAATTTCAGAGGTAAGAGCTCATGACTACATCAGCTGAAGCTAATGAAACTGCGGAAAGCCTTGAAAAAGAGATGAAAGAGATGAAGCAATACATAGATGAGCTGGATAAGCGCATCATAACGATAATTTGCAAAAGTTCAGGGGTGGTCCTGCGGGCCTCACACCGTTGGTTCCCCTTTACTCTCTCTATATTAGCAGTAGTACTCAACTTGAGTGCCTTGATTAATATCGGACTCAAGTACTTCCAAGCCAAAGCTCAACAAACAAAGTTCTTGTACTTGTACAACAGAAAGGAACAACGACGCAAATGCTTGCAACAACATGTTTCTCCTCCAGAGTCCCCAGATGACTTATATAGAGATAGAATAAAGGAGTTTGAACCTTATTTGTTTTTAGGTATTTCAACTATATTCTTTGTAGCCTTCACTGCTGTCGTGCTTACAGGTTGCTGGAAATTTCTCAACACGGAAGGTGAGATCGGTCTTAATCTACCAAACAACGATAAATGCGCTAGGCTCTGTGGCAATACCAACTGCATAAGCATCTGCACCGAAAACTAATACTTCTATAGGTTTCCAAATTCCTTCAGAGTTCAGAGTTTCATGTTTTAATTTGTTTCGTGCCCTTGTTATGTAGTATTTTATGATTCACGGAAAATGTTGCCAACTCTATTTTACGTGAAGTCAGTCGTTTCAATGTTCTCCTAAAAGATTTTTTCCTTTAATAATCTGGGGTGTATCACTACAAGAAAAAAAACATAATATTCCAAGTATTATTGTAACAAAAGTAATAATAGAGGCAATATAAATACTATTGCATCTTTAGGTTGTTTTTTTGTTGTAAATGTAACTTAAATTTATTATATTAATATGAGATTGTAACAATAATTATTATGCCATGAATTCTCTTTTTGCAAAGTTTTTCAAGAGTTTATGTTAGAGTTAGATTAATTTTGTATTTCAACAAGTGGATATGAGTTTAGTGTTTTAAGACTTCTGTAAGTTTTTAGACCGCTTAAACACAAGTTCTTTAACCTCGTTATTTAGCCAAGTGATTACTTAGATAAATTATTCAATTCTAGGTTAACACATTCAAATCATATCATGTAAATAATGCAGAAAAGTAAATATGAAAGAATTGAAGTTTGTATAATAAGAATTAAAACACTAACATCCTATTGCTATCTTGAGTAGAAAACTTACTACCACGACCACGTGATAGCTCCGAGTCCACGGACTACTTCTTTCCTTGATCTTCTGCAACCATAAGTACTTCCACTTGTGACTTTCTTTAAGTTCTTTTAGTAGCAACTAAATCAATTACCGAGTTCTTGACATCAATCCTGATCTTGATAACCCTAAGTGTGTATGAAGGTAAATACCTCTAGATCTCACAAGAAGATTCAATACACAACTCTCAAAAAGTCTTGAAAACGTGGCTAGAGTTTTTCTTTTTATACTCGGAGTAAAACACAAAACCCTACATGTCAAACGGGCTTGGGCTGAATTGAAAAATCCACAGAAAAATAATTCTGCTCGTGGTTTGATCGATTAAGCCTAATTTTCGATTGATCGAGCCTTGCAAAATGAGTCCAATAATTTCTGCAATCACTCAATTCAAATTTTACACCTAATCACACTTTGAGCAAGCTTAAACCTAGAATCTATGTTTTGATCATAGTTTGCCGACACATTACATAATGAAGTTCTAATACATTAGTTCCTAAAGTTTTAGAACCTAACAACTTCTCTTATGATTCACTTGTTTGTTGCGGTTTTGTCACGAATTGCCAAAGGGGGAGATTGTTAGGGACCTATTTATGTAATTAGCTAATCTTTTGATAAAACACACTTTACTTGTAATTTGGTAGATCTAGTATGGGTTTAGTACTTCAAGAAACAAGTGTTCAAGTTTTGTATTGAAGCCATGCAAATCTGGTTAAGAAACAAGTGAAAAAGTGTTGTTCATTAAAACTCAACAGATGTCTCAACAGAATCCTTTCTATCGAGTTTTAATGTTGAAGCTCAGCAGAAGCTCAACAAAAGAAGATTGTTAGCTGCAAAGTTCTTCACTTCATCAACAATGAAGATCAAGAAGCATTTGGTTACAAAACTCTAAGGCGCAAAGACGCAATAGCTTCCTTCAGAGAGAATAAGGCACTTGGTCACCTTTTGCATATGTTCTCCTTGTATTCTTATGTAAGACAACCTTTAAAATAAGCCTTATATATGTTTAAGGTTGTGAGAAAAGAAACCCTACACAAATACATAAGCATGGGCCAGCAATCAAATCTGGAAATCTGAATTTCATTAGCTATTTATTGCGAGATATCGAGAGCTATCGAGCTTTAATGAATTAGAACTTCTTCACTTGCGAGTTATCGAGAGGTATCGATATTTAATGAATCAGCACTTCTTCATTTATTTCTTAGACAGATTTGTATGGCCTAAATACTAAACTTGAACTCTTATTCTTTGAAGTATTAAACACATTTTAGATCTACCTAAATACAAGTAAAGTACGTTTTGTCATGGGATAAGCCAATTCTAAATGACTTATATTACTAACATGATTCGCATATATCCTAATAGTCCAAACAACCTATGAAAGGACTAAGGCTGTCAAGGATTCAAAGCTCCAAAGGCTCACTACTAGCTTTGAGGAGATAAAGATGGAAGAGGATGAGTCTTATGATGAGTTCTATGCCAAACTCAAGGACATAGTCAACTCAGCCTTTAATCTTAAGGAAACTATTCTCGAACCCAAGATTGTAAGAAAGGTGTTCAGATCTCTACTTGAGAGATTCCATGCTAAGATCACTACCATTGAGGAATCAAAGAATATTAACAAAATTCCTTTGACGGAGCTGGTTGACAACTTGCAAACTTATGAATTGGGTTGGATGAGAATTGGGAAGGGAAGCAAAAGTAAGAGCACAACATTGAAGGCCAAAAGCAATGATACAGATGAGTCTTCCGATGATGAAGATTCCAAAATGAAGTCCTACATCACTAGATAGTTCAAGAAGTTCATGAAGAATGCCAATGCGAAAGGATTTGATTGGGACTATAAGCAATCCAGTTCTTCTCAGTTCAAAAGCCAAGATAGAGGAAAGAAGGATGCTAAGGATGGCAGTCAGTACACGATTCCCTTCGGACCAAATTGCTTAGAATGTCAAGGTTTTGGACACATGAAACAAGAATGTCCAACATATCCCAAGACAATTGGGAAAAGTGAGGCTGTTGCTACTACCTTGAATGTACCAAGCCTGAGATTGAGTCAGATGACAATGATGATGAGGGAATCTTGAATGCCTTCACTGTCACAATGGATCCTATTGAGGGGATCGTAGAAGCAGTAGATGAAGAAGAGGACTTGGTGGAATCAAAGTTTGAGAAAATGGATGAACAAGATGACATCCATATAGCTTATGCAAAACTGTACAAGGTTTCTGAAAGTATGAGAAACTGTATAGGCTGGCCACCAAGAAGCTGAGTGATGTGGAGCTAGATGGAGAGGAGCTCTCTACAAAGGTTGATGAAGCAAATCAAACCATAGGAGCTTTACGGCTTAAGAACAACTTCTATTCCATATTAGAGCTCAATTGGAAAGGACTTCCAGGGCAAAGCACGATGAGATGCTAAGCTTTCAGAAAACTACTTCTAATAAAATCAATTTGGGGTATGATTTCTCTTCTCCTAAGATTGCCTCATCTAGTACAACTGTGTTTGTCTCATTTGCTGATAATATTAATTCTAAGAATGATGAAACTAAAACTGAAGTAGCTGGTGAGAACTTAGATAAAGGCAAATCTATTTCAAGAGCACCCCTTAAGATTGAAAAGAAAGAGACTAGATACCCTAGGACTAAGAAAGTGAACAACAAAAAGTCTCAACCAAAGAAGCTGCATTTCTGTTATTATTATGGAGCTTTAGGGCATACTTGGCCAAATTGCTATAGGTGGTTAGCCACTCAATGAAGCAATAGTATGCATTCGTCCGGATACCAGAATCAATTTCCATCCTTTTGGAGATCTTCTCAAGGCCCTCATGTTCCTTTCGAACATGAATGGTCTTAGCTCTTCCCCCTTACCTCCGGATTAAAGGTTCATGCAAATGAAAGGTTCTTCCAAGGCGTGGAAGGAAAAAGGCTCAAAGTGATTTAGTCATTTTTTTCTCTCTCTTTCCTTATGGTTATGCATTACTTGTTTGTTTTACTTTCTTGTTTTTGAGTTAGTCTAGTTTTATGCTTTGTTTTGTTTTACATGTTTTTGTTTGTTTGTTTTTAGCTTTGCTTTATTTTGTTTTTCATAAATATATAAAAAAAATTGAAAAAAAAGAAGAAGCAAAAACAGTATGTGTTTGTGTGTGTGTGTGTTTTGGATATATGAATGCTTTGCATATATGTTGAGGAATGTTTTGAGAGCTTAATATGTTGATTGGATCTTTGATTGAGTTGCTTGCTTGTTGCATTCATCTTATGTGTTTTTCCCTTCTTGAAAAACTCCTTTTCTTTAAGCTCGATAGCTTCTCGACAGATTCCTGACAGATTCTCTTCTATCGAGCCCTTCTTTCTTCTTTTCTTGACAGATCTTGAAGGATTTTCAATCCATCGAGGCTTTCGGGTTTCTTCTCGATAGATTCTCAGCAGCTTCTCGATCTGTTAGGACATATATGATTCACTTGTTAGGAACATATGTCACTATTTTATATAATTGACTAATCCTTTGACAAAACGCACTTTACTTATATTTGAGTAGATTTAAGATGTGTTTAATACATCAAGAAACCTCATTTCAAGATCAAGTGTTAAAACCATGCAAGTTTGTCCAAGATCCAAGCTGAAAAGTGCAAGTTCATTAAAGCTCGATAGCTAGCCATCTATCAAGCTTGAAGAGCTGTTTTAGCCTCATGGCTCGATAGCAGCTCGAAAAATAGGGTATTTGTCGAGGTTTATAAAAAATAGAATTTCAGATATGTTTTGACTCTAATCCGTGATTATGTGTTTGGGCTATCTTTTCTTACAACCCTAGACAAATAAAAAGATTATTTTAAGGGCCATCAAAGGTGACACAAGTTGCACAAGTGTTGAGCAAAATTTGTTCAAGCAAATTGTGACTGGAGATAGAATTTGCCCTAGTTTACTGTTCTTCTGAAGAATTTGCTGTGTTTGTGCATCGTAGGGTTTTGTGACCAAGCAACTCCTTGATCTTTATCATCTGGATGAACTGAAGAACTTTGTAACTAACAACCTTCTCTAGTTGGTGATTAAAGTCACGTACTAGGATCTGCGCAATTGGTTAGTCACGTACTAAGAGCTGTACAGAACAAGTCCAATTGGATGTTGGGGTAAAGGTTCAACTGTAGGTTGGTATAAGGTACTGAGATTTTTTCACTTGTAACAGCTTGTTTTCATAATAGTGGATTATCGGGAGTGGTGACCTTAAAATCACCCGGTGGGGTTTTTGCCATGTAGGTTTTCCCTATTCGTAAACAAATCACCATGTTAATTTAATTTCCGTTGCATTTAGTTTAATTGGTGATTTGTTTGTGCTACCACATGTATGCATGTTAATTTGACTAATTAATAAACTTGGCTAATTAATCAATTAATTTATCACAAGGGGTCAATTCGTTTTTGGCCTATCACGATCCATCGAGGTATTTTTGCCATCAACAGATCCTCGACAGCACCTCAACAGATTCATTTCTATCTAGATTTAGTGTTCAACAAATTTCGACAGATACTTCGATCCATGGAGATGTGATTTCCTTATATAGGCTAAGCACGAATCAGATTTCACTTTTCACATCTCTCTCGATAGAAAATCCTTTACTCTCCCTCCAAATACCTTTCCTTCACTTAAATCTCACTACCCACTACTTTTTCGGCCTATATCAAGTTTAGATCACTCAGTAAGCTTCCTAAATCCCTTCATTTTCATGCATTCATGCATTTTTGACCTAGGTTTTATGGTTTTTGAAAAATTTTGGGCTTTTTGAGATTTTTTGTGAAATTGTTGGGTTGGGTGTTGTTGTTTTGATATTATAAGCTAATGCATTGCATTCTCATTGCATTTTAACAATGTTTCATGCATTTAGATGTGTGCTTGCTTATTGTTGATTGTGTGCTAGTACGTTTAGATTGGGTTTTTACCTATGATGTCATTAAATTTTTGCACGTCATATGTTCATGCATATTTCATACATACATATCATTTCATTCCTATTTCTGGTTTGTGATGTGTTTTCTCTCTTTCTCTTTTTCTGTTGGATAGACTACACTATAGCACCCAAAGCACGTAAATCCACTCCGACTCAGAACCCTCTTGGTTCCGAGTCATCTTCTTTTGATCTCATTCCCCCTCTTCACGCTTGGTTCCATGATGAGAAGACCCGAAAGGACTCCTTGGAGTACTTTCAGAAACGTGGCGTTCATTCGGAGCACCTTGTTGTTCTATCAGACTTTGCTAACACTCCTCTCCTCGCTATCATTCAGACTCAGGGCTGGGACTCTTTACTTGAGAGACCCTTGAGGTTTCCCATCATGTTTATATAAGAATTTTACTCCAATATACACGGTATCAATACCTCTGTACCTTGGTTTGCCATGACATTTCAAGGTACACATATTGTAGTTACCCCGGATCTTATATCCAAGGTACTACATGTTTTGAGGGTAACGCATCCTAACTACCCCAACTATGAGCGTCTTAGGACTATGTCCAGAGACGAGCTTCTGTCCCACTTTTGTATGACACCTTTCTCTTTTTCTGTTGGATAGACTACACTATAGCACCCAAAGCACGTAAATCCACTCCGACTCAGAACCCTCTTGGTTCCGAGTCATCTTCTTTTGATCTCATTCCCCCTCTTCACGTTTGGTTCCATGATGAGAAGACCCGAAAGGACTCCTTGGAGAACTTTCAGAAACGTGGCGTTCATTCGGAGCACCTTGTTGTTCTATCAGACTTTGCTAACACTCCTCTCCTCGCTATCATTCGGACTCAGGGCTGGGACTCTTTACTTGAGAGACCCTTGAGGTTTCCCATCATGTTTATATAAGAATTTTACTCCAATATACACGGTATCAATACCTCTGTACCTTGGTTTGCCATGACATTTCAAGGTACACATATTGTAGTTACCCCGGATCTTATATCCAAGGTACTACATGTTTTGAGGGTAACGCATCCTAACTACCCCAACTATGAGCGTCTTAGGACTATGTCCAGAGACGAGCTTCTGTCCCACTTTTGTATGACACCTTTCTCTTTTTCTGTTGGATAGACTACACTATAGCACCCAAAGCACGTAAATCCACTCCGACTCAGAACCCTCTTGGTTCCGAGTCATCTTCTTTTGATCTCATTCCCCCTCTTCACGTTTGGTTCCATGATGAGAAGACCCGAAAGGACTCCTTGGAGAACTTTCAGAAACGTGGCGTTCATTCGGAGCACCTTGTTGTTCTATCAGACTTTGCTAACACTCCTCTCCTCGCTATCATTCGGACTCAGGGCTGGGACTCTTTACTTGAGAGACCCTTGAGGTTTCCCATCATGTTTATATAAGAATTTTACTCCAATATACACGGTATCAATACCTCTGTACCTTGGTTTGCCATGACATTTCAAGGTACACATATTGTAGTTACCCCGGATCTTATATCCAAGGTACTACATGTTTTGAGGGTAACGCATCCTAACTACCCCAACTATGAGCGTCTTAGGACTATGTCCAGAGACGAGCTTCTGTCCCACTTTTGTATGACACCTTTCTCTTTTTCTGTTGGATAGACTACACTATAGCACCCAAAGCACGTAAATCCACTCCGACTCAGAACCCTCTTGGTTCCGAGTCATCTTCTTTTGATCTCATTCCCCCTCTTCACGTTTGGTTCCATGATGAGAAGACCCGAAAGGACTCCTTGGAGAACTTTCAGAAACGTGGCGTTCATTCGGAGCACCTTGTTGTTCTATCAGACTTTGCTAACACTCCTCTCCTCGCTATCATTCGGACTCAGGGCTGGGACTCTTTACTTGAGAGACCCTTGAGGTTTCCCATCATGTTTATATAAGAATTTTACTCCAATATACACGGTATCAATACCTCTGTACCTTGGTTTGCCATGACATTTCAAGGTACACATATTGTAGTTACCCCGGATCTTATATCCAAGGTACTACATGTTTTGAGGGTAACGCATCCTAACTACCCCAACTATGAGCGTCTTAGGACTATGTCCAGAGACGAGCTTCTGTCCCACTTTTGTATGACACCTTTCTCTTTTTCTGTTGGATAGACTACACTATAGCACCCAAAGCACGTAAATCCACTCCGACTCAGAACCCTCTTGGTTCCGAGTCATCTTCTTTTGATCTCATTCCCCCTCTTCACGTTTGGTTCCATGATGAGAAGACCCGAAAGGACTCCTTGGAGAACTTTCAGAAACGTGGCGTTCATTCGGAGCACCTTGTTGTTCTATCAGACTTTGCTAACACTCCTCTCCTCGCTATCATTCGGACTCAGGGCTGGGACTCTTTACTTGAGAGACCCTTGAGGTTTCCCATCATGTTTATATAAGAATTTTACTCCAATATACACGGTATCAATACCTCTGTACCTTGGTTTGCCATGACATTTCAAGGTACACATATTGTAGTTACCCCGGATCTTATATCCAAGGTACTACATGTTTTGAGGGTAACGCATCCTAACTACCCCAACTATGAGCGTCTTAGGACTATGTCCAGAGACGAGCTTCTGTCCCACTTTTGTATGACACCTTTCTCTTTTTCTGTTGGATAGACTACACTATAGCACCCAAAGCACGTAAATCCACTCCGACTCAGAACCCTCTTGGTTCCGAGTCATCTTCTTTTGATCTCATTCCCCCTCTTCACGTTTGGTTCCATGATGAGAAGACCCGAAAGGACTCCTTGGAGAACTTTCAGAAACGTGGCGTTCATTCGGAGCACCTTGTTGTTCTATCAGACTTTGCTAACACTCCTCTCCTCGCTATCATTCGGACTCAGGGCTGGGACTCTTTACTTGAGAGACCCTTGAGGTTTCCCATCATGTTTATATAAGAATTTTACTCCAATATACACGGTATCAATACCTCTGTACCTTGGTTTGCCATGACATTTCAAGGTACACATATTGTAGTTACCCCGGATCTTATATCCAAGGTACTACATGTTTTGAGGGTAACGCATCCTAACTACCCCAACTATGAGCGTCTTAGGACTATGTCCAGAGACGAGCTTCTGTCCCACTTTTGTATGACACCTTTCTCTTTTTCTGTTGGATAGACTACACTATAGCACCCAAAGCACGTAAATCCACTCCGACTCAGAACCCTCTTGGTTCCGAGTCATCTTCTTTTGATCTCATTCCCCCTCTTCACGTTTGGTTCCATGATGAGAAGACCCGAAAGGACTCCTTGGAGAACTTTCAGAAACGTGGCGTTCATTCGGAGCACCTTGTTGTTCTATCAGACTTTGCTAACACTCCTCTCCTCGCTATCATTCGGACTCAGGGCTGGGACTCTTTACTTGAGAGACCCTTGAGGTTTCCCATCATGTTTATATAAGAATTTTACTCCAATATACACGGTATCAATACCTCTGTACCTTGGTTTGCCATGACATTTCAAGGTACACATATTGTAGTTACCCCGGATCTTATATCCAAGGTACTACATGTTTTGAGGGTAACGCATCCTAACTACCCCAACTATGAGCGTCTTAGGACTATGTCCAGAGACGAGCTTCTGTCCCACTTTTGTATGACACCTTTCTCTTTTTCTGTTGGATAGACTACACTATAGCACCCAAAGCACGTAAATCCACTCCGACTCAGAACCCTCTTGGTTCCGAGTCATCTTCTTTTGATCTCATTCCCCCTCTTCACGTTTGGTTCCATGATGAGAAGACCCGAAAGGACTCCTTGGAGAACTTTCAGAAACGTGGCGTTCATTCGGAGCACCTTGTTGTTCTATCAGACTTTGCTAACACTCCTCTCCTCGCTATCATTCGGACTCAGGGCTGGGACTCTTTACTTGAGAGACCCTTAAGGTTTCCCATCATGTTTATATAAGAATTTTACTCCAACATACACGGTATCAATACCTCTGTACCTTGGTTTGCCATGACATTTCAAGGTACACATATTGTAGTTACCCCGGATCTTATATCCAAGGTACTACATGTTTTGAGGGTAACGCATCCTAACTACCCCAACTATGAGCGTCTTAGGACTATGTCCAGAGACGAGCTTCTGTCCCACTTTTGTATGACACCTTCCATATGGGGTGGTAAGCAAAACACCCCATGCTCAGCCTTTGCAAAAGGTCCGAGATTCCTTAACATGGTGATGACATTTACTCTTACTCCACTGTCTCACTATAACTCTATCATAGATTCTCGTGCTCATTTTCTTTTGTCTCTCTTAGAGGACCTTTCTATAGACTTTCCCTCTCACTTCATCACTTCTATCCTTGATGTCTATCAAGAGACGGCGACTCATGATTAGCTCATCTTTCCTTCTGTTATCATGTGGATCCTTTGCCACTTCTCTATTTCCATTCCTAATTCTCTTTACTTCATCACTATGGGTACCATCGACGCCAACTCTGTTCAATGGAGTGAGGCTCAGCCTCGACCAAAGTGCTTACGTGTGGAGACTACCGATCCTACAGCTTCTGCTGTTCCTTCCACCTCTGCTCCTTCTTCCTCAACAGGTGTTGTGACCTTGGAGGCCATCATGGTGCAGTTTCAATGCATGGATGCTCTCCTTGACTCTCTCATTGATGAGTTATGTTAAGTGAACACCTGTGTCGGTCATATAGCACGACAACAGACCCGCCTCGCTAGTTTCACTGCTTCTTCATCTCTTTCCCCAGAGGCTTCAGCAAGTGAGGATGGTGATGGTAATTGAGAGTTCAATTAGTGTATAAAACACTATGAATGTTTAGACCCCCAATTTACAAATTATCAATTCAAGCTTAACGTCAAACAATTAATGTGCGGAATATGAACTTAAGCTTAAAACAGAATTGATAAATAATCTAAACCAAATAAATCACATCCACAACATAAATTAAATGGAAAAGATTAACGGAAGAGGGATTCAAACACAAGGGCAATACTCGATGTGTTATCAAAGAGGAAACCGAAGCCCTTGGCGTAAAATCTCTACGCCGCCCTCCAAGCGGTAAACAATCCACTAAAGAATGTAGTTAGGATACATGAACAACAGAAGACCCTCCAAGCCTAATCTACCCAATGTATCTAAGCCCTCCAAGCTCCTACTCCAACGAGGTTACGCCAAACCTATTTCTTCTTTAGCTTACCAGATTCTGCTACTTAACAATAGCATCTACCAATATGAAATTGGTCCCATCTTAACTGCTTCCCAAACACCAAATGGCCTTCTCTTCTTCGATTTTGCTAAAACGTTGATCAAAGGGCATCTCCACCTCGATCTTACCAAAAATTCAATTAAAGGGGATTCTCTAACTCGATCTAAACAGAAAGGTCGATCACGAGGCTTCTCTACGTGCTTCTTGCTGAAACGTCGATCAAAGGGGCTTATCTACTTTGATACTGCTAAAATGTGGATCAAAGGGCTTCTCTACCCCGATTTTGCTAAAACGTGGATCAAAGGTCTTCTCTACCTTGATCTTGCTAAAACATCGATCAAAGGGCTTCTCTACCTCGATCTCGCTGAAACGTCGATCAAAGGGCTTCTCTACCTCGATCTTACCGAAAATTCGATCAAAGGGGCTTCTCTACCTCGATCTAAATAGAAAGGTCGATCAAAAAGCATCTCTACCTCGGTCTTGTTGAAACATGGATCAAACGGGCTTCTCTACTTCGATCCCGCTAAAACAATGAACAATGGGCTTCCAAACCTCGATCTAGTTGAAAAGTCGATCAAAGGGCTACTCTACGTCGATCTTGCTGAAACGTCGATTAAAGGGCTTCCCTACCTTGATCTCGATAAAAGGTCAATTAAAGGGCTTTTCTACCTTGATCTGAACTACAAGGTCGATTGAGGGTTTCTCAACTTTGATCTCATTGAAACATCGATCAAAGGGCTTCTCTACCTTGATCATTATGTAAAGTCGATCAAAGTACTTTTTTACTTTGATCTTGCTGAGACATCAATCAAAGGGCATTTCTACCTTAATCCTGCTAAAAGGTTCAATAAAGAGCTTCTCTACTTCGATCTCGACCAAAGGGATTCTCTACCTTGATCTTGTTGAAATGTCAGTCAAAGGACTTCTCTACCTCGATCTTGACAGAAAGTTGATCAAAAGGCTTCTCTACCTTGATCTTGTTGAAATGTCAGTCAAAGGACTTCTCTACCTCGATCTTGATAGAAAGTTGATCAAAAGGCTTCTCTACCTCGATCTTGTTGAAAGGTTGATCAAAGGGCTTTTCTACCTCGACCTCGCTGAAACGTCGATCAAAGGGCTTCACTACCTCAATCTCATTAAAAGGTCAATCAGAGGGCTTTACTATCTCGATCTGAACTTCAAGGTTGATTGAAGGGCTTTACTTGCTCAATCTTGCTAAAACGTTGATCAATGGGCTTTTCTACCTTGATCTTATTGGAATGTTGATCAAAGGGCTTTTCTACTTCGATCATGTTAAAACATCGATCAAAGGGCTTCTCCACCTTGAACTTACCAAAAAGTCAATTAGAGGGGATCTCGACCTCAATCTGAACTAAAAGGCCCATCAAAGGGGTTTTTCTACTTTGATACTGCAAAAGCGTCGATCAAAGGGCTTCACACTATATTTGGTTCACTTGTTGATTTAATTTATATTATATCTTGATAGCATCGACTAGTAGATGTGCTTGTGGCATGACGCATGGATTAGGGGTACAAGGACTTGTTGAGAAACATGGGAAGCTACTGGTCATGCCAAATTGGTGAACAAGAAAGACTAATTAATATCGTACAGTATAGAATTGAAGACCTAATGAAAGTAATGGTAGGTTAAGGAGAGAAAAGGCCCATGGAACATGACTTTTTTGTCACGGGATTGCTATTGAAAGTTTGTCATAGAATAGGTGGTAGAAAAAAAGAATCAAAAGCCAAAAGACAGGATAAGAGAGTGGTTGAGACTCTTGAGAGAGAGAGAGAGAGAGGAAGAATGGGATTGATTGTTTTGTTAATAGAGATTCATTAGTGAGAATAGTCGTTGTCAAAGTAAACCGCGTTTCTTTTTTTTTTAATTTTTTTGTAACGTTTGGTGTAGTGTCTCATAAACACCTTTGTTTGTGTCAACTTTTGTTTATACTAGACATAGACTAGCACATTATGTCTGGTTTAAATAGCTTTGCTTTTTATACTCAGCTTTGCTTTTGTTTGTGATTTTTATACTCATCTTTTGCCTTTTTTTCCCCCCTTTTCTTTTTTCAATGAGTTATGGAGAGATTTGTCGTTTCAAATTGTTTGGTACTCGATAAATTTTGTATTTTGTTTTCTAAATTTACGAGTAATGTTTTTACTAACCATGGTTAAACACTTATAAATAAATTCTTAAAGAAATTTAAAATATTTTGTCATTAATATAAATAGAAGGGAAGAGTATTGATTATATATATCCTGCATAATGTGCGGGTCTGTGTCTAATATAAACAAAAGTTGACACAATCAACGGCGTTTACAAGACACTACACCTAACATTACCAAAAAAAAAAAAAAACACAGTTTACTTTGATGACAACTCTTCTCTCTGATCAATCTCTACTAACAAAACAATTAATGACATTCTCCCTCTCTCTCTCGCACAAGTCTCAACCACTCTCTTAACTTGCCTTTTGGCTTTTGCTTATTTTTTCAACATACCCCCTATTCCACGATAAACTTTCAGTAGCAGTCCCGTGCCAAAAAAGTCATGTTCCATGGGCCTTTTCTCTCCTCAACCTACTTCGTAATACATACAATCAGCGATTAGCCAAAAAAAGAAAAGAAAAAATAGTACATATAATTGGCTATTGAATTACAATTAGTCGTTTCTGCCAAAAAAGCTTAGGTGACGAACGCTGTTTCGTCAACATTTCGTCAGCATATGTATTCGGTGACGAAATAAAAGCATATTGTGATGAAGGGTTTCATCACCATAGGTCACTTTTGTTGTAGTGATGAGTATAATTCTTACAACTTGTTGGAGGAGTTATTACCTTGATGTGGATGTTTTCATGCCCCAATCATCGTGCCTTCAATTCTAATGCCGTGTACTCGTCTTTCCTTCTTGTTCCATGGTTGTCTTGGACGAATTGTATACCATCAAGGACCAAGACTGGCAAGAGAACGGCCCAGAGCCATTAGAAATAATAGGAGAGATTGTGTATCAATATGTACTTGAAAGGTGCTTTACCTTCCAAGTCGGCGTATTCAAACCAGTAAAAGAATAGAATTATTGTAGATCAAAAGGAAAATAACGAGCATATTCAAACCCGTAAAAGAATAAAATTAGTTTAGATCGAAAGGAAAATAACAAAAGCAAAGGCCTACATCCTCTTTCGCCAACAATGAAAGGGGACCCGCTGGAGATTCAATGGAGGAGTCTTGGCCACAGATTGCTTTAGCATTGTTGGTTGGTGGAAACAATTTGGAAATAGATCTCAAATATATTGAAATTTGCACTTAGTTACCTCTGTTCCATTGTGGCTCTCCAAAGCAGTCATTCGGCAGGAACAGCGCTTCTACCACGAAATCAACCAATAAAAATAATAATAATAATTCTAGCAAGGTTTAATTTACCCGGGTTTGACACTTGACGGTATTTTCGGTATATTTCATATTTTGTTTAGGGCATTTTTGACATTGTAAAATGCAATATTCAAGGTTTCAAAAGATTCCGTTATGTTTAATAGAGAGGGCAATGAAATAAGAGGATTTGCTTATTTTCAAAATGTGCTGGAGGGTATTATCTGGTTTCGAAGATAATGAGCAGAATTATAAACTATCCTAAACATACAGGGAGAAAGTGTTTTTTCCTTTTTCATTTTATTTGAAGTGTCATAATTTGTTTTAATTTCTTTCTTCCTTAATTTTTTATTTTGTATCATGACTTTTCCAATAATATTTTAGAAAATCATCTTTGTATTGTTGCAAAGCCTAGTTGTAGTTAAAAAAAAAAAAAAAAAAAGTAAGAACAAGTACAATCATTTTATCAACAAATTGGTTTTTTATTTTATTTTTAATCCCTACAAATCGTTTGGACCAAATCTAGTGGGCTTCCATTAAATAATATATTAAAGTCTCTTATCATCGAACAAGGTACCTGAAGCTGAGTTTTTTTTTTGTTTTTTTTGTTTTTGATACAGGGGCTGAGTTCTATTGATATCTTTGTTTGATGGAAAATTGCAATAATCATGAAACCATGCATGAAATATATTTTCAATCATATCGTATCAACATAATAAACTGAAACATGTGTTTTTCATATGAACACATACACATGTACGACCAAAAAATTTAGAATAAAATGACTTTAATCTTTTAATTTTCTAGTTCACCCTTAATTTCATATGATTAGGATAAGAATTTTTTTTTTTAATTGACGAATTTTTGCTCCATAAAACCGTAAAAATATAGAGACCATCCTTTCGAAAATGATTGTTTTGTTAAAACTCTTTTTATTTAAAGGATGGTCCTATGCTTTTTCTTTTATGGTCTCTTGAGTAATTAAATTTTTATGAATCCAATTAACTTTAAAGATTTATTATAAATTTTAGTTTATTTTGAATTTTGGAAGGAAAGAGGGGAGTTAGGGCACTAGGTGGAGCTATATATTCACATTACCTCGTCATAGCCAATTACCCACTTGTATTTTTTCTTTCTTACTTGCGAACTCTTCTACACGACCTCTACTATTCTTAGAGCACTTCCTTATTACTGGAGAGGCTACCATAGTCTCTTCCGTTATTGCAGGTACTCCTGATGGTGTCCCTAAAGCAAGATAGCAAGTTAAATAGAGCTCTCAGAAATTATACATACGTTCAGTTCTCACAATTTCCCATAGTTGTTTGTTTTTTTGATTGTTGTAGGTGTATTTAAAGATAGATAGCGGTAAACCCACTATCAAGAGGAGTGCTTCTTTGATCACTCAACCACTTGTAAGTCATTTCACCACTTATCTTGACAACCCAATTCAAAATTGGTTTAAATATGAACTCAAATTTAATTCCATTTATCAGATAACCCATGGGTTATAGGTCAGGTTTAACCGACCCAATTACTGACGATATGTATAAATCTATCCTTACAAAATTTCAGAGGTAAGAGCTCATGACTACCTCAGCTGAAGCAAATGAAACTGCGGAAAGCCTTGAAAAAGAGATGAAAGAGATGAAGCAATACATAGATGAGCTGGATAAGCGCATCACTACTCTTCAATCAACTGCCTTCACTCTTGCAAATTACTTCTTTGTTTTTCAAGGAGTTATCATAACGATAATTTGCAATAGTTCACGGGTGGTCCTGCGGGCCTCACACCGTTGGTTCCCCTTTACTCTCTCTATATTAGCAGTAGTACTCAACTTGAGTGCCTTGATTAATATCGGACTCAAGTACTTCCAAGCCAAAGCTCAACAAACAAAGTTCTTGTACTTATACAACAGAAAGGAACAACGACGTAAATGCTTGCAACAACATGTTTCTCCTCCAGAGTCCCCAGATGACTTATATAGAGATAGAATAAAGGAGTTTGAACCTTATTTGTTTTTAGGTATTTCAACTATATTCTTTGTAGCCTTCACTGCTGTCGTGCTTACAGGTTGCTGGAAATTTCTCAACACGGAAGGTGAGATCGGTCATAATCTACCAAACAACGATAAATGCGCTAGGCTCTGTGGCAATACCAACTGCATAAGCATCTGCACCGAAAACTAATACTTCTATAGGTTTCCAAATTCCTTCAGAGTTCAGAGTTTCATGTTTTAATTTGTTTCGTGCCCTTGTTATGTAGTATTTTATGATTCACGGAAAATGTAGTCAACTCTATTCTACGTGAAGTCAGTCGTTTCAATGTTCTCCTAAAAGATTTTTTCCTTTAATAATCTGGGGTGTATCACTACAAGAAAAAAGACATAATATACCAAGTATTATTGTAACAAAAGTAATAATAGAGGCAATATAAATACTATTGCATCTTTAGTTTTTTTTTTTTGTTGTAAATGTAACTTAAATTTATTATATTAATATGAGATTGTAACAATAATTATTGTGCCATGAACTCTTTTTTTGCAAAGTTTTTCAAGAGTTTATGTTAGAGTTAGATTTATTTTGTATTTCAACAAGTGGATATGAGTTTAGTGTTTTAAGACTTCTGTAAGTTTTTAGACCCCTTAAACACAAGTTCTTTAACCTAGTTATTTAGCCAAGTGATTACTTAGATAAATTATTCAATTCTAGGTTAACACATTCAAATCATATCATGTAAACAATGCAGAAAAGTAAATAACACACGATATGATAATCTAGGAAAACCAATCCGGTAAAAAACCTGGGGATGATTCAACCTAGCTATCCTCAAGATAAAACTGATCAACTATGAAAGAATTGAAGTTTATACAATAAGACTTAAAACACTAACATCCTATTGCTATCTTGAGTAGAAAACTTACTACCACGACCACGTGACAGCTCCGAGTCCACTGACTACTTCTTTCCTTGATCTTCTACAACCATAAGTACTTCCACTTGTGACTTTCTTTAAGTTCTTTTAGCAGTAACTAAATCAATTACCAAGTTCTTGACATCAATCCTGATCTTGATAACCCTAAGTGTGTATGACGGTAAATACCTCTAGATCTCACAGGAAGATTCAATACACAACTCTCAAAAAGTCTTGAAAACGTTGCTAGAGTTTTTCTTTTTATACTCGGAGTAAAACACAAAACCCTACATGTCAAACGGGCTTGGGCTGAATTGAAAAATCCACAGAAAAATAATTCTACTCGTGGTTTAATCGATTGAGCCTAATTTTCGATTGATCGAGCCTTGCAAATAAGTCCAATAATTTCTGCAATCACTCAATTCAAATTTTACACATAATCACACTTTGAGCAAGCCTAAACCTAGAATCTATGTTTTGATCATAGTTTACCGACACATTACATAATGAAGTTCTAATACATTAGTTCCTAAAGTCTTAGAACCTAACAACTTCTCTTATGATTCACTTGTTTGTTGCGGTTTTGTCACGAATTGCTAAAGGGGGAGATTGTTAGGGACCTATTTATGTAATTAGCTAATCTTTTGATAAAACACACTTTACTTGTAATTTGGTAGATCTAGTATGGGTTTAGTACTTCAAGAAACAAGTGTTCAAGTTTTGTATTGAAGCCATACAAATCTGGTTAAGAAATAAGTGAAAAAGTGTTGTTTATTAAAACTCAACAGATGTCTCAACAGAATCCTTTGTATCGAGATTTAATGTTGAAGCTCAGCACAAGCTCAACAGAAGAAGATTGTTAGCTGCAAAGTTCTTCACTTCATCAACAATGAAGATCAAGAAGCATTTGGTTACAAAACTCCAAGGCGCAAAGACGCAATAGCTTCCTTCAGAGAGAATAAGGCACTCGGTCACCTTTTGCATATGTTCTCCTTATATTCTTATGTATGACAGCCTTTAAAATAAGCCTTATATATGTTTAAGGTTGTGAGAAAAGAAACCCTACACAAATACATAAGCATGGGCCAGCAATCAAATCTGGAAATCTAAATTTCATTAGCTATTTATTGTGAGCTATCGAGAGCTATTAAGCTTTAATGAATTAGCACTTCTTCACTTGCGAGTTATCGAGAGGTATCGATATTTAATGAATCAGCACTTCTTCATTTATTTCTTAGACAGATTTGTATGGCTTAAATACTAAACTTGAACTCTTATTCTTTGAAGTATTAAACACATCTTAGATCTACCTAAATACGTGTAAAGTACGTTTTTTCAAAGGATAAGCCAATTCTAAATGACTTTTATTACTAACATGATTCACATATGTCCTAACAGTCCAGACAACCTATGAAAGGATTAAGGCTGTCAAGGATTCAAAGCTCCAAAGGCTCACTACTAGCTTGGAGGAGATAAAGATGGAAGAGGATGAGTCATATGATGAGTTCTATGCCAAACTCAAGGACATAGTCAACTCAGCTTTTAATCTTGGGGAAACTATTCTCGAACCCAAGATTGTAAGAAAGGTGCTCAGATCTCTACTTGAGAGATTCCATGCTAAGATCACTACCATTGAGGAATCAAAGGATATTAACAAAATTCCTTTGACGGAGCTGGTTGGCAACTTGCAAACATATGAATTAGGTTGGACGAGAATTGGGAAGGGAAGCAAAAGTAAGAGCATGGCACTGAAGGCCAAAAGCAATGATACATATGAGTCTTCTGATGATGAAGATTCCGAGATGAAGTCCTACATCACTAGATAGTTCAAGAAGTTCATGAAGAATGCTAATGCGAAAGGATTTGATTAGGACTACAAGCAATCTAGTTCTTCTCAGTTCAAAAGCCAAGATAGAGGAAAGAAGGACGCTAAGGATGGCAGTCAATACACCATTCCTTTTGGACCAAATTGCTTAGAATGTCAAGGTTTTGGACACATGAAACAAGAATGTCCAACATATCTCAAGACAATTGGGAAAAGCAAGGCTCTTGCTACTACCTTGAATGTACCAAGCCTGAGATTGAGTCAGATGACAATGATGATGAAGGAATCTTGAATGCCTTCACT
Source organism: Quercus rubra (assembly GCA_035136125.1). NCBI lineage: Eukaryota > Viridiplantae > Streptophyta > Magnoliopsida > Fagales > Fagaceae > Quercus > Quercus rubra. The sequence goes on from CM068733.1 coordinate 71,587,680, forward strand.
ATCATAATGGATCCTATTGAGGGGATCGTAGAAGCAGTAGATGAAGAAGAGGACTTGGTGGAATCAAAGTTTGAGAAAATGGATGAACAAGATGACATCCATATAGCTTATGCAAAATTGTACAAGGTTTTTGAAAAGCATGAGAAACTATATAGGCTGGCCACCAAGAAGCTGAGTGATGTGGAGCTAGATGGAGATGAGCTCTCTATAAAGGTTGATGAAGCAAATCAAGCCATAGGAGCTTTACGGTTTAAGAACAACTTATGTTCCATATTAGAGCTCAATTGGAGAGGACTTCCAGGGCAAAGCATGATGAGATGCTAAGCTTTTAGAAAGCTACTTCTAATAAAATCGGTTTGGGGTATGATTTCTCTTCTCCTAATATTGCCCCATCTAGTACAACTGTGTTTGTCTCATTTGCTGATAATATTAATTCTAAGAATGATGAAACTTAAACTGAAATAGCTAGTCAGAACTTAGATAAAGGCAAATCTATTTCAGGAGCACCCCTTAAGATTGAAAAGAAAGAGACCAGATATCCTAGGACTAAGAAAGTGAACAACAAAAAGTCTCAACCAAAGAAGCTGCATTTTTGTCATTATTATGGAGCTTTAGGGCATACTTGGCCAAATTGCGATAGGTGGTTAGCCACTCAACGAAGCAATAGTATGCACTCGTCCGGATACCAGAATCAATTTCCATCCTCTTGGAGATCTTCTCAAGGCCCTCATGTTCCTTTCGAACTTGAACGGTTTTAGCTCTTCCAGCTTACCTCCGGATTAAAGGTTCATGCAAATGAAAGGTTCTTCCAAGGTGTGGAAGGAAAAAGGCTCAAAGTGATTTAGTCATTTTTTTCTCTCTCTTTCCTTATGGTTATGCATTACTTGTTTGTTTTACTTTCTTATTTTTGAGTTAGTCTAGTTTTATGCTTTGTTTTGTTTAACATGTTTTTGTTTGTTTGTTTTCTGTTTTGCTTTATTTTTTTTTTCATAAATATAAAAAAAAACTGAAAAATAAAAAAAAAAATACAAAAACAGTATGCGTTTGTGTATATTGGTACTTGTGTACCTTGGATGGCCATTGAAACAAAGTTTTCTAAACGTTGTATCTCTTGTAGCTTAGATGAGCATCTCTATGCACAACTAAGCAAGTGAGCTTTGAGGCTCGTGTTTGTGATGAGTACGATTAAGTAATCTCTTGTACTTAACACTTATATCACTCCTTTCGACAGGAAGGATTAGAAAATCCTAAGAGAAAGGCATAAATAACCATCTCACCACTAAAGCCCACCAATCATGTATAACATTTATGTATTTTGGCATAGAAAAATTGTGATGTTTAAGCTTACATAATTGGGTATTTCTTTTCTCTCCCTTATATGCCCATGCATGCTGTGCTCAAAAAAAAAAAAAAAAAAAAAAAATGCAAAGAAAAATAAAAGCAAAAAGAATCAAAATGCTTTTAAATATGGTTGCAAGCATGTTTCCAGGAGATGTAGGGGTTAGTGGATGTATTTTAAAGGTGATAGTCTCCATCAAACAGTTATGATTGTGTGTGAGTGTGTTTGATTTTCTCATATCTCAAATCGTCATAATATGAGACCTTTATGCACAATTGCTATGTTTTTCACACACAGCACGCAAGTTTTTTGCAACTTTTGATACATGTGCAGGCACAATTTGATTTGGCAATCATAAGGAATACATGTGTTAATATATGCTCACTAAATTGTTTTAACTAGTTTTTGAAATATAAGATTGGTTAGACTTGTTAAGTGTGTGTGTGTGTGTGTGTTGGATATATGAATGCTTTGCATATATGTTGAGGAATGTTTTGAGAGCTTAATATGTTGATTGGATCTTTGATTGAGTTGCTTGCTTGTTGCATTCATCTTATGTGTTTTTCCCTTCTTGAAAAACTCCTTTTCTTCAAGCTCGATAGCTTCTCGATAGCTTCTCAACAGATTCCTAACAGATTCTCTTCTATCAAGCCCTTCTTTCTTCTTTTCTTGACAGATCTTGATGGATTTTCAATCCATCGAGGCTTCTAGGTTTCTTCTCGATATCGACAGCTTCTCGATCTGTTATGACATATATGATTCACTTGTTAGGAACATATGTCACTATTTTATATAATTGGCTAATCCTTTGATAAAACACACTATACTTATATTTAAGTAGATTTAAGATGTGTTTAATACATCAAGAAACCTTGTTTCAAGATCAAGTGTTAAAACCATGCAAGTTTGTCCAAGATCCAAGCTGAAAAATGCAAGTTCATTAAAGCTCAACAACTAGCCATCTATCAAGCTTGAAGAGCTGTTCTAGCCTCGTGGCTCGATAGCAGCTCGAAAAATAGGGTATTTGTCAAGGTTTATAAAAAACAGAATTTTAGATCTGTTTTGACTCTAATCCATGATTATGTGTTTGGGCTTTTATTTCTTACAACCCTAGACATATAAAAGGATTATTTTAAGGGCCATCAAAGGTGACACAAGTTGCACAAGTGTTGAGCAAAAATTTGTTCAAGCAAATTGTAACTGGAGATAGAATTTGCTCTAGTTTACCGTTCTTCTGAAGAAGTTGCTGTGTTTGTGCATCGTAGGGTTTTGTGACCAAGAAACTCCTTGATCTTTATCATCTGGATGAATTGAAGAACTTTGCAACCAACAACCTTCTCTAGTTGGTGATTGAAGTCAAGTATTGGGATCTGCGCAATTGGTTAGTCACGTACTAAGAGCTGTACAAAACAAGTCCAATTGGATATTGGGGTAAGGGTTCAACTATAGGTTGGTATAAGGTACTGGGATTTTTTCACTTGTAACAGCTTGTTTTCATAATAGTGGATTATCGGGAGTGGTGACCTTAAAATCACCCGGTGGGGTTTTTGCCATGTAAGTTTTCCCTATTCGTAAACAAATCACCATGTTAATTTAATTTCCGTTGCATTTAGTTTAATTGGTGATTTGTTTGTGCTACCACATGTTTGCATGTTAATTTGACTAATTAATAAACTTGGCTAATTAATCAATTAATTTATCACAAGGGGTTAATTCGTTTTTGGCCTATCACGATCCATCGAGGTATTTTTGCCATCAATAGATCCTCGACAGCACCTCAATAGATTCATTTCTATCTAGATTTAGTGTTCAACGAATTTCAATAGATACTTCGATCCATGGAGATGTGATTTCCTTATATAGGCTGAGCACAAATCAGATTTCACTTTTCACATCTCTCTCGATAGAAAATCATTTACTTTCCCTCCAAACACCTTTCCTTCACTCAAATCTCACTACCCACAACTTTTTCGGCCTATATCAAGTTCAGATCACTCAGTAAGCTTCCTAAATCCCTTCATTTTCATGCATTCATGCATTTTTGACCTAGGTTTTATGGTTTTTGAAAAATTTTGGGGTTTTTGAGATTTTTTGTGAAATTGTTGGGTTGGGTGTTGTTGTTTTGATATTATAAGCTTATGCATTGCATTCTCATTGCATTTTAACAATGTTTCATGCATTTAGATGTGTGCTTGTTTATTATTGATTGTGTGCTAGTACGTTTAGATTGGGTTTTTACCTATGATGTCATTAAATTTTTGCACATCATATGTTCATGCATATTTCATGCATACATATCATTTCATTCGTATTTCTGGTTTATGATGTGTTTTCTCTCTTTCTCTTTCTCTCTTGGATAGACTGCGCTATAGCACCCAAAGCACGTAAATCCACTTCGGCTCGGAACCTTCTTGGTTCCGAGTCACCTTCTTTTGATATCATTCCCCCTCTTCACGTTTGGTTCCATGATGAGAAGACCCGAAAGGACTCCTTGGAGAACTTTTAGAAACGTGGCGTTCATTCGAAGCACCTTGTTGTTCTATCAAACTTTGCTAACACTCCTCTCCTCGCTATCATTCGGACTCAGGGCTGGGACTCTTTACTTGAGAGACCCTTGAGGTTTCCCATCATGTTTATATAGGAATTTTACTCCAATATACACGGTATCAATACCTCTGTACCTTGGTTTGCCATGACATTTCAAGGTACACATATTGTAGTTACCCCGGATCTTATATCCAAGGTACTACATGTTTTGAGGGTAACGCATCCTAACTACCCCAACTATGAGCGTCTTAGGACTATGTCCAGAGACGAGCTTCTGTCCCACTTTTGTGAGACACCTTCCATATGGGGTGGTAAGCAAAACACCCCATGCTCAGCCTTTGCAAAAGGTCCGAGATTCCTTAACATGGTGATGACATTTACTCTTACTCCACTGTCTCACTATAACTCTATCATAGATCCTCGTGCTCATTTTCTTTTGTCTCTCTTAGAGGACCTTTCTAAAGACTTTCCCTCTCACTTCATCACTTCTATCCTTGATGTTTATCAGGAGATGGCGACTCGTGATTAGCTCATCTTTCCTTTAGTTATCATGTGGATCCTTTGCCACTTCTCTATTTCCATTCCTAATTCTCTTTAGTTCATCACTATGGGTGCCAACGACGCCAACTCTGTTCAATGGAGTGAGGCTCAGCCTCGACCGAAGTGCTCACGTGTGGAGACTACCGATCCTGCAGCTTCTGCTGTTCCTTCCACCTCTGCTTCTTCTTCCTCAATAGTTGTTATGACCTTGGAAGCCATCATGGTGCAGTTTCAATGCATGGATGCTCTCCTTGACTCTCTTACTGATGAGTTATGTCAAGTAAACACCTGTGTCGGTCATATAGCACGACAATAGGCCCGCCTCACTAGGTTCACTGCTTCTTCATCTCTTTCCCCAGAGGCTTCAATAGATGAGGATGGTGATGGTAATTGAGAGTTCAATTAGTGTATAAAACATTATGAGCGTTTAGACCCCTAATTTACAAATTATCAATTCAAGTTTAACGTCAAACAATTAATGTGCAGAATATGAACACAAGCTTAAAACAGAATTGATAAACAATCTAAACCAAATAAATCACATCCACAACATAAATTAAATGGAAAAGATTAAGGGAAGAGGGATTCAAACACAAGGACAACACTCGATGTGTTATCGAAGAGGAAACCGAAGCCCTTGGCATAAAATCTCTCCGCCGCCCACCAAACGGTAAACAATCCACTAAAGAATGTAGTTGGGATACATGAACAACAGAAGACCCTCAAAGCCTAATCTACCTAATGTACCTAAGCCCTCCAAGCTCCTACTTCAATGAGGTTACGCCGAACCTATTTTTTCTTTAGCTTACCAGATTCCACTACTTGACAATAGCATCTACCAATATGAAATTAATCCCTTCTTAGCTGCTTCCCAAACACCAAATGGCCTTCTCACAGATATGATTGTGGTGAGAAAAGGTTCTGGTAATGTACCTTTCAAGGATTTGACAATGGAGAGGAAAAGTGTAGAGGAATTTAAAGAGTCTCTATGTGAAGATTGTGGATGAGTCAATCTTGTTTTTCTCTAGGGTATCTCTCTCAAAATTCTCTCTGGAAGCTCTCTCAATATCGTGGGTATAAGGGTCTATATATAATAGGGTGAGAAGGAATGTGAAAATTTTGTTTTTCCCAAACAGGTGTTCTGGCGACTTGGCCTCGCGCTTGGGTTGAATTGCGAGTTCAAGCTATGAGCTAACGACTTGGCCAGCCTGGGACGTTTGTCTTGTAGTGCAATAGCTGGCATGACTCTTCAGCTCCCCTGCATGCTCCGCATGTGTGCCAACTTTAGTGGTTTGCCAGTCGCGAGTCTCTGCATCCTTGCACAATCTTGAGCAATTCTTCACACTCTCTCACTCACTACTCTTACATGATTCCCACCTAAATACAGGGTTACTAATTACTAAAATACAAGCAAGTTTGGCACGGAATAAAGCTAACAAGATGGTTGATAAAATTCAACCTTACAATCTTCCCCTTTGGCTATTCCGTGACAAAACCTTAAAACAAACTCTAGACTTAACAAGTGAGTTGGAAATAGTTGAACAAAACTCACTTACTCCTAACTCAAGAATCCAATAAGCTCTTGAATCAAATGAACAAGAATCTCCTGAAATATAACAACACAGTATCATCATTGTATGCAAAAAAACTTGTAATAGCGTATGAGACAAGCACAATGCGATCAAGCAAAATGGAATGAGAAATAAACCATGGCTTGACCAAATAGGCAATCACTATAAAATAGTGACCACATTGCTCATTCACACTTGGAATGAAGATTCGGACATACAAGCAAATAAGCTCAATGTAAATCACTTGCATGCCCAACACTTAACCAATGCACAATACATAAAGTATATGCATCTAGGAACAAAATCCTACAAGGGCACAAAAGTGAGAATACTTAAAGAAAATGCATAACATTTAGCTAGAAGTATTAGGCAACAGAACATAAAGGCTGCATAGCATGGTACAAAACATAAAAGCCTACAAACACATGGAAACAAACCCTAAAAGCTTACAAAAGCAACATGGGCACAAACCACAAAAAACTGAATATAAACTTAAACAATATAAACTAAAAGTGCTTAAAGTTTCTCCCCTTCAAAATGATGAGAAGCTGTGATACACTTGGAACATTTATACCTGTAACCTAAAATACTTGCACAAAACACATTAGACCCTCAAGGTATAACAAGTAATAAAAGGACAAGTATAATGAATTTCTCCCCCTACAAATGTGCACAAGAAATAGAATTTCTCCCTCTAAGAGTGTGCACAAGAGTCATATAGGAATGACAAAAGCTCTCCCCCTTTTTGACATGAATAGAAAAAGGGGTCAATGAGAAAAGAGGGCAAGAGAAGAAGGTAGGAAGCAGTGATAATGATGCATGAGGGAAAAATGAAAAGTTTTTGAAAATGACCTTGAAAATAACCCTCAATATGTAAAACAATGATTTTTGCGACTGAACCAAGTCGCATGCAAGTCGTTAAAACAAGCCGCGAGAAACCTAGAAACCAAAATTTTGAAAACTTTTCTAAGTGTTTTTCGCTACTCGAAAATCTACCCGTGAGAGAGTCGCAAGGTAAGCTGCGAAAATCTCTATGTACCCCTCGCGACTAGACCTTCCACCCATGAACAAGTCGCCATTCTGAGCTGCGAGACATATAAAAACCCAAATTTTGAAAAATATTCTAAGTATTTTTCATGACTGGGACATTGATCTGCCAATGAGTCGCAAAAAATCTCTATGTGGGCTTACGACTGGGGTATGCGACTCAACCAACCCACGATTAAGTCGCCAGAACAAGACAACACTATTTTTGAAGATTTTGACAATTTTTGCAAAAAAAAAAAAAAAAAAAATGCTTTCCATAAACAACTAAAACACACAAAAATATTTTTGTGTTTGATCAACAAGAATTGAGCATGTGAAAACACATTTTATCAAGTACAATCACACAAATGAATATGGCATTCATTAAACATAGACTTGTGTGATGTGTGTGGATATCATCAATGAGATAATCCTTAGTCTAATGTGAAGCTTCAATGATCAATTCAACCAAGATATACACAATTAGCACTAGATTATGTGACTCATCTCAATTATAGAAATATGCATATATTACCTCCCACAAAACTTGATAACATAACTTTGAAGCTTTTCATTTGGCTCCATATACATCATATCATTTGATCTTTTTGAATCAATATATCTCATTGTGAGATCGATGCCTGAAATTTTTTATATTTCAATTTGATGAGTTAGCCTTTGGCTCTTTAGACATCATATAATTTTCATAAACGTCACTTTCCCTTTTTCCTAGTCAAATACTAGTATGTGCAACAGGCTTTTGCTGCTCAATATCTCTTTTCATTTGGAGATTTACATTTGGTGAGCTTTTTTAAGCAAAGACAATAAAATAAATGAGTGGGAAGATATATAGGCACAAGTCTATGCATGTTTCAAGATCAACAAAACCATTCACTAATTAGTCATGACAAGTTTGAAGATCTATTTACAACAATTACATAGATGTCAAGATTTCTTCCACAATGATATAAGTGCAGAACGAACAAGCTACGCTCGTAAATTCACAAGGCCATTAGTACAAAGGTATAAGGCAAATCATGTTTTGAGACAAAACTCAATAATGTCGATCAAACTTTTTGATTTTCTACTTTTTATGCATTTTTGGATTTTTGACTCAAAAACTAGAAAAGATTGATAAAAAACAATGTAAAAACATTCAAAGAAAAAAAAAAAACAAACAAGCACAATTTTCAACACATGCTGGAATGATAATAGAAAGCACTCAACCAATCAAAGTCACAAAAGCATAGGAAGTATTAATGCATGGACATGTTTTAATGCTCATGCGTGAGTACCCTTCTTCACCCATATGGCACGTGCGTTTGGGGTGATATCCCTAGAGGATTGGGTACGAGTGTTTTCACTTCCAAACCTTTTGTTGAAGCTTGCCAAATAGGTGGTGAATACATCAATCATCCTCATCACATCCCTCATTCCAGGATCACCATTTCAACCTCTTAATGACTCAATAGCCCAGGTCCTCTTGTCATTTCTTGGTCTTCTTGACCTTTGATCAGTTGCATTCTTCAATGCTCTAAGCTTATGACAATTAGGTCAGGTGTGTCCTTGAAGTCCATAGTGATGGCAAACATGGTTCATTCTATGACCTCTTTGTGATCTTGGAATAGATGTCCTTCTAGCTTCAGACCTGACCACAAATAGGTTCTGGGACTTATTCAACACCCTTTGGTCAGCCACAATCTTCTTCTTTTCAACCTTTGCCTTCTCCACAGTAGAGGCAACTATAACCGGTTATTTTGCCTTCACAAACTTCATTTCTTTGGAGATATTCACAGCTGAATTACTTTCTCTAGTATATCCCAATTTGGTTCTATCGGAGAATGACTTTTGTTAGGAAAGGACTTCATCAAGCTTCTTAGTGGAGACCCTCTCTATCTTGACATTTACTTGAACCACTTCAAGCTCAAGAAATTTTACCTTTGTGTAAGCTTTAGTCAACTCACCATTCATAGTCTCTATCTCACACTTGGCCTCCTTATAACACACTAGAAGACTTTTATATTCCTTCTTTACCTGCTTCATCATCTTTACGGCTGCCATGGCCACCCTTGCATACTCTCCCAACTTCTCAAGGAGTGAGTTGTAGTTCTCTTGAAGATCGGCTATGCTTTCATCTTTTTCAACATCTAATTCTTCAACAACTCCCATTGATTCTTCATCACTATTCTCCCTAAGCTTTTGCACAAGCAAATTCAAGTCCTCTGAAGACTCGACAGGAGTAATGGTCATGAGTGCAAAGTAATTTCCCTTTCTAAGATGGAGACCTTCATCTAAAGATCCAATGATGTTACTACACGGATGGCTTTTGATCACTCTTGATGATGGCTTCTTTGAGGTGGATACTTCATCATTTTGGGAGATAGGAGGATGAACTTTCAGAGGAGTGAGAGGACTTGATGTTCTGGACATTAATTTTGCTTCCAATCTTGAGTTCACTAGAGTCGATTCCTTTTCTGGTGTAGGTCCTTTAACTTTAATATCTTGGGCTTCGCCCTCAATTGTGAGTTCTTTGGAGCTTGGCCCTTCTCTATCATCAACCATCTCTACCTTTGTTATAGCATCATTAACTTCCACATTGATGGACTCCATTACCGTCTTTGTTCTCTTGTTGAATACTTTACATGCCCAGCTATTAGTAGAATACCCAAGGAAGATGCCTTCATCACTTTTCGCATCAAACTTCCCAAGGTTCTCACGATCATTGAGAATGTAACACTTGCTTCTGAATACTTGGAAGTACTTCACTTTTGGCTTCTTTTCATTCCAAATTTCATATGCGGTCTTCTTTGTTCCAGCTCGAAAATATATTCTATTGCCAATGTGACATGAGGTGTTCATAGCTTCTCCCCCAAACTTTTGAGGAATTTGCTTGTTGAATAGCATAACTCTTGCCATTTCTTGAATCACCCGATTCTTCCTCTCAACCACCCCATTTTGTTGAGGAGTTTTGGAAGCTGAAAATTCCTTTTTGATTCCATTCTTCTCACAAAACAACTCAAATCTTGCATTCTCAAACTCCTTGCCATGATCACTCCTTATCTTGACAATAGGAACCCCTTTCTCATTTTGTAGTCTCTTGCAAAGAATTTTCAATTTCTCACACGCTTCTGATTTTTCTTTAAGAATTTCAACCCAAGTGTATCTTGAGAAATCATCAACAATGACCATAATGTACATTTTTCCTCCTAGACTTTCAGTTTTTGTGGGCCCCATTAGATCAACATGAAGAAGCTCTAAGCATCGTGAAGAGGCGATCACATTCACCTTGTGGTGACTTGCCTTTGTTTGCTTCCCCGTTTGGCATGCACCACAAAAATCTTCTCCACCTTTCCAAATTTTGGAAGTCCCTCAATAGCTTCAAATTTGGAGACTTTAGTCACTTGTTTGAAGTTTGCATGTCCGAATCTTTGATGCCAAAGTTCCAACATGTCAACACAAGCAATTCTACAGGAAATTGGTGTCGTAGGAACCACTCTGTAGCAATTTTTGGTAGTCCTCTTTCCTTCCAAGACTTGAATCCCTTCTTCATCAATGATTATACACCCCTTCTTTGAGAATTGAACAAGGAATTCCTCATAACATATTTGAGTGATGCTTAAAAGATTTTCCTTCAACCCTTTGATGTGTAAGACATCCTTCAATAGAGGTAATCCAGGTATCTCAATAGTCCCTTTGCCAAGAACTTGAGCATGACTCCCATTGCCAAATGTTACATAGTCACCAATCTTTTCTTTTAGTGACTTAAATAGTGATTTATCACCTGTCATATTATGAGAACAGTCGCTATCAAGATACCATAAACATGGATTAGATACCTTCAATGAGGTGTGCACAAATAGGCAAGCATGCGACAAGCACTCTTGACCTTCAAATAGAAACTTATCCTTACATTCCATGCTCTTGCTAGATTGAATTTTCTTTTTCAGATTATCAACCTTATCACACAATATTCTATTTCTTCTTTTATACTTCTTAACCAATGAATTAGATTCACATAGACTATTGTGTAAGATGTGATTCTCATTTTCAAAAAATTTTAGCATGTGAATAAACATTCTAGCATGTTTCTTTGTTTTTAATAACTCTAGGAGTTCTTTGTTAGGGCACCCTTCAAACATACTCATACAGTCATTACCACAAACATTTAAACCACAATTCAGCATAGCCTTTTCCATGGCTTCATCCATAGCTATGTTTCTAGAATCGCACTTAGGTAATTAAACCACAGCAAGTGCACCCACTCTGATACCAATTGAGAGTTCAATTAGTGTATAAAACACTATCAATGTTTAGACCCCCAAATTACAAATTATCAATTCAAGCTTAATGTCAAACAATTAATGTGTAGAATATGAACATAAGCTTAAAACAGAATTAATAAACAATCTAAACCAAATAAAATCACATTCACAGTAGAAATTAAATGGAAAAGATTAAGGGAAGAGAGATGCAAATACAAGGACAATACTCGATGTGTTATCGAAGAGGAAACCGAAGCTCTCAGCGTAAAACCTCTCCGTCGCTCTCCAAGCAGCAAACAATCTACTAAAGAATGTAGTTGGGATACATGAATAGCAGAAGACCCTCCAAGCCTAATCTACCCAATGTACCTAAGCCCTCCAAGCTCCTAATCCAACAAGGTTACGCCGAACCTATTTCTTCTTTAGCTTACCAGATTCCGCTACTTGACCATAACATCTACCAATATGAAATTGGTCCCTTTTTAATTGCTTCCCAAACACCAAATGGCCTTCTCATAGATATGGGTATGGTGAGAAAAGGTTTTGGTAATGTACCTCTCAAGGATTCGACAATGGAGAGGAAGAGAGTAGAGAAATTTGAAGAGTCTCTATGTGAAGATTGTGGATGAGTCAATCTTGTTTTTCTCTAGGGTTTCTCTCTCAAAATTTTCTCTGGAAGCTCTCTCAATATCATGGGTATAAGTGTTTATATATATTAGGGTGAGAAGGAATGTGAAAAGTTAGTTTTTCCCAAATAGGGTGTTCTGGCGACTTGGCCTCGCTACTGGGTTGAGTCGCGAGTTCAAGCCGTGAGCTAACGGCCTGGCTAGCCTGGGAATTTTTGTCCTGTAGTGCAATAGCTAGCATGACTCTTTAGCTGCCCTGTATGCTCCACATGTGTGCCAACTTTGACGGCGAGTCACCCACGAGTCCAGCCGCAAGTTTATGCGTCCTTGCACAATCTTGAGCAATTCTTCACACTCTCTCACTCACTACCCTTACATGATTCCCACTTAAATACAGGGTTACTAAGTGCTAAAATACAAGCAAATTTGGCACAGAATAAAGCCAACAAGATGGTTGATAAAATTCAACCTTACAGTAATGATGAGAATGATTCTAGCTCTTCTAGTGATGAAAAAATGACAACCTCTCAGTGACTTACCCTTTGTCATTCATGACAAAAAGGGGGAGTAGTTTTGGGTTGAGAGTAGTCTTGTACTTAAGAGGAGAGTTAGTATAAAATGTTTTTTGTTAGGGGGAGTCTTTATAGGTCTTGAGGGATGTAGTGAGGTTCTTATGTATTTTCTTTTCTTTCTTTTACTTTAGGCTCATGTATACTGGTTTTGTGACCATTTATTGACATATTTTGTACTTTATTTTCATATATATGATGATGTATGTTTTTTCACCTATCTCTCCATGTGTTGTTTCTTTTCTCTCTTTATACACATGTTTCTTTATGTATGCAATCTTTATTTCTGTTTCACACAAGATGCCTTAATGATTTTCATTTAAGTGTTTCAGAAAGACAGGTTATGAAAATCTACCATGCCATGAACTCTTTTCTTGCAAAGTTTTTCAAGAGTATATGTTAGGGTTATATTTACTTTGTATTTCAACAAGTGGTTATGAGTTTAATGTTTTAAGACATCTCTCATGATTCACTTGTTTGTTGTGATTTTGTCACGGATTACCAAATAGGGAGATTGTAAAGGACATATTTATGTAATTGGGTAGATATAAAGGACAAAATGTATTTTACTTGTAATTGGGTAGATCTAGGATGGCTTTAGTACTTCAAGAAACAAGTTTTCAAGTTTAGAATTGAAGCCATGCAAACCTGACCAAGAAACAAGTGAAGAAGTGTTGTTCATTAAAGCTCGACAAATGTCTCGACAGAATCCTTTCTATTAAGCTTTAATGTTAAAGCTCAATAGAAGCTCGACACAAGTTGTATCTGTCAAGAATTACGAAATCAGAAATTCTAGATCTAATTACATGCATATCCTTGAGTATTTATGTAGGGTTTCTTTTCTCACAACTCTAGACATATATAAGGATTATTTTAAGAGTCGTCACAAGGTGATGCAAAGTGATTATACACACATATTGTGACCAGAGACAGAATTTGCTCTAGCTCATCATATTCTCTATAGAAGCTATTGTGTCTTTGTGCCAAAGGTTTTATGATCAAAGAGCTTCCTGATCTTCATTGTTGGATGAACTGAAGAACTTTGCAGCCAACATCTTCCTCAAGTTGGTGTGTTAGTCACGTACTGGGATCCATGTATCATTGGTTAGTCATGTACTGAGAGTCGTGCATTGAATGAAGAGATTGCCGCTACAATACAAATCCAATTGGGTATTGGGGTAATGGTTCAATTATAAGTTGGTATTAGGTACTGGGATTCCTTTTACTTGTGACTGCCTGTGATTGATAATAGTGGACTCTCAAGAGTGGTGACCTTAAATTCACTCGGTGGGGTTTTGCCTCGGTGGTTTTCCCCATTCATAAACAAATCACTTATGCCAAATTTAATTTTCATTGCATTTAGTTTAATTTGCGATTTATTTGTGCTACCACGCTATTGTATGTTAAATTAACTTAATTAATTAACTTGAATAATTAATTAATTAATTTTTCAAATGGGTCAATACATTTTTGGCCTATCAGTTTTTTGATAAAAAATTCAACCTATTGCAATGAGATTTTCAAAGTAAATCGTTGCAACATGTGGAATTTATTGCAGCGAAATTTTAGTGTTGCATAAACCTATTACCTCAGATTTTATTACAACAACTTGCATCGATTTTTTGTTGTTGTAATAACACCTTATTACAATGACATTAGTTGTTATTGCAACAACTTTTTTTATTGTATTAAGACTTTTTTCTTGTAGGGTATTGGACAGGTAGACTGCGTAAATTTCAGGGAATAGTTAGATATTCAAAGAAGTCTAGATATCCTTATTTCTATATTACATATATTCATTTTAGGAAACTATCATTTTAATCAATATCCAAAAAACACTTGATTAATCTTTTTTTTAATTGATATCTAATGTGAATTTGTACTACTTGTCTCAAAAGTAAAATAAAAAATATTAGAAAATAAGAAAAAAAATTTCAATATTCTAGAAAATTATAAAATAAAGGTTAAATTACAAATTACACCTCCAAAGTTTGGAAGTGTTTAGATTTTATACCTTGAAGTTTTAAATTTTGGATTTTACTCTTTGAAGTTTGGGGGTGTTCGGATTTTACACCTTGACGTTTCAAAATTTGGATTTTACACTCTAAAGTTTGGGGGTATTTGGATTTTACATCCCAAAACTCTGAAATTTTAGGGTAAAAAATCTAAACACCTCTAAAATTTAGTAGTAAAATCCAAACACCCCTAAAATTTAAGACATAAAATCCAAATTCTGAAACGTCAAGGTGTAAAATCCAAACATCCCAAAACTTCCAAAGGAAAAATCCATATTCTAAAACTTCAAGGTGTAATATCCAAAAACCCCCAAATTTTAGGGGTGCGACTTGTAATTTACCCTTAAAAAAAAAAAAAAAACATATAGAACACAATTAGAAAAAGTTTATTGTTGGAATTGGGTTGAAAAAACTTAAAAGTCCTTAGAAAATATAGTATTACCTATGCCATATTAGTATTTATTTGGATTTAAAAATGATTTTTTTTTTAATCACATGCCTTCAATACAATTGTATGAGAAACCCTAAAAGCTTTTCATGTATTATTTTAAAAATTAAAAATAAATAAATTGGGCTTTTATAAAATTTGTATTATCTATTTGTAATCTTGTTAATATCTTTTTCTTTTTCTTTTTAAGACTAGGTTTTTTTTAAGGGTGCCAATTCATATGGACCAAACTTTTAAAAGAATTAATTTTGAAAGTACCTACCACATACAAATTATTAAAACTAGTCGCTAACCCATGCGATGCATGGGAAAGTTTTTAGTAACTATAAGATTTTAGCAAATCAAATGCTTTAAAATTTGAAAATCTTAAAGAACTTACATTAGTACTCATCAATTTGTTTACAAAGCCATTGCTAAATAGATCTACAAATTGCATTCTCATATCCTCTGTCATTTGCAAGGGGGCAAGACTCTTTTCATTACAGTTTGCATCCTTCTATCCTTCAAAAACTTTAAGAAGTGCTATGTGGTCACTACATAAGAATGTGTATAAGGTTATACAAAATTCTGTCATTATAATCAACATCCTAAAGCTAATATCCAATCCAAAAATGTGTAACCAATGTTACATATTAGAGTGTTGTAGAGGGTAGAGAGTAGAGCAAACATTTTCTTACAACCACAACCATATGGCTTAGAGTTCTAACCATTATTCAAAGGAACCCAACAATATCAATAACCCAAAAAGTATCATTGTGATACATTTACTTTAGGACAAATAAATTCAAGCAATCAAAATTAAACAAATCTATCTTAAAATTACAATTTCAGACACATTCACACAAACCCATTATGAAATTCTATTTAAATTGTCTATCACTTTCATCGAACTATTTGATTAATAGGCATAAAAACATCACTTAGTGTAAGTAAAGCCAATAAAAATCACTAAAAAAGGAAAACCATTTTGTTGGAAACATCATAAAGACCAATAAATTAGACAGAAATATAAAATCAAACAAACTCATTTCCAAGCATGTATCTATGAAAACTCAAAAATATATAACAAATTTTCTTCTATGTTCATTTAATAAAGAAAAATTATAAGAAACTGTTATTCTAACTTTCATAAATTGCACTTATATCTATTGCTTTCATCGAAATATTTTATTAATAGGCATACAAACAACACTTAATGTAAGTAAAGCCAATAAAAGTCACCAAAAAAGGAAGACCATCTTGCTGGAAACATCACATAGACCAATAAATTAGATAAAAATATAAAATTAAACAAACTCATATACAAAACATGAATCTATGAAAACTAAAAAATATATAACGAATTTTCTTCTATCATCAATTAATAAAGAAAAATGATAATAAATTGTTATTCTAACTTTCATAAATTGCACTTATATCCTTTTTTACAAGCAAGCAAAAAAAGCATAGCTCAAGTTGTAATAACAAAATTGGAAAATTCTTAATGGAAGAAGGTAAGCTATCTATGAATTCAATCATAGATATAAGAGGCACATGAAAGCAACAATAACACCAATCAATCAATTATCCAACCTAGCACACATTATCCTTATGTTGGTCCTAGGCACCTATTTTGGAACCCATGTTATTCCAAAAACAAAAGTACAGAAAAACCTCTCTATCTAACAGATTAGAAAACTTTATAGAAAAGTACCAAATCTAATATGATATTACCAACTTTGCTTTGAAAGAAGATCACAAAGACATCACAATAAAGAGTGAGATGGAAAATACTCCTTCAGTACTACCATGCTTCCAATCAGCTAGTCCTCTTTTCCACTCTTCCAACCACAAAATCCAATGCTAACTTTGCATTGAGATAGATTCTTTAAATTGTATATCAAATTAGAAGGAAGAAATTATATGTAAAAGCCAATTTAATAGAGAGAACTATCACACACAATGATCAATAGTTTAAAAACAAAAGCCTTGTAACGTATCTGTTGTATAATGTAATCATAGAAATATGTGCTTATCTAAGAATATTTCCATAACATACTTACCCTTATTTGAATTTCAAGAGGAGTGTGATCTTTTTGCCACTCAAAACTGGTCACTATATTAAAATCCTATTTTCAGCTTCAAACCACCTCGCATCCCTAGTCCATCTCTCATTTCTGACCAATTTTTCAGCATAGTCCAATTCAAAATGTTTTTCTTCTTCTATTCTTTTTACTTTATAAGAACTCCAATTTTCACTACAGTCCAATTAAATTGTAATTAACTCAGAGATCATATGTTGACTACAAAATTAGTTCTACAAATACAAAATTTGTACTTAAAGCAATGCAAAAGAAAATTCAAGTCAAATGAAACAGTCAAGACTAATATAGTAAGAGTCCAGAGCTATAAAAGATGCAATTTAAAAGCTATAAATATAGTACCTAATTTGATTAAGATAATAAGGAAGTTAAAGCATGAAGCTGATGGTTTATAATCTATACAAAATTATAATAAACCAAGTGGGCCTTGGCAAATCTCTCATGTATTAGAATAACATACCTTAGATCTTTAGAACTCAAGCATTACATAATACATTATATGCATACACACACACACACACATATAAACAGTAAAGGGATTCATACTTTGATCTCAATCAATTATTATTTAGTACTGCATCAATTTGAGGGGATCCTAAATTAGGAAGCAATTTGACACCCATAGATTTTAAAACTCCAAAAGCTATTTAGGTAGCTTCCCTGGCATTGATACCCATTGTGCTTTCAGTGTTAGATGCTCAGGTTTTTCTGAGAAATTACACTGACCCTTTTAGGTTTTTAACTTTAATGTAATAAATAATTACGATAGGATTTTTTTTATTTAAAATTATGACATTAGTTTCATGATTATAACCCTTATCATTGGGCCAAGTATAACGACCCAAGAAAAAGCGCTAGCCACACCTGTGCTACACCTTAAAAGGACTAGTCACAATTGAGGCTCCTTGTAGTTGTTAATAAATCCCAGATCTACCCAGTAAATACTCGATGTGGGACTTATCACACACCAACACACATCACACAATCAATCAAATTAGGGCATCACAATTTCCCCCACTTAAATCCCTAATGTCCTCGTTAGGGTCCACTTTGTGGGGTAATGTCTTCGAGCCCACACGGGATTACTGGGCGGGCTCTGATATCATATGTAGCGACACAAGGAGAAGCGCTAGCCACATCTGTGCTACACCTCAAAAGGACAAGTCACAATTGAGGCTCTTTATAGTTGTTAATAAAGCCCACATCTACCTAGTAAATACCAGATGTGAGACTCATCACACTCCCACACATATCATACAATCAATCAAATTAGGGCATCACATGCTAGAAAGTTGATCAAAGGGCTTTTTTACTTCAATCTTGCTGAAATGTCGATCAAAGAGCTTTTCTACCTCAATCTTGCTGAAACATCGATCAAAGGACTTCTCTACCTCGATCTTGCTAAAAGGTTCATCAAAGGCTTGTCTACCTCGATCAAATCGAAAAGTTGATCAAAAGGGCTTATCTACCTCGATCTGAATTGAAAGGTTGATCAAAGGATATCTCTACCTCAATCTTGCTAAAATGTCAATCAAAAGGGCTTCTCTACTTAGATCCTACTAAAATATCGATCAAAGGGCTTCTCTCCCTCAATCTTGCTGAAACATTGATTAAAGGGCTTCTCTACCATGATCTTGCTAAAACGTTGATCAAAGGGGTTCTTTACCACAATCTTGCTAGAAAGTCGATTAAACGGCTTTTTTACTTCGATCTTGCTGAAACATTGATCAAAGGGCTTCTCAACCTTGATCTCATTGAAATGTTGATCAAAGGGCGTCTCAAACTCGATCTTGCTGAAATGTTGATCAAAGGGCTTCTCCACCATGATCTTGTTGGAAAGTCGATCAAAAGGCTTTTTTACTTCGATCTTGTTGAAACGCCGATCAAAGGGCTTCTCAACCTCAATCTTACTGAAACGTCGATTAAAGGGCTTCTCTACCTCGATCTTGCTGAAACTTCGATCAAAGTGCTTCTTAACCTTGATCTAGCTAAAAGGTCGATCAAAGGGCTTTTCTTCCTCGATCTAAACTGAAAGGTCGATCAAAGGGCTTCTCTTCCTCGATCTTGCCGAAACGTTCATCAAAGGGCTACTCTACCTTGATCTTACCGAAAATTCGATCAAAGGTGCTTCTTTACCTCGATCTAAACTAAAAGGTCTATCAAAGAGGCTTCTCTTCTTCAATCTTACTGAAATGTCGATCAAAGGGCTTCCATACCTTGATCTTATTGAAAAGTCGATCAAAGGGCTTTTCTACCTTAATCTTGCTGAAACGTTGATTAAAGGGCCTCCCTACCTAGATCTCGCTAAAAGGTCAATCGAAGGGCTTTTCTACCTCGATCTGAACAGCAAAGTCGATTAAAGGGCTTCTCAACTTTGATCTCGTTGAAACGTTGATCACAGGGCTTCTCAACTTTGATCTCGTTGAAACGTCGATCACAGGGTTTCTCTACCTAGATCATGCTGAAATGTTGATCATCGGGCTTCTCTACCTCGATCTTGATGGAAAGTCGATCAAAGGGCTTTTTACTTCGATCTTGCTAGAACGTCGATCAAATGGCTTTTCTACCTCAATATTGCTAAAAGGTTGAACAAAGGGCTTCTCTACTTCGATCTTGATGAAAAGACGATCAAAGGGATTCTCTACCAAGATCAAAGACGATCGAAGGTCTTTTGTACCTTGATCTTGACAGTAAGTCTATCAAAATGCTTCTCTTCCTTGATCTTGGTGAAACTTTGATCAAAGGGCTTCTCTACCTCGATTTTACAAAAAAATCAGTCAAAAGGGCTTCTCTACCTCGATTTAAACTGAAAGGTCGATCAAAGGGCTTCTCTACCTCGATCTTGCTAAAACTTCAATCAAAGGGGCTTCTCTACTTAGGTCCTGCTAAAATGTCGAGCAAAGGACTTCTCTCCCTTAATCTTGCTGAAATGTTGATAAAAGGGCTTCTCAACCTAGATCTTGCTAAAACCAAAGGGCTTCTCTACCATGATCTTGCTAGAAAGTCGATCTAATGGCTTTTTTACTTCGATCTTGCCGAAACATCGATAAAAGAACTTCTCAACCTCAATCATGCTGAAACATCAACAAAAGGGCTCCTTTACCTTGATCTTGCAAAAACGTTGATCAAAGGGCTTATCTACCACGATCTTGCGGGAAAGTCGATCAAATGGCTTTTTTACTTTGATCTTACTGAAACGTCGATCAAAGGGCCTCTAAAGCTCGATCTCACTGAAACGTAGATCAAAGGGTTTCTCTACCTTGATCTTGCAAAAACTACGATTAAAGTGCTTCTCTACCTCAGTCTCGCTAAAACGTCAATCAAAGGGCTTTACTACCTTGATCTGAACTGAAAGGTTAATCAAAGGGCTTCTCTTCCTTGATCTTGTCGAAACGATTATCGAAGGGCCTCTCTACCTCGATCTTACTGAAAATTCGATCAAAAGGGCTTCTCTACCTTGATCTAAACTGAAAGGTCGATCAAAGGGCATCTCTACCTCGATCTTGCTAAAACGTGGATCAAAGGGGCTTCTCTACTTCGATCTAGCTAAAACATCGATCAAAGGGCTTGCATACCTCGATCTTGTTGAAAAGTCGATTAAAGGGTTTCTCTACCTCAATCTTCCTAAAAGGTTGATTAAAGGGATTTACTACCTTGATCTCGAAAAAAGGTCAATCGAAGGGCTCTTCTACCTCGATCTAAATAGCAAGGTCGATTAAAGGGCTTCTCAACTCTGATCTCGTTGAAAAGTCGATCAAAGGGCTTCTCTACCTAGATCATGTTGAAACATTTATCGTAGGGTTTCTTTACCGCTATCTTGGTGGAAGGTCGATCAAAGGGCTTTTTTACTTCGGTCTTAATGAAATGTCGATCAAAGGGCTTTTCTACCTCAATCTTACTGAAAGGTTCAATAAAGGACTTCTCTTCTTCGATCTTGATGAAAAGATGATTAAATGGATTCTTTCCCTCAATCTTCCTGAAATGTCAATCAAAGGGTTCTCTACCTTGATCTTGACAGGAAGTCTATCAAAATGCTTCTCTTCCTTGATCTTGGTGAAACGTTGATCAAAGGGCTTCTCTACCTCGATCTTACCAAAAATTCGATCAATGGGGCTTCTCTACCTCTATCTAAAATGAAATGTCGATCAAGGGGCTTTTCTATCTCGATCTTGCTAAAACTTCAATCAAAGGGGCTTCTTTACTTAAATCCTTCTAAAACATCAATCAAAGGGCTTCTCTCCCTCAATCTTACTGAAACGTTGATCGAAGGGCTTGTCTACCTCAACCTTGCTGAAATGTTAATCAAAAGGCTTCTCTACCACGATCTTGATGGAAAGTCGATCAAATAGCTTTTTTACTTTGATCTTGCTGAAATGTCAATCAAAGGGCTTCTAAACCTCGATCTTGCTGAAACGCCAACCGAAGGGCTTCTCTACCTCTATCTTGCTAAAATGTTGATCAAAGGGCTTATCTACCACGATCTTGCTAGAAAGTCGATCAAATGGCTTTTTTTACTTCGATCTTGCAGAAATGTTGATCAAAGGGCTTCTCAACCTCGATCCTGCTGAAACATTGACCAAAGGGCTTCCCTACCTCAATCTTGCTAAAACTTCGATCAAAGTGGTTCTCTACCTCGGTCTCGCTAAAAGGTCGATCAAAGGGCTTCTTTTCCTTGATCTTGTCCAAACGTTGTTCAAAGGGTTTCTCTACCTCAATCTTACCGAAAATAAAATCAAAGGGGCTTTTTACCTTGATCTAAATTAAAAGGTCGATCAAAGGGCATCTCTACATCGACCTTGTAGAAACATGGATCAAAGGGGCTTCTCTACTTCGATCCTGCTAAAATGTTGATCAAAGGGCTTCCATACCTTGATTTTGTTGAAAAGTCGATCAAAGGGCATCTCTACCTCGATCTTGCTGAAAGGTTGATTAAAGGGCTTCACTACCTTGATCTCGATAAAAGGTCAATTGAAGGGCTCTTCTACCTTGACCTGAACTGTAAGGTCAATCAAAGGGCTTCTCAACTTTGATCTCGTTGAACATCGATCTAAGGGATTCCCTACCTCAATCATCCTGAAACATTGATCATAGGGTTTCTCTACCTTGATCTTGATGGAAAGTCGATCAAAGGGCTTTGTTACTTCGATCTTGCTGAAACGTCGATCAAAAAGCTTTTTTACCTTAATCTTGCTAAAACGTTTAACAAAGGGCTTCTCTACCTCGATCTTGTTGAAAGGCTTATCAGAGGGCTTCTCTGCCTTGCTCTCGCTGAAACGTTGATGAAAGGGCTACCTTTCCTCGATCTTACTAAAAATTCGATCAAAAGGGCTTTTCTACCTCGATCTAAACTGAAAGGTTAATCAAAGGGGTTTCTCTACTTGGATCCTGCTAAAACGTCGATCAAAGGGCTTCCATACCTCAATCTTGATGAAAAGTGTATTAAAGGGCTTCTCTACCTCGATCTTGCAGAAACGTCAATTAAAGGGATTCACTACCTTGATCTCGATAAAAGGTCAATCGAAGGGCTTTTCTACCTCGATCTGAACAACAAGGTCGATCAAAGGGCTTCTCAACTTTGATCTCATTGAAACTTCGATCAAAGGGCTTCTCCACCTAGATCATGAAACATAGATCATAGGGCTTCTCTACCTCGACCTTGACGGAAAGTCAAAGGGTTTTTTACTTTGTTCTTGAAGAAACGTCGATCAAAGGGCTTTTCTACTTCAATCTTGCTGAAAGATTGAATAAAGGGCTTTTCTTCTTCTATCTTGATGAAAAGACGATCAAAGGGATTCTCTCCCTCAATCTTGCTGAAATGCCAATCAAAGGGCTTTCTTACCTCGATCTTGACGGAAAGTCTATCAAAATGCTTCTATTCCTTGATCTTGGTGAAACGTTGACCAAAGGGCTTCTCTACCTCGATCTAAACTGAAAGGTTGACCAAGGGGCTTCTTTACCTCGATCTTGGTAAAACTTCAATCAAAGGGGCTTCTTTACTTAGATCCTTCTAAAATGTCGATCAAAGGGCTTCTCTCCCCCAATCTTGCTGAAACATTGATCAAAGGGGCCTATCTACCATGATCTTGCTAGAAAGTCGATCAAACGGCTTTTTTACTTCAATCTTACTGAAATGTCGATTAAAGGGCTTCTCAACCTCGATCTCACTGTAACGTTGACTAAAGGGCTTCTCTACCTCGATCTTGCCAAAACTTCGATCAAAGTTCTTCACTACCTTGGTCTCGCTAAAACATCCATTAAATGGCTTTTCTTCCTCGATCTAAACTGAAAGGATGATCAAAGGGCTTCTCTTCCTCGATCTTGCCGAAACGTTGACCAAAGGGCTTCCCAGCCTCAATCTTACCAAAAATTTGGTCAAAGGGGCTTCCTTCCCTCGATCTAAACTAAAAGGTCGATCAAAGGGCATCTTTACCTCGATCTTCTTGAAACGTGGGTCAAAGGGGCTTCTCTACTTTAATCCTGCTAAAACGTCGATTAAAGGGCTTCCATACCTCGATTTTGTTGAAATGACGATCAAAGGGCTTCTCTATTTCGATCCTACTGAAATGTCAATCAAAGGGCTTCCATACCTTGATCTTGTTGAAAATTCGATCAAAGGGCTTTTCTACCTTGATCTTGCTAAAACGTCGATTAAAGGGCCTCTCTATCTTGATCTCGCGAAAAGGTCAATCGAAGGGCTTTTCTACCTTGATCTGGATTGCAAAGTCGATCAAAGGGCTTCTCAACTTTGATCTCATTGAAACGTTGATCAAAGGACTTCTCTGCCTAGATCTTGCTAAAACGTTGATCACCGGGCTTCTCTAGCTCGATCTTGATGGAAAGTCGATCAAAGCGATCTTGCTAAAACGTCGATCAAAGGGCTTTTCTACCTCAATCTTGCTGAAAGGTTCAACAAAGGGCTTCTCTACTTCGATCTTGATGAGATGACGATTAAAGGGATTCTCTACCTAGATCTTGCTGAAATGTCAATCAAAGGGCTTCTCCACCTCGATCTTGGTAGAAAGTCTATCAAAATGCTTCTCTACCTCGATCTTGCTAAAACGTCAATCAAAGGGGCTTCTCTACTTAGATCTTGCTAAAATTTCGATAAAAGGGCTTCTCTCCCTCAATCTTGCTGAAATGTTTATCAAAGGCCTTCTCAACCTAGATCTTGTTGAAACGTTGATAAAAGGGCATCTCTACCACAATCTTGCTCGAAAGTCAATCTAATGACTTGTTTGCTTCGATCATGCCGAAACGTTGGTAAAAAAGGGTTTCTCAACTTGATCTCGTTGAAATATTGACCAAAGGGCCTTTCTACCTCGATCTTGCAGAAATGTTGATCAAAGGGCTTATCCACCACGGCCTTGCTGGAAAGTCGATCAAATGGCTTTTTTACTTCGATCTTGCTGAAACGTCGATCAGAGGTCTTCTAAACCTCGATCTCTCTGAAACGTCGATTGAAGGGCTTTTCTACCTCGATCTAAACTAAAAGGTTGAACAAAGGGATTCTCTGCCCCAATATTGCTGAAACGTTGATTAAAAGGCTTATCTACCATGGTATTGCTAAAATGTCGATCAAATGGTTTTTCTACCTCGATTTGAACTGAAAGGTCGATCATAGGGCTTCTCTTCCTCCATCATCCTGAAACGTTGATCAAAGGGCTTCCCTACCTCAATTTTACAGAAAATTCGATCAAGGGGGCTTCTCTACCTCGATTTAAACTGAAAGGTCAATCAAAGGACATCTCCACCTCAATCTTGCTGAAACGTGGATCAAAGGGGCTTCTTTACATCAATCCTTCTAAAACGTCGATCAAAGGGCTTCCATAGCTCGATTTTGTTGAAAAGTCGATCAAAGGTCATCTGACCTTGATCTTTTTGAAATGTTGATTAAAGGGCTTCACTACCTTGATCTCGATAAAAGGTCAATCGAAGGGCTTTTCTACCTCAATTTGAACTGCATGGTCCGTGAAAGGGTTTTTGTACGTCGATCATCCTAAAACGTTGAGCATAGGGCTCTTCTACCTTGATCTCGATGGAAAGTCGATCAAAAGGCTTTTTTACTTCGATCTTGCTGAAACGTTGATCAAAGGGGTTCTCTACCTCGATATGGTTAATAGGTCGATTAGAGGGCTTTACTCTCTCGATTTGAACTGAAAGGTCAATCAAAGGGCTTCACTTGCTCAATGTTGCTGAAATGTTAATCAAAGGGCTTTTCTACCTTGATCTTTTTGTAAAGTTGATCAAAGGGGTTTTCTACCTCGATCTCGCTAAAACGTTAATCATAGGGCTTCTCTACCTCGATCTTACCGAAAATTCGATTAAAGGGGCTTCTCTACCTCGATCTAAGCAAAAAGGTTAATCAAAGGGCATCTCTACCTCGATCTTGTTGAAACATGGATCAAAGGGGCTTCTCTACTTCGATCCTACTAAAATGTCGAACAAAGGGCTTCCATACCTCGATCTTGTTAAAAAGTCGGTCAAGGGGCCACTCTACGTTGATCTTGCTGAAACATCAATTAAAGGGCTTCCATACCTTGATCTCAATAAAAGGTCATTCAAAAGGCTTTTCTACCTCGATCTGAACTGCAAGGTCTATCAAAGGACATCTCAACTTTGATCTCATCGAAACGTCGATCAAAGGGCTTCTCTACCTCGATCATTCTGTAACGTTGATCATAGGGCTTCTCTACCTCAATTTTTATGGAAAGTCAATCAATGTGCTTTTTTACTTCGATCTTGCAAAAATGTTGATCAAATGGCTTTTCTACCTCAATCTTGCTAAAAGGTTCAACAAAGGGCTTCTCTACTTCGATCTTGACAAAAAGACGATGAAAGGGATTCTCTACCTCGATCTTGTCGAAATGTCAATCAAACGGCTTCTCTACCTCGATCTTGACAGAATGTTGATCAAATGGCTTCTCTTCCTCGATCGTGCTAAAACATTGATGAAAGGGCTTCCCTACCTCGATCTAAACAGAAAGGTCAATCACGGGGGCTTCTCTACCTCGATCTAAACCAAAAGGTTGATCATGGGGCTTCTCTACCTCGGTCTTGCTGAAATGCCAATCAAAGGGGCTGCACTACTTCGATATTGCTAAAACATGGATCAAATGGCTTCTCTTCCTCGATCTGCTGAAAAGTGGATCAAAGGTCATCTCTACCTCGATCTTGTTGAAATGTCAATCAAAGGGCTTCTCTACCTTAGTCTCCCTAAAACGTCAATTAAAAAGCTTTTCCACCTCGTTTAGAATAGAAACATCGACCAAAGGGCTTCTCTACCTCTATCTTGCTGAAAGGTTTATCAAAGGGCTTCTCTACGTTGATTTCGCTGAAAAGTCGATCAAAGGGTTGCTCTACCTCGATCTTCTTAAAGGTCGACCAGAGGGTTTTACTATCTCGATCTGAACTGAAAGGTCAATCAAAGGGCTTCACTTCCTCGATCTTGCAGAAATGTTAATCAAAGGGCTTTTCTACCTTGATCTTGTTGTAAGGTTGATCAAAGGGGTTTTCTACTTCGATTTAGCTAAAATGTTGATCAAAGGGCCTCTCCATCTCGATCTTGCTGAAAGGTTCATCGAAGGGCTTCTCTACCTCGATCTCGCTAAAACGTCGATCAAAGGGGTTCTCTACCTCGATATGGTTAAAAGGTCGATTAGAGGGCTTTACTATCCCGATTTGAACTAAAAGGTAGATCAAAGGGCTTCACTTGCTTAATGTTGCTGAAATGTTAATCAAAGGGCTTTTCTACCTTGATCTTGTTGTAAAGTTGATCAAAGGGGTTTTCTACCTCGATCTCGCTAAAACGTTGATCAAAGGGCTTCTCTACCTCGATCTTACTGAAAATTCGATCAAATGGGCTTCTCTAACACGATCTAAGCAGAAAGGTCGATCAAAGGGCATCTCTACCTCGATCTCGTTGAAACATGGATCAAAGGGGCTTCTCTACTTTGATCCTACTAAAATGTCAAACAAAGGGCTTCCATACCTCGATCTTGTTGAAAAGTCGATCAAGGGGCCACTCTACGTTGATCTTGCTGAAACATCGATTATAGGGCTTCCTTACCTCGATCTCAATAAAAGGTCATTTGAAAGGCTTTTCTACCTTGATCCGAACTGTAAGGTCTATCAAAGGACATCTCAACTTTGATCTCATTGAAACGTCGATCAAAGGGCTTCTCTACCTTGATCATTCTGTAACGTTGATCATAGGACTTCTCTACCTCAATCTTTATGGAAAGTCGATCAAAGTGCTTTTTTACTTCGATCTTGCTGAAATGTCGATCAAACGGCTTTTCTACCTCAATCTTGCTAAAAGGTTCAACAAAGGGCTTCTCTACCTCAATCTTGTTAAAAGGTCGACCAGAGGGCTTTACTATCTCGATCTGAACTGAAAGGTCAATCAAAGGGCTTCACTTCCTCGATCTTGCAGAAATGTTAATCAAAGGGCTTTTCTACCTTGATCTTGTTGTAAGGCTGATCAAAGGGGTTTTCTACTTCGATCTAGCTAAAACGTCGATCAAAGGGCCTCTCCACCTCGATCTTGCTGAAAGGTTGATCAAAGGGCTTCTCTACCTCGATCTTACCGAAAATTCGATCAAAGGGGCTTCTCTACCTCGTTCTAAATGGAAAGGTCGATCAAAGGGCATCTCTACCTCGATCTTGTTGAAACATGGATCAAAGGGGCTTCTCTACTTCGATCTTGCTAAAACAACGAATAATGGGCTTCCAAACCTCGATCTAGTTGAAAAGTCAATCAAAGGGCCACTCTACGTCAATCTTGCTGAAACGTCGATTAAAGGGCTTCTCTACCTTGATCTCGATAAAAGGTCAATTGAAGGGATTTTCTACCTCGATCTGAATTGCAAGTTCGATCAAAGGGTTTCTCAACTTTGATGTCATCGAAACGTCGATCAAAGGGCTTCTCTACCTCTCGATGAAAGGGCTTCTTTACCTTAGTCTCGCTAAAAGGCCAATCAAAAGGCTTTTCCACCTCGATCAGAACATAAAGGTTTATCAAAGGACTTTTGTACCTCGATCTTACTGAAGGGTTGATCAAAGGGTTTTCTATCTCGTTCTTACTATAGAGTCGATCAATGGACTTTTTTACTTCGATCTTGCTGGAATGGCAACTAAAAGGCTTCTCTACCTCGATCTTGCTGAAAGGTTGATCAAAGGGCTTTTTTACTTCGACGTCGCTAAAACGTCGATCAAAGGGCTTCACTACCTTGATCTCCTTAAAAGGTCGATCAGAGGGCTTTTCTTCCTCGATTCTACTGAAACGCTAATCACAGGGATTTTCTACCTTGATCTTGCTAGAACGTTGATCAAAGGGCTTTTCTACTTCAATCATGTTAAAACATCGATCAAAGGGTTTCTCTGCTTCGATCTTGCAGAAAGGTTCAATAAAGGGATTCTCTACCTCGATCTTACCGAAAAGTCGATTAGGGGGGATCTCGACCTCGATCTGAACTAAAAGGTCGATCAAAGGGTCCTTTCTACTTTAATACTACTAAAACATCGATCAAAGGGCTTCACTACCTCAATCTTGCCGAAACGTCAATCAAAAGGACTCTCTACCTTGATCTCAATGAAAGGTCAATCAAAGGGCTTTTCTACCATGATCTGAATTGAAGGGTCAATCAAAGGGTTTCTCTTCCACGATCTTGCTAAAACATCAATCAAAGGGGCTTCTCTACTTAGATCCTGCTAAAATGTCGATCAAAGAGCTTCTCAACCTTGATTTGGTTGAAAGGTCGATCAAAAGGCTTCTCTACCTCGATCTTGTTGAAAGGTTGATCAAGGGGCTTTGCTACCTCAGCCTCGCTGAAACGTCAATCAAACGGATTCACTACCTCGATCTCGTTAAAAGGTCAATCAGAGGGCTTTAGTATCTCGATCTGAACTTAAAGGTCGAACAAAGGGCTTCACTTCCTTGATCTTATTGAGCTGTTGATCGAAGCGCTTTTCTACCTCAATATTTCTAGAAAGTTAATCAAAGGGCTTTTCTACTTAGATCTTGCTAAAACATCGATCAAAGGGCTTCTTTACCTCGATCTTGCTAAAACATTGATCATAGGGCTTTTCTACCTCGATCTTTATGGAAAGTCAATCAAAGTGCTTTCTTACTTCGATTTAGCTAAAACGTCGATCAAAGGGCTTTTCTACCCCAATCTTGCAAAAAGGTTTAACTAAGGGCTTCTCTTCTTTGATCTTGATGAAAAGACACTTAAAGGGATTCTTTAACTCAATCTTGCCGAAATGTCAATCAAAGGGCTTCTCTACCTCGATCTTGATAGAAAGTATATCAGAAGGCTTCTCTTCCTCGATCTTCCTGAAACGTTGATCAAAGGGCATCTCCACCTCAATCTTACCAAAAATTCAATCAAAGGGGATTCTTTAACTCGATCTAAACAGAAAGGTCGATCACGAGGCTCCTCTACGTGGTTCTTGTTGAAATGTCGATCAAAGGGG
Source organism: Quercus rubra (assembly GCA_035136125.1). Lineage (NCBI taxonomy): Eukaryota > Viridiplantae > Streptophyta > Magnoliopsida > Fagales > Fagaceae > Quercus > Quercus rubra. The sequence goes on from CM068733.1 coordinate 71,617,178, forward strand.
CTTATCTACTTTGATACTGCTAAAATGTGGATCAAAGGGCTTCTCTACCCCGATCTTGCTGAAACGTGGATCAAAGGTCTTCTCTACCTCGATCTTGCTGAAACAACGATCAAAGGGCTTCTCTACCACAATCTCGCCAAAACGTTGATCAAAGAGCTTCTCTACCTCGATCTTACCGAAAATTCGATCAAAGGGGCTTCTCTACCTCGATCTAAATGGAAAGGTCGATCAAAAGGCATCTCTACCTCGATCTTGTTGAAACAAGGATCAAAGGGGCTTCTCTACTTCAATCCCGCTAAAACGACAAACAATGGGCTTCCAAACCTCGATCTAGTTGAAAAGTTGATCAAAGGGCTACTCTACGTCGATCTTGCTGAAATGTTGATTAAAGGGCTTCTCTACCTCGATCATTCTGTAACGTTGATCATAGGGCTTCTCTACCTCAATCTTTATGGAAAGTCGATCAAAGTGCTTTTTTACTTCGATCTAGCTGAAATGTCGATCAAACGGCTTTTCTACCTCAATTTTGCTAAAAGGTTCAACAAAGGGCTTCTCTACTTCGATCTTGACAAAAAGACGACGAAAAGGATTCTCTACCTCAATCTTGCCGAAATGTCAATCAAAGGGCTTCTCTACCTTGATCTTGATAGAATGTTGATCAAATGGCTTCTCTTCCTCGATCTTGCTAAAACATTGATGAAAGGGCTTCTCTACCTCAATCTAAACAGAAATGTCAATCACGGGGTCTTTTCTACCTCGATCTAAACCAAAAGGTCGATCACGGGGCTTCTATACCTCGATCTTGCTGAAACACCAATCAAAACGGCTGCTCTACTTCGATATTGCTAAAACATGGATCAAATGGCTACTCTTCCCCGATCTGCTGAAACGTGGATCAAAGGTCATCTCTACCTCGATCTTGTTGAAACGTCGATCAAAGGGCTTCTCTACCTTGGTCTCTATAAAAGGTCAATTAAAGGGCTTTTCCAGCTCGTTCAGAACGGAAACATCGACCAAAGGGCTTCTCTACCTCTATCTTGCTGAAAGGTTGATCAAAGGGCTTCTCTACATTGATTTCATTGAAACGTCGATCAAAGGGTTGCTCTACCTCGATCTTGTTAAAAGGTCGACCGGAGGGCTTTACTACCTCGGTCTGAACTGAAAGGTCAATCCAAGGGCTTCACTTCCTCGATCTTGTAGAAAGGTTGATCAAAGGGCTTCTCTACCTCGATCTCACTGAAACGTCGATCAAAGGGGTTCTCTACCTCGATCTTGTTAAAAGGTCGACCAAAGGGCTTTACTATCTCGATCTGAACTGAAAGGTCAATCAAAGGGCTTCACTTCCTCGATCTTGCAGAAATGTTAATCAAAGGGCTTTTCTACCTTGATCTTGTTGTAAGGTTGATCAAAGGGGTTTTCTACTTCGATCTAGCTAAAACGTCAATCAAAGGGCCTCTCCACCTCGATCTTGCTAAAAGGTTCATCAAAGGGCTTCTCTACCTCGATCTTGCTAAAACGTTGATTAAAGGGCTTCTCTACCTTGATCTTACCGAAAATTCGATCAAGGGGCTTCTCTACCTCGATCTAAATGGAAAGGTCGATCAAAAGACATCTTTACCTCGATCTTATTGAAACATGGATCAAAGGGGCTTCTCTACTTCGATCTTGCTAAAACGACGAATAATGGGCTTCCAAACCTCGATCTAGTTGAAAAGTCGTGCAAAGGGCTACTCTACGTCGATCTTGCTGAAACGTCGATTAAAGGGCTTCCCTACCTTGATCTTGATAAATGGTCAATCAAAGGGCTTTTCTACCTCGATCTGAACTACAAGGTCGATCAAAGGGTTTCTCAACTTTGATCTTGTTGAAACATCGATCAAAGGGCTTCTCTATCTCAATTATGCTAAAACGTTGATCATAGGGCTTCTCTACCTTGATCATTATGTAAAGTCGATCAAAGTACTTTTTTACTTCGATCTTGCTGAGACATCAATCAAAGGGCTTTTCTACCTCAAGCTTGCTAAAAGGTTCAACAAAGAGCTTCTCTATTTCGATCTCGACCAAAGGGATTCTCTACCTTGATCTTGTTGAAATGTCAGTCAAAGGACTTCTCTACCTCGATCTTGACAGAATGTTGATCAAAAGACTTCTCTACCTCGATCTTGTTGAAAGGTTGATCAAAGGGCTTTTCTACCTCGGCCTCACTGAAACGTCGATCAAAGGGCTTCACTACCTCAATCTCATTAAAAGGTCAATCAGAGGGCTTTACTATCTCGATTTGAACATCAAGGTTGATTAAAGGGCTTTACTTGCTCAATCTTACTAAAACGTTGATCAACGAGCTTTTCTACCTTGATCTTGTTGGAATTTTGATCAAAGGGCTTTTCTACTTCGATCATGTTAAAGCATCGGTCAAAGGGCTTTTCTACCTTGAACTTACCAAAAAGTCGATTAGAGGGGATCTCGACCTCGATCTGAACTAAAAGGCCCATCAAAGGTTCTTTTCTACTTTGATACTACAAAAGCATCGATCAAAGGGCTTCACACTATATTTGGTTCACTTGTTGATTTAATTTATATTATGTCTTGATAGCATCGACTAGTAGACGTGCTTGTGGCATGACGCATGGATTAGGGGTACGAGAACTTGTTGAGAAACATGGGAAGCTACCGGTCATGCCAAATTGGTGAACAAGAAAGACTAATTAATATCGTACAGTATAGAATTGAAGACATAATAAAGGTAATGGTAGGTTAAGGAGAGAAAAGGCCCATGGAACATGACTTTTTGTTCACGGGATTGCTATTGAAAGTTTGTCATAGAATAGGTGGCAGAAAAAAAGAATCAAAAGCCAAAAGACAGGATAAGAGAGTGGTTGAGACTCTTGAGAGAGAGAGAGGGAGAGGAAGAATGGGATTGATTGTTTTGTTAATAGAGATTCATTAGTGAGAATAGCCGTTGTCAAAGTAAACCGTGTTTTTTTTTTTTTTTTAAATTTTTTTGTAACGTTTGGTGTAGTGTCTTGTAAACACCTTTGTTTGTGTCAACTTTTGTTTATACTAGACATAGACTAGCACATTACATCTGGTTTAAATAGCTTTGCTTTTTATACTCAGCTTTGCTTTTGTTTGTGATTTTTATACTCATCTTTTGCCTTTTTTTTCCCCCTTTTCTTTTTTCAATGAGTTATGGAGAGATTTGTCATTTCAAATGTTTTGGTACTCGATAAATTTTGTATTTTGTTTTCTAAATTTACGAGTAGTGTTTTTACTAACCATGGTTAAACACTTATAAATAAATTCTTAAAGAAATTTAAAATATTTTGTCATTAATATAAACATAAGGGAAGAGTATTGATTATATATATCCTGCATAATGTGCGGGTCTGTGTCTAATATAAACAAAAGTTGACACAATCAATGGCGTTTACAAGACACTACACCTAACATTACCAAAAAAAAAAAAAAAAAAAAAAAATACACAGTTTACTTTGATAACAACTCTTCTCTCTGATGAATCTCTACTAACAAAACAATCAATGACATTCTCCCTCTCTCTCTCACACACAAGTCTCAACCACTCCCTTAACTTGTCTTTTGGCTTTTGCTTCTTTTTTCAACATACCCCCTATTCCACGATAAACTTTCAGTAGCAGTCCCATGCCAAAAAAGTCATGTTCCATGGGCCTTTTCTCTCCTCAACCTACTTCGTAGTACATACAATCAGCGATTAGCAAAAAAAAGAAAAAATAGTAAATATAATTGGCTATTGAATTACAATTAGTCGTTTCTGCCAAAAAAGCTTGGGTGACGAATGCTGTTTCGTCACCATTTCGTCACCATATGTATTCGGTGACGAAATAAAAGCATATTGTGACGAAAGGTTTCATCACCATAGGTCACTTTTGTTGTAGTGATGAGCATAATTCTTACAACTTGTTGGAGGAGTTATTACATTGATGTGGATGTTTTCATGCCCCAATCATCGTGCCTTCAATTCTAATGCCGTGTACTCATCTTTCCTTCTTGTTCCATGGTTGTCTTGGACGAATTGTATACCATCAAGGACCAAGACTGGCAAGAGAACGGCCCAGAGCCATTAGAAATAATAGGAGAGATTGTGTATCAATATGTACTTGAAAGGTGCTTTACCTTCCAAGTCGGCGTATTCAAACCAGTAAAAGAATAGAATTATTCTAGATCAAAACGAAAATAACGAGCACATTCAAACCCGTAAAAGAATAAAATTAGTTTAGATGGAAAGGAAAATAACAAAAGCAAAGGCCTACATCCTCTTTAGCCAACAATAAAAGGGGACCCGCTGGAGATTCAATGGAGGAGTCTTGGCCACAGATTGCTTTAGCATTGTTGGTTGGTGGAAACAATTTGGAAATAGATCTCAAATATATTGAAATTTGCACTTAGTGGCTCTCCAAAGCAGTCATTCGGCAGGAACAGCGCTTCTACCACGAAATCAACCAATAAAAATAATAATAATAATTCTAGCAAAGTTTAATTTACCCAGGTATGACACTTGACGGTATTTTCGGTATTTTCTATATTTTGTTTAGGGCATTTTACCTCTGTTCCATTGTGGCCCTCCAAAGCAGTCATTCGGAAGGAACAGCGCCTCTACCACAAAATCAACCTATAAAAATAAAAATAATAATTCTAGCACGGTTTAATTTACCCGGGTTTGACACTTGACGGTATTTTCGGTATTTTTTATATTTTGTTTAGGGCATTTTTGACATTGTAAAATGCAATATTCAAGGTTTCAAAAGATTCCGCTATGTTTAATAGAGAGGGCAATGAAATAAGAGGATTTGCTTATTTTCAAAATGTGCTGGAGGGTATTATCTGGTTTCAAAGATAATGAGCAGAATTATAAACTATCCTAAACATACAGGGAGAAAATGTTTTTTCCTTTTTCATTTTATTTGAAGTGTCATAATTTGTTTTAATTTCTTTCTTCCTTAATTTTTTATTTTGTATCATGACTTTTCCAATAATATTTTAGAAAATCATCTTTGTATTGTTGCAAAGCCTAGTTGTAGTTATAAAAAAAAAAAAAAAAAGTAAGAACAAGTACAATCATTTTATCAACAAATTGGTTTTTTATTTTATTTTTAATCCCTACAAATCGTTTGGATCAAATCTAGTGGGCTTCCATTAAATAATATATTAAAGTCTCTTATCATCGAACAGGGTACCTGATGCTGAGTTTTTTTTTTTTTTTTTTTTTTTTGATACAGGGGCTGAGTTCTATTGATATCTTTGTTTGATGGAAAATGGCAATAATCATGAAACCATGCATGTAATATATTTTCAATCATATCGTATCAACATAATAAACTGAAACATGTGTTTTTCATATGAACACATACACATGTAAGACCAAAAAACTTAGAATAAAATGACTTTAATCTTTTAATTTTCTAGTTCACCCTTAATTTCATTTGATTAGGATAAGAATTTTTTTTTTTAATTGACGAATTTTAGCTCCATAAAACCGTAAAAATATAGAGACCATCCTTTCGAAAATGATTGTTTTGTTAAAACTCTTTTTATTTAAAGGATGGTCCTATGCTTTTTCTTTTATGGTCTCTTGAGTAATTAAATTTTTATGAATCCAATTAACTTTAAAGATTTATTATAAATTTTAGTTTATTTTGAATTTTGGAAGGAAAGAGGGGAGTTAGGGCACTAGGTGGAGCTATATATTCACATTACCTCGTCATAGCCAATTACCCACTTGTATTTTTTCTTTCTTACTTGCGAACTCTTCTACACGACCTCTACTATTCTTAGAGCACTTTCTTGTTACTGGAGAGGCTACCATAGTCTCTTCCGTTATTGCAGGTACTCCTGATGGTGTCCCTAAAGCAAGAAAGCAAGTTAAATAGAGCTCTCAGAAATTATACATACGTTCAGTTCTCACAATTTCCCATAGTTGTTTGTTTTTTTGATTGTTGTAGGTGTATTTAAAGATAGATAGCGGTAAACCCACTATCAAGAGGAGTGCTTCTTTGATCACTCAACCACTTGTAAGTCATTTCACCGCTTATCTTGACAACCCAATTCAAAATTGGTTTAAATATGAACTCAAATTTAATTCCATTTATCAGATAACCCATGGGTTATAGGTCAGGTTTAACCGACCCAATTACTGACGATATGTATAAATCTATCCTTACAAAATTTCAGAGGTAAGAGCTCATGACTACATCAGCTGAAGCTAATGAAACTGCGGAAAGCCTTGAAAAAGAGATGAAAGAGATGAAGCAATACATAGATGAGCTGGATAAGCGCATCACTACTCTTCAATCAACTGCCTTCACTCTTGCAAATTACTTCTTTGTTTTTCAAGGAGTTATCATAACGATAATTTGCAATAGTTCACGGGTGGTCCTGCGGGCCTCACACCGTTGGTTCCCCTTTACACTCTCTATATTAGCAGTAGTACTCAACTTGAGTGCCTTGATTAATATCGGACTCAAGTACTTCCAAGCCAAAGCTCAACAAACAAAGTTCTTGTACTTGTACAACAGAAATGAACAACGACGCAAATGCTTGCAACAACATGTTTGTCCTCCAGAGTCCCCAGATGACTTATATAGAGATAGAATAAAGGAGTTTGAACCTTATTTATTTTTAGGGATTTCAACTATATTCTTTGTAGCCTTCACTGCTGTTGTGCTTACAGGTTGCTGGAAATTTCTCAACACGGAAGGTGAGATCGGTCATAATCTACCTGTTAGTGTATAGCTTAGACTAGTTTAGCCCATTGGGCTTAGCTCAATATACTGTATTTGTAGTTTACTCATTTTACTTGTACTGCACACATATCTAGCCTATATAAGGCTATTTATTGTACATTATTATATATACATCAATACACAAACTATTCAGTCTTTCTCACACTTTATATTCTTAACATGGTATTAGAGCCATTCCTCTGACTTTCTGGTTCCTATTGACATCTTCGGCGTTCTTTCGCTGCCCTCGCCTTCATGCAGTAGCCACTGTCAGAAGCAAGTCACTGCCGTCACGTCCACAGTCCCAGCAACTCTCGGATCTCATTGTTCTGCTCATCCAACTGTCAAAGCAAAGGCATTGAGTGACAGAACAGACAATCCCGAGCAAAACCCAACCAAGAACGGCTAGAAAACACTTCACACGGCGTCTGAAGTTTTTGCCTCACGAGCACGTGCTCCACGCGCCGCCACGCGCTGTCACTCTCACTCATGCGCCCACGCGCCAGACCAGACAGCCTCCATGCGCCCACACGCGCCCCACACTCCAGCTTCATTTCACGAAGCTACCACGTCAGCCCTAGTGTGACGTCACACTGCCCCCAGCACATGTCATCCGTTGACCATTGGCTTGACCAAACCTAACCGTTGACTGTTGATTTTGACCTGACCGTTGACTTTGACCGTTGACCAAGTCAAAATTTTTCAACAGGACCTGTCTTGCTCAGTTTTTCACGTTGATTCTGATTTTGGGCTCCATTTTTGCATTTGAGGTCACTAAATCTCACTTTTTGGTCATTTTCTTCATTATGGCTTAACAAAGTGAACGAGATATCATATGTTCTATCACCATCATGTTGGATGGTCCTACTAGCTATCATGCATGGTCTCAGAATATGACTGTCTTTCTCAAAGGTCGTAAATTGTGGAGATATGTGACTGGTTCAATTCCTAAGCCAGTACCAAACCCTAAGTCCAAAGTCACAGCTACTGAAGAGTCTTCCAATACTGCTGTTACAACAGATGATTATGAAGAACGTCTAGAGGAATGGGAGAGTATTCAGAGTAAGATTTTGTCTTGGTTTATCACTATCTCTATTCCCTCCATTCATAATCTTCTTCCTCGTCTTGAAATTGCTGAGGCTGTTTGGAAATTTTTGGTCGATCACTATAATTGCACTAATGATTCAAGCTTGGAGTTTTACATTGAATCAAAACCTTATCAAATGCGCCAAGAGACAGGTCAGTCTATTTCTGATTTTTATTCTCAGACTTCTACTATGTGGGAACAACTCTCTGCTGCAGATCCTCCACTAGTGTGTTCTAAGGACATTGAGCTCTTTGTCAAATATCGGGATCGCCGTAGATTTATGCACTTCATGATGGGTTTATGTGAGGATTTTGAGCCTACTAGGGCTTCTCTACTTAGCCGGTCTCCTACTCCTTCTCTTGATGCTATAGTAAAGGAGCTCATTTTTTAGGAGAATCGTCAGCCTACTTATCACATGACATCATCTGATCATGTATTGGCTACACCCTCATCACAGCCTCCCATTGTTGCATTCACTGCTCCTCCACGAATAAACTCCAAGCGTCCCACCTCTCAGTCTTCCAAAGGTACTCGCTGCAAGTTTTGCCATGCCAAAGGCCATGACATCTCTATTTGCCGTAGGCTACAGAAATTTGTGCAAGAGCAGAATAAAGCTTCTCTTCCTCAGGCAATTGTTGTATGTCCTTCAGATCCATCGGTTCCTATAGGTCCATCTTTGGCTTCCTCACTTACTGCGGCTGATATTGAGGCAGTTGTTCAACAGGTTTTATCCCGCACTTCCACTGCCCTTTCTGTCACCTCAGGTAAACAACCTTGGTTTTTTGACACTGCATGTTGTAACCATATGACTCCTGATGAATCCCAATTTTCTGATAAGGCACCCTTAGAATGTCCAATCACCATTTACACCGTTGATGGAACTCTTATGCCTGTTAGTCATAAAGGAACAATCTCTTCTCTTTGTTTATCCCTTAGTGACACTTTTCATATTCCAAAGTTATCCCTCAATTTACTTTCTGTTGGTCAACTTTACGAATTAGGTGTAGATCTTCTATTTACTAATCATGATGTGGATGTGCAGGATCCCTGGACAGGTCAAGTGCTTGGGATAGGCCGTAAGATTGGTTGCATGTTTGAGGTTCATGACTTAAAGATTCATTCACAAGTTGTTTCTACAGCTGCTACCACTGCCACCTCCTCACCTGATCTATGGCATGCTCGTCTTGGTCATCCATCCTTATCTTGTCTTCAGTTGTTAGCTTCTCAAGGTCAATTTGGTTTAGTTCAGTTTCAAAAATTTGAATGTACTTTCTGTCATTTTGGCAAACAAAATTTCCCTTTAATAAAAGTGACTCCTTTTCTTCTGCCCCTTTTGATCTTATACATTCTGATATTTGGGGTCCTGCACCTGTTCCCACTGAGAAGGGATCTAAATATTTTGTCATATTTGTGGATGATTTTTCTTGGTATACTTGGATTTATCTGCTTCACCATAGGTCTGAACTTGTGTCTATTTACCGAACATTTCATAAAATGATTGAAACACAGTTCAATCATACCGTTAAAGTCTTTCGATCAGACAATGCTCAAGAATATAATGATAAATCTTTCCTATCTTTTTTAGACAGACATGGTACTCTTCCTCAACGGTCTTATCCTTACACCTCTCAACAAAATGGTCATGCAGAACGAAAACATCGTCACATTCTTGATGTTGTCTGCACCCTTCTCATTTCTGCCTCTCTTCCTGATTGCTTTTGGGGTGAGGCTGCACTCACTGCTGTGCACACCATTAATCGTATTCCTTCACCAACTACACACAACAAATTACCATTTGAGCTTCTTTATGGTCAAACTCCTGACTACTCCTCTCTTCGGGTTTTTGGTTGTGCTTGTTTTGTCTCTCTTCCTCCTCATGAACGAACAAAGCTCCAACCTCGTACTTGCCTCTATTGTTTCCTTGGTTATGGTGTGTCTCAAAAAGGGTTTCGTTGCTATGATCCCATTTCTCATCGCCTTCGTGTCTCCCGTCATGTTGAGTTTTGGGAACATCGTCCTTTCACAAGTCTTCAGCAGTTTACTACATCTTCTTCCTCAGAGTCTCCCATTTTTACTGATCTTTTCCTCCCTCTCTATCCTGAACTTGTAGATGATTTTTCAACATCGACTGCCTCTCCAGACGACTCATCTCCGGTTCTGTCTCCGGCATATGACCCGCCTGTCTTGGATCCCGTGGCACCACCCTCTCCTGAGTCTCCTATTGGTCCTGAACTTCGTCGTTCCACTCGGGTAAGCATTCCTCCCCCTTATCTCACTGATTATCATTGCTCTTTTGCTCTTGCCACTCTCTATGAACCTCACACCTATCGTGGGGCTCATACTGACCCTCTTTGGCAGGAAGTTATGAATGAAGAACTAGATGCCCTTCATAAGAATCACACTTGGGATATGGTTGATTTGCCTCCTGGTCAGTCTGTAGTAGGTTGTAGGTGGGTTTACAAGATCAAGACCAAGGCTGATGGATCTGTTAAACGATACAAGGCTCACCTAGTTGCCAAGGGCTTTACTCAGGAGTATGGTATTGACTATGAGGAAACATTTGCTCCTGTTGCTCATCTTACACCTGTTAGATGTCTCATTGCTGTCGCTGCTATTTGCCGTTGGCCTCTTTATCAAATGGATGTGAAGAATGTTTTCCTCAATGGAGACCTCTATGAAGAAGTGTACATGCAACCACCCTTTAGCTATCTACACTCAGGCAATCAAGTTTGCCGCCTTCGCCGTGCTATTTATGGCCTCAAGCAGGCTCTTCGAGCTTGGTTTGAAAAGTTTTGCTCAGTTGTTGCTTAGCAGGGTTTCACTTCGAGTCCTCATGACACTACTCTCTTTGTTCGAAGATCCTCTGCTGGTATCACTCTTATTCTTCTTTATGTTAATGATATAATTATTACTGGAGATGATTCTGCAAGTATCCGCTCTCTTCAGCACTTCCTTAATCAGCATTTTGAGATGAAAGATCTGGGCACTCTCAGCTATTTTCTTGGGCTTGAGGTTACCTCATCCTCTGATAGATACTATCTTTCCCAGGCTAAATTATGCTTCTGATCTTCTCTCCAAAGCCGGTGTCACCAATAACAAGACTATTTCCACTCCTTTGGAATACAAAGCAAAGCTCACACCCTTGGACGGTGAACCTATATCCGATGCTACTCGCTATCGTCAGTTGGTTGGCAGTTTGATCTATCTCACTGTTACTCGTCCGGATATTTCACATGCCGTGGGTATGGTTAGTAAGTTCATGGATGCACCTCGTTCTGTCTACTATGCTGCTGTTCTTCTGATTCTCCGATATGTCAAAGGCACATTTATCATGGTCTGCATTACTCCTCTCGATCTTCTCTCGAGCTTCATGCTTATTCAGATGCTGACTGGGCAGGTGATCCGACTAATCGATGCTTTATCACAGGTTTCTATTTCCTGTTAGGTACTTCTCTGGTCTCGTGGTGCAGCAAGAAGTAGGATGTGGTTTCCTGTTCTAGTACTGAGGCGAAGTTTCATGCCCTTGCCGACACCACTTGTGAGCTTGTTTGGCTTCACTGGCTCTTGGCTGACATAGATGCTCCACAGCCCACTGCCACTCCTCTTTATTGTGACAATCGTAGTGCTATCTACATTGCTCATAATGATGTCTTCCATGAACGCACTAAGCATATTGAGATCGGTTGCCACATCACTCGCCAGCATCTTAAGAAAGGAAATCTCAAGTTATTCTCCATCTCCTCTGCTGACCAGTGTGCTAATATCTTTACCAAGACTCACCCGCCCGGTCGTCTTCGAGATCTTATATCCAAACTCTAGTTGGCTTCCTCCTTGCCACCTCGAATTTGAGGGGGGATGTTAGTGTATAGGTTAGACTAGTTTAGCCCATTGGGCTTAGCCCAGTATACTGTACTTGTAGTTTACTCCTTTTACTTGTACTGCACACATATCTAGCCTATATAAGGCTCTCTATTGTACATTATTATACATACATCAATACATAGACTATTCAGTCTTTCTCACACTTTATATTCTTAACACTACCAAACAACGATAAATGCGCTAGGCACTGTGGCAATACCAACTGCATAAGCATCTGCACTGAAAACTAATACTTCTATAGGTTTCCAAATTCCATCAGAGTTCATAGTTTCATGTTTTAATTTGTTTCGTGCCCTTGTTATGTAGTATTTTATGATTCACGGAAAATGTAGTCAACTCTATTCTATGTGAAGTCAGTCATTTCAATGTTCTCCTAAAAGATTTTTTTCCTTTAATAATCTGGGGTGTATCACTACAAGAAAAAAGACATAATATACCAAGTATTATTGTAACAAAAGTAATAATAGAGGCAATATAAATACTATTGCATCTTTATGTTGTTTTTTTGTTGTAAATGTAACTTAAATTTATTATATTAATATGAGATTGTAACAATAATTATTATGCCATGAACTCTCTTCTTGCAAAGTTTTTCAAGAGTTTATGTTAGAGTTAGATTTATTTTGTATTTCAACAAGTGGATATGAGTTTAGTGTTTTAAGACTTCTGTAAGCTTTTAGACCCCTTAAACACAAGTTGTTTAACCTAGTTATTTAGCCAAGTGATTACTTAGATAAATTATTCAATTCTAGGTTAACACATTCAAATCATATCATGTAAACAATGCAGAAAAGTAAATAATACACGATATGATAACCCAGGAAAACTAATCCGGTAAAAAACCTGGGGATGATTCAACCTAGCTATCCTTAAGGTAAAACTGATCAACTATGAAAGAATTGAATTTTGTACAATAAGACTTAAAACACTAACATCCTATTGCTATCTTGAGTAGAAAACTTACTACCACGACCACGTGATAGCTCCGAGTCCACGAACTACTTCTTTCCTTGATCTTTTGCAACCACAAGTACTTCCACTAGTGACTTTCTTTAAGTTCTTTTAGCAGTAACTAAATCAATTACCAAGTTCTTGACATCAATCTTGATCTTGATAACCCTAAGTGTGTATGAAGGTAAATACCTCTAGATCTCACAAAAAGATTCAATACACAACTCTCAAAAAGTCTTGAAAACGTGGCTACAGTTTTTCTTTTTATACTCGGAGTAAAACATAAAACCCTACACGTCAAACGGGCTTGGGTTGAATTGAAAAATCTACAGAAAAATAATTCTGCTCGTGGTTCGATCGATTGAGCCTCATTTTCGATTGATCGAGCCTTGCAAAATGAGTCCAATAATTTCTGCAATCACTCAATTCAAATTCTACACATAATCACACTTTGAGCAAGCCTAAACCTAGAATCTATGTTTTGATCATAGTTTGCCAACACATTACATAATGAAGTTCTAATACATTAGTTCCTAAAGTCTTAGAACCTAACAACTTCTCTTATGATTCACTTGTTTGTTGTGGTTTTGTCACGAATTGCCAAAGGGGGAGATTGTTAGGGACCTATTTATGTAATTAGCTAATTTTTTGATAAAACACACTTTACTTGTAATTTGGTAGATCTAGTATGGGTTTAGCACTTCAAGAAACAAGTGTTCAAGTTTTGTATTGAAGCCATGCAAATCTGATTAAGAAACAAGTGAAAAAGTGTTGTTCATTAAAGCTCAACAGATGTCTCAACAGAATCCTTTCTATCGAGATTTAATGTTAAAGCTCGACACAAGCTCAACAGAAGAAGATTGTTAGCTGCAAGGTTCTTCACTTCATCAACAATGAAGATCAAGAAGCACTTGGTTACAAAACTCTAAGGCGCAAAGACACAATAGCTTCCTTCAGAGAGAATAAGGCACTCAGTCACCTTTTGCATATGTTCTCTTTGTATTCTTATGTATGACAGCCTTTAAAATAAGCCTTATATACGTCTAAGGTTGTGAGAAAAGAAACCCTACACAAATACATAAGCATGGGCCAGCAATCAAATCTGGAAATCTGAATTTCATTAGCTATTTATTGCGAGCTATCGAGAGCTATCGAGCTTTAATGAATTAGTACTTCTTCATTTGCGAGTTATCGAGAGGTATCGATATTTAATGAATCAGCACTTCTTCATTTATTTCTTAGATAGATTTGCATGGTTTAAATACTAGACTTGAACTCTTATTCTTTGAAGTATTAAACACATCTTAGATCTACCTAAATACAAGTAAAGTACGTTTTGTCAAAGGATAAGCCAATTCTAAATGACTTATATTACTAACATGATTCACGTATGTCCTAACAGTCCAAACAACCTATGAAAGGACTAAGGCTGCCAAGGATTCAAAGCTCCAAAGGCTCACTACTAGCTTTGAGGAGATAAAGATGCAAGAGGATGAGTCATATGATGAGTTCTATGCCAAACTCAAGGACATAGTCAACTCAGCCTTTAATCTTGGGGAAACTATTCCCGAACCCAAGATTGTAATAAAGGTGCTCAGATCTCTACTTGAGAGATTCCATGCTAAGATCACTACCATTGAGGAATCAAAGGATATTAACAAAATTCCTTTGACAGAGCTAGTTGGTAACTTGCAAACTTATGAATTAGGTTGGACGAGAATTGGGAAGGGAGGCAAAAGTAAGAGCATGGCATTGAAGGCCAAAAGCAATGATACAGATGAGTCTTCCGATGATGAAGATTCCAAGATGAAATCCTACATCACTAGGTAGTTCAAGAAGTTCATGAAGAATGCCAATGCGAAAGGATTTGATTAGGACTATAAGCAATCCAGTTCTTCTCAGTTCAAAAGCCAAGATAGAGTAAAGAAGAATGCTAAGGATGGCAGTCAGTACACCATTCCCTTCGGACTAAATTGCTTAGAATGTCATGGTTTTGGACACATGAAACAAGAATGTCCAACCTATCTCAAGAAAATTGGGAAAAGCAAGGCTTTTGCTACTACCTTGAATGTACCAAGCCTGAGATTAAGTCAGATGACAATGATGATGAGGGAATCTTGAATGCCTTCACTATCACAATGGATCCTATTGAGGGGATCGTAGAAGCAGTAGATGAAGAAGAGGACTTGGTGGAATCAAAGTTTGAGAAAATGGATGAACAAGATGACATCCATATAGCTTATCCAAAGTTGTACAAGGTTTCTAAAAAGCATGAGAAACTGTATAGGCTGGCCACCAAGAAGCTGAGTAATGTGAAGCTAGATCGAGAGGAGCTTTACGGTTTAAGAACAACTTTTGTTCCATATTAGAGCTCAACTGGAGAGGACTTCCAGGGCAAAGCACGATGAGATGCTAAGCTTTCAGAAAGCTGCTTCTAATAAAACCGGTTTAGGGTATGATTTCTCTTCTCCTAATATTGCCTCATCTAGTACAATTGTGTTTGTTTCATTTGCTGATAATATTAATTCTAAGAATGATGAAACTAAAACTAAAATAGCTAGTGAGAACTTAGATAAAGGAAAATCTATTTCAAGAGCACCCCTTAAGATTGAAAAGAAAGAGACTAGATACCCTAGGACTAAGAAAGTAAACAACAAAAAGTCTCAACAAAAGAGCTGCATTTCTGTCATTATTATGGAGCTTTAGGGCATACTTGGCCATATTGCTATAGGTGGTTAGCCACTCAACGAAGCAATAGTATGCACTCGTCCAGATACAGAATCAATTTCCATCCTCTTGGAGATCTTCTCAAGGCCCTCATGTTCCTTTCGAACTTGAATGATTTCAACTCTTCCCCCTTACCTCCAGATTAAAGGTTCATGCAAATGAAAGGTTCTTCCAAGGTGTGGAAGGAAAAAGGCTCAAAGTGATTTAGTCATTTTTTTCTCTTTCTTTCCTTATGGTTATGCATTACTTGTTTGTTTTACTTTCTTATTTTTTAGTTAGTCTAGTTTTATGATTTGTTTTGTTTAACATGTTTTTGTTTGTTTGTTTTCAGTTTTGCTTTATTTTTTTTTCATAAATATAAAAAAAAAAAATTGAAAAAAAAAATACAAAAACAGTATGTGTTTGTGTATATTGGCACTTGTGTACCTTGGATGGCCAATGAAACAAAGTTTTCTAAACGTTGTATCTCTTGTAGCATAGATGAGCATTTCTATGCATAACTAAGCAAGTGAGCTTTCTGGCTTGTGTTTGTGATGAGTTCGATTAAGTAATCTCTTGCACTTAACACTTATATCACTCTTTTCGACAGGAAGGATTAGAAAATCCTAAGAGAAAGACATAAATAACCATCTCACCACTAAAGCCCACCAATCATGTATAACATTTATGTACATTGGCATGGCAAAATTGTGATGTTTAAGATTACATAATTGGGTATTTCTTTTCTCTCCCTTATATGCCTATGCATGCTGTGCTAAAAAAAATATATATATGCAAAGAAAAATAAAAGCAAAAAGAATCAAAATGCTTTTAAATATGGTTGCAAGCGTGTTTCCAGGAGATGTGGGAGTTATTGGATGTATTTTGAAGGTGATAGTCTACATCAAGCAATTATGATTGTGTGTGAGTGTGTTTGATTTTCTCATATCTCAAATTGTCATAATATGAGACCCTTATGCACTATTGCTATGTTTTTCACACACAACATGCAAGTTCTTTGCGACTTTTGATACATGTACATGCACAATGTGATTTGGCAATCGTAAGGAATACATATGTTAATATATGCTCTCTAAATTGTCTTAACTTCTGTTTGAAATATAAGATTGGTTAGACTTGTTAAGTGTGTGTGTGTGTGTGTGTGTTTTGGATATATGAATGCTTTGCATATATGTTGAGGAATGTTTTGAGAGCTTAATATGTTGATTGGATCTTTGATTGAGTTGCTTGCTTGTTGCATTCATCTTATGTGTTTTTCCCTTCTTGAAAAACTTCTCTTCTTCAAGCTCAATAGCTTCTCGATAGATTCCTGATAGATTCTCTTCTATCGAGCCCTTCTTTCTTCTTTTCTTGACAGATCTTGTTGGATTTTCAATCCATCGAAGCTTCTGGGTTTCTTCTCGATAGATTCTTGATAGCTTCTTTGATCCATCGAGAAAATTTCCTGAGCTCTCTATCTGGCCAATAGATTCTCGATAGCTTCTCGATCTGTTAGGACATATGTGATTCGCTTGTTAGGAACATATGTCACTATTTTATATAATTGGCTAATCCTTTGGCAAAACGCACTTTACTTGTATTTGAGTAAATTTAAGATGTGTTTAATACATCAAGAAACCTTGTTTCAAGATCAAGTGTTAAAACCATGCAAGTTTGTCCAAGATTCAAGCTGAAAAGTGCAAGTTCATTAAAGCTCGACAGCTAGCCATCTATCAAGCTTGAAGAGCTGTCCCAGCCTCGTGGCTCGATAGCAGCTCGAAAAATAAGGTATTTGTCGAGGTTTATGAAAAAAAGAATTTTAGATCTATTTTGACTCTAATCCCTGATTATGTGTTTAGGCTTTCTTTTCTTACAACCTTAAACATATAAAAGGATTATTTTAAGGGCCATCAAAGATGACACAAGTTGCACAAGTGTTGAGCAAAGTTTGTTCAAGCAAATTGTGGCCGGAGACAGAATTTGCCCTAGTTTATCGTTCTTGTGAAGAAGTTGCTGTGTCTGTGCACCGTAGGGTTTTGTGACCAAGCATCTCCTTGATCTTTATCATCTGAATGAACTGAAGAACTTTGCAGCCAACAACCTTCTCTAATTGGTGATTAAAGTCACGTACTAGGATCTGTGCAATTGGTTAGTCAAGTACTAAGAGTTGTACAAAACAAGTCCAATTAGGTATTGGGATAAGGGTTCAACTGTAGGTTGGTATAAGGTACTGGGATTTCTTCACTTGTAATCGCTTGTTTTGATAATAGTGGATTATTGAGAGTGGTGACCTTAAAATCACCCAGTGGGGTTTTTGCCATGTAGGTTTTCCCTATTCGTAAACAAATCACCATATTAATTTAATTTCTGTTGCATTTAGTTTAATTGGTGATTTGTTTGTGCTACCATATGTTTGCATGTTAATTTGATTAATTAATAAACTTGGCTAATTAATCAATTAATTTATCACAAGGGGTCAATTTGTTTTTGGCCTATCACGATCCATCGAGGTATTTTTGCCATCAACAAATCTCGACAGCACCTCAACAGATTCATATCTAGATTTAGTGTTCAACAAATTTCGATAGATACTTCGATCCATGGAGATGTGATTTCCTTATATAGGCTGAGCACGAATTAGATTTCACTTTTCATATCTCTCTAGATAGAAAATCCTTTCCTCTCCCTCTAAACACCTTTCCTTCACTCAAATCTCACTACCCACTACTTGTACGGCCTATATCAAGTTCAGATCACTTAGTAAGCTTCCTAAATCCCTTCATTTTCATGCATTCATGCATTTTTGACCTAGGTTTTATGGTTTTTGAAAAATTTTGGGGTTTTTGAGATTTTTTGTGAAATTGTTGGGTTGGGTGTTGTTGTTTTGATATTATAAGCTCATGCATTGCATTCTCATTGCATTTTAACAATGTTTCATGTATTTAGATGTGTGTTTGTTTATTGTTGATTGTGTGCTAGTATGTTTAGATTGGGTTTTTACCTATGATGTCATTAAATTTTTGCATGTCATATGTTCATGCATATTTCATGCATACATATCATTTCACTCCTATTTCTGGTTTGTGATGTGTTTTCTCTCTTTCTCTTTCTCTCTTAGATAGACTGCGCTATAGCACCCAAAGCACGTAAATCCACTCCGGCTCGGAACCCTTTTGGTTCCGAGTCATCTTCTTCTGATCTCATTCCCCCTCTTCACGTTTGGTTCCATGATGAGAAGACCCAAAAGGACTTCTTAGAGAACTTTCAGAAACGTGGCACTCATTCGGAACACCTTGTTGTTCTATCACACTTTGTTGACACTCCTCTCCTCGCTATCATTCGGACTCCAGGCTGGGACTCTTTACTTAAGAGACCCTTGAGGTGTCCCATCATGTTTATATAGGAGTTTTACTCCAATATACACGATATCAATACCTCTGTACCTTGGTTTGTCATGACATTTCAAGGTACACATATTATAGTTACCTCGGATCTTATATCCAAGGTACTACATGTTCTGAAGGTAATGCATCCTAACTACCCCAACTATGAGCGTCTTAGGACTATGTCTAGAGACGAGCTTCTGTCTCACTTTTGTGAGACACCTTCCATATGGGGTGGTAAGCAAAACACCCCATGCTCAGATTTTGCAAAAGGTCCGCGATTCCTTAAAATGGTGATGACATTTACTCTTACTCCACTGTCTCACTATAACTCTATCATAGATCCTTGTGCTCGTTTTCTCTTGTCTCTCTTAAAGGACCTCTCTATAGACTTTCCCTCTCACTTCATCACTTCTATCCTTGATGTCTATCAGGATACGACGACTCGTGATTAGCTCATCTTTCCTTCAGTTATCATATGGATCCTTTGCCACTTCTCCATTTCCATTCCTAATTCTCTTTACTTCATCACTATGGATGCCATCGACGCCAACTCTATTCAATGGAATGAGGCTTAGCCTCGATCGAAGCGCTCACGTATGGAGACTACCGATCCTGCAGCTTCTGCTAATCCTTCCACCTCTGCTCCTTCTTCCTCAACAAGTGTTGTGACCTTGGAGGACATCATGGCGCAGTTTCAATGCATGGATGCTCTCCTTGACTCTCTCACTGATGCGTTATGTCAAGTGAACACCTATGTCAATCATATAGCACAACAACAGGCTCGCCTCACTAGTTTCACTGCTTCTTCATCTCTTTCCCCAGTGGCTTCAACGGATAAGGATGGTGATGGTAATTGAGAGTTCAATTAGTGTATAAAACACTATAAACGTTTAGACCCTCAATTTACAAATTATCAATTCAAGCTTAACGTCAAACAATTAATGTGTGGAATATAAACATAAGCTTAAAACAAAATTGATAAACAATCTAAACCAAATAAAATCAATCCAAAGCAGAAATTAAATGGAAAAGATTAAGGGAAGAGAGATGCAAACACAAGGACAACACTCGATGTGTTATCGAAGAGGAAACCGAAGCCCTTGGCGTAAAATCTCTCCGCCGCCCTCTAAGCAGTAAACAATCCACTAAAGAATGTAGTTGGGATACATAAACAGCAGAAGACCCTCCAAGCCTA
Source organism: Quercus rubra (assembly GCA_035136125.1). NCBI lineage: Eukaryota > Viridiplantae > Streptophyta > Magnoliopsida > Fagales > Fagaceae > Quercus > Quercus rubra. The sequence continues at coordinate 71,637,143 of CM068733.1, forward strand.
ATCTACCCAATGTACCTAAGCCCTCCAAGCTCCTACTCTAACAAGGTTACGCCAAACCTATTTCTTCTTTAGCTTACCAGATTCCCCTACTTGACAATAGCATCCACCAATATGAAATTGGTCCCTTCTTAACTGCTTGCCAAACACCAAATGGCCTTCTCACAGATATGGTAGTGGTGAGAAAAGGTTTTGGTAATGTACCTTTCAAGGATTTGACAATGGAGAGGAAGAGTGTAGAGGAATTTGGAGAGTCTCTATGTGAAGATTGTAGATGAGTCAATCTTGTTTTTCTCTAGGGTTTCTCTCTCAAAATTCTCTCTGGAAGCTCTCTCAATATCGTGGGTATAAGGGTCTATATATACTAGGGTGAGAAGGAATGTGAAAAGTCAGTTTTTCCCAAGCGGGTGTTCTAGCGACTTGGCCTCGCGACTAGGCTGAGTCGCGAGTTCAAGCCGCGAGCTAACGGCTTGGCCAGCCTGGGACTTTTGTTCTGTAGTGCAATAGCTGACATGACTCTTCAGCTCCCTTGCATGCTCCGCATGTGTGCCAACTTTAGTGGCTTGCCAATCGCGAGTCTCTGCATCCTTGCACAATCTTGAGCAATTCTTCACACTCTCTCACTCACTACCCTTACATTATTCTCACCTAAATACAGGGTTACTAATTACTAAAATACAAGCAAATTTGGCACGGAATAAAGCTAACAAGATGGTTGATAAAATTCAACCTTACAATCTCCCCCTTTGGCTATTCCATGACAAAACCCTAAAACAAGCTTTAGACTTAACAAGTGAGTTTGGAACAGTTGAACAAAACTCACTCACTCCTAACTCTAGAATCTGATAAGCTCTTGAATCAAATGAACAAGAATCTCCTGAAATATAACAACACGGTATCATCATTGTATGTAGAAAAACTTGTAATAGCATATGAGACAAGCACAATGCAATCAAGCAAAATAGAATGAGAAATAAACCATGGCTTGACCAAACAGGCAATCACTATAAAATAATGACCACATTGCTTATTCACACTTGGAATGAAGATCCGGATATACAAGCAAATAAGCTCAATGCAAATCACTTGCATGCCCAACACTCAACCAACGCACAATACATAAAGTATATGCATCTAGGAATAAAATCCTACAAGGGCACAAGAGTGAGAATACTTAAAGAAAATGCATAACATTTAGCTAGAAGTATTAGGCAACAGAACATAAAGGCTGCATAGCATGGTACAAACCATAAAAGCCTACAAACACATGGAAACAAACCCTAAAAGCTTACAAAAGCAACATAGGCACAAAGCACAAAAAAATGAATATAAACTTAAACAATATAAACTAAAAGTGCTTAAAGTTTCTCCCCTTCAAAATGATAAGAAGCTGTGATGAACCTGGAACATTTATACCTGTAACCTAAAACACTTGCACAAAATACATTAGATCCTCAAGGTATAACAAGTAATAAAAGGACAAGTATAATGAATTTCTCCCCCTACAAATGTGCACAAGAAATAGAATTTCCCCCCCCCCCCCCTAAGAGTGTGCACAAGAGTCATATAGGAATGACAAAAGCTCTCCCCCTTTTTGACGCGAATAGATAAAGGGGTCAATGAGAAAAGAGGGCAAGAGATGAAGGTAGGAAGCAGTGATAATGATGCATGAGGGAAAAATGAAAAGTTTTTGAAAATGACCTTGAAAATAACCCTCAATATGCAAAACAACGATTTTCGCGACTGAACCAAGTCGCGTGCAAGTCATTAAAACAAGTTACGAGAAACCTAGAAACCAAAAATTTGAAAATTTTTCGAAGTGTTTTTTGTGAATGGAAAGTCTACCCGTGAGAGAGTCACAAGGTAAGCCGCGAAAATCTCTATGTACCCCTCGCCACTAGACCTTCCCCCCACGAACAAGTCGCCATACTGAGTCGCGAGACATATAAAAACCCAAATTTTGAAAAATATTCTAAGTATTTTTCATGACTGGGACATTGATCCGCCAGTGAGTCGCAAAAAATCTCTATGTGGGCTTACGACTGGGGTATACGACTAGACCAACCCGCGATTAAGTTGCCAGAATAGGACAACACTGTTTTTGAAGATTTTGACAATTTTTGCAAAAAAAAAAAAAAAAATTCTTTCCAAAAACAACTAAAACACACAAAAATCTTTTTGTGTTTGATCAACAAGAATTAAGCATGTGAAAACACATTTAATCAAGTACAATCACACAAATGAATATGACATTCATTAAACATAGACTTGTATGATGTGTGTGGATATCATCAATGAGATAGTCCTTAGTCTAATGTGAAACTTTAATTATCAATTCAACCAAGACATACACAATTAGCACTAGATTATGTGACTCATTTCAATTATAGAAATATGCATATATTACCTCCCACAAAACTTGATAACATAACTTTGAAGCTTTTCATTTGGCTCTATATACATCATATCATTTGATCTTTTTGAATCAATATATCTCATTGTGAGATCGATGCCTGAAATTTTTGATATTTCAATTTGATGAGTTAGCCTTTAGCTCTTTGGACATCATATAATTTTCATAAATGTCACTTTCCCTTTTTCCTAGTCAAATACTAGTATGTGCAACAGGCTTTTGCTACTCAATATCTCTTTTCATTTGGAGATTTACATTTGGTGAGCTTTTTTAAGCAAAGACAATAAAATAAATGAGTGGGAAGATATATAGGCACAAGTCTATGTATGTTTCAAGATCAACAAAACCATTCACTAATTAGTCATGACAAGTTTGAAGATCTATTTACAACAATCACATAGATGTCAAGATTTCTTCCACAATGATATAAGTGCACAGGGAACAAGCTACGCTCGTAAAGGCACAAGGCCATTAGTACAAAGGTACAAGGCAAATCATGTTTTGAGACAAAACTCAATAATGTCGATCAAACTTTTTGATTTTCTACTTTTTATGCATTTTTGGATTTTTGACACAAAAACTAGAAAAGATTGATCAAAAACAATGTAAAAACATTCAAAGAAAAAAAAACAAACAAGCACAATTTTCAACACATGCTAGAACAATAACAGAAAGCACTCAACCAATCAAAGTCACAAAAGCATAGGAAGTATTAATGCATGGACATGTTGTAATGCTTATACATAAGTACCCTTCTTCACCCACATGGCACGTGCGTTTGGGGTGATATCCCTAGAGGATTGGGTACGAGTGTTTTAACTTCCAAACCTTTTGTTGAAGCTTGCCAAACAGGTGGTGAATGCATCAATCCTCCTCATCACACTATGAATGTTTAGACCCCCAAATTACAAATTATCAATTCAAGCTTAATGTCAAACAATTAATGTGCAGAATATGAACAGAAGCTTAAAACAGAATTAATAAAAAATCTAAATCAAATAAAGTTACATCCACAGCAGAAATTAAATGGAAAAGATTAAGGGAGGAGAGATGCAAACGCAAGAACAACACTCAATGTGTTATCGAAGAGGAAACCGAAGCCCTCGGTATAAAACCTCTCCGCCGCCCTCCAAGCAGCAAACAATCTACCAAAGAATATAGTTGGGATACATGAATAGCAGAAGACCCTCCAAGCCTAATCTACCCAATGTACCTAAGCTCTCCAAGCTCCTACTCCAACAAGGTTACGCCGAACCTATTTCTTCTTTAGCTTACCAGATTTTGCTACTTGACCATAACATCTACCAATATGAAATTGATCCCTTCTTAACTGCTTCCCAAACACCAAATGGCCTTCTCACAGATATGGGTATGGTGAGAAAAGGTTTTGGTCTCAAGGATTCGACAATGGAGAGGAAGAGAGTAGAGAAATTTGAAGAGTCTCTATGTGAAGATTATGGATGAGTCAATCTTGTTTTTCTCTAGGGTTTCTCTCTCAAAATTCTCTCTGGAAGCTCTCTTAATATCATGGGTATAAGGGTCTATATATAGTAGGGTGAGAAGGAATGTGAAAAGTTAGTTTTTCCCAAATAGGGTGTTCTGGCGACTTGGCCTCGCGACTGGGTGGAGTCACAAGTTCAAGTCGTGAGCTAACGGCCTAGCTAGCCTGGGAATTTTTGTACTGTTGTGCAACAGTTAGCATGACTCTTTAGCTCCCTTGTATGCTCCACACGTGTGCTAACTTTGACGGCTTGCCAGTCGTGAGTCACCAGCGAGTCCAGTCGCGAGTCACCCACGAGTCCAGCTGCGAGTCTATGCATCCTTGCACAATCTTGAGCAATTATTCACACTCTCTCACTCATTACCCTTACGTGATTCCCACTTAAATACAGGGTTACTAATTGCTAAAATACAAGCAAATTTGAAACGGAATAAAGCCAACAAGACGGTTGATAAAATTCAACCTTACAGTAATGATGAGGACGATGCTACCTCTTCCAGTGATGAAAAAATGACAACCTCTCAGTGACTTACCCTTTGTCATTCGTGACAAAAAGAGGGAGTAGTTTTAGGTTGAGAGTAGTCTTGTACTTAGGGGGAGAATTAGTATAAAACGTTTTTTGTTAGGGGGAGTCTCTATAGAGCTTAAGGGATGTAATGAGGTTCTTATGTATTTTCTTTTCTTTCTTTTACTTTAGCCTCATGTATACTGGTCTTGTGACCATTTATTGATATACTTTGTACTTTATTTTCATATATATGATGATGTATGTTTTTTCACCTATCTCTCCATGTGTTGTTTTTTTTCTCTCTTTATACACATGTTTCTTTATGTATGCAATCTTTATTTCTATTTCACACAAGATGCCTTAATGAGTTTCGTTTAAGTGTTTCAGAAAGACAGGTTGTGAAAATCTACCATGCCATGAACTCTTTTCTTGCAAAGTTTTTTCAAGAGTATATGTTAGGGTTAGATTTACTTTGTATTTCAACAAGTGGTTATGAGTTTAATGTTTTAAGACTTCTCTCATGATTCACTTGTTTGTTGTGATTTTGTCACGGATTACCAAATGGGTAGATTGTAAAGGACATATTTATGTAATTGGCTAATCCTTTAACAAAATGTATTTTACTTGTAATTGGGTAGATCTAGGATGGCTTTAGTACTTCAAGAAACAAGTTTTCAAGTTTAGAATAGAAGCCATGCAAATCTGACCAAGAAACGAGTGAAGAAGTACTGTTCATTAAAGCTCGACAAATGTCTTGACATAATCCTTTCTATTAAGCTTTAATGTTAAAGCTCGATAGAAGCTCGACACAAGCTGTATCTGTCAAGAATTACGAAATCAGAAATTCTAGATCTGATTACATGCATATCCTTAAGTATTTATGTAGGGTTTCTTTTCTCACAACTCTGGACATATATAAGGATTATTTTAAGAGTCATCACAAGGTGATGCAAAGTGATTATACACACATATTGTGACTAGAGACAGAATTTGCTCTAGCTCATCATATTCTCTATAGAAGTTATTGTGTCTTCGTGCCAAAGGTTTTATGACCAAAGAGCTTCATGATCTTCATTATTGGATGAACTGAAGAACTTTGCAGCCAACATCTTTCTCAAGTTGGTGTGTTAGTCACATACTGGGATCCATGTATCATTGGTTAGTCATGTATTGAATGAAGAGATTGCTGCTACAATACAAATCCAATTAGGTATTGGGGTAATGGTTCAATTATAGGTTGGTATTAGGTACTGGGATTCCTTTTAGTTGTGACTGCTTGTGATTAATAATAGTGGATTCTCAGGAGTGGTGACCTTAAATTCACTCGGTGGGGTTTTGCCTCGGTGGTTTTCCCCATTCATAAACAAATCACTTGTGTCAAATTTAATTCTCGTTGCATTTAGTTTAATTGGCAATTTATTTGTGCTACCATGCTATTGTATGTTAAATTGACTTAATTAATTAACTTGAATAATTAATTAATTAATTTGTCAAATGGGTCGATACATTTTTGGCCGATCAGTTTTTTGATAAAAAATTCAACCTATTGCAATGAGATTTTCAAAGTAAATCATTGCAACATGTGGAATTTATTGCAACAAAATTTTAGTGTTGCATAAACCTATTACCTCAGACTTTATTACTACAACTTGCATCGATTTTTTTGTTGTAGTAATAACACCTTATTATAATGACATTAGTTGTTATTGCAATGACTTTTTTATTGTATTAAGACTTTTTTCTTATAGTGTATTGGACAAGTAGACTGCATACATTTCAGGGAATAGTTAGATATTCAAAGAGGTCTAGATATCCTTATTTCTATATTACATATATTCATTTTAGGAAACTATCATTTTAATCAATATCCAAAAAACACTTGATTAATCTTGTTTTTAATTGATATCTAATATGAATTTGTACTACTTGTCTCAAAAGTAAAATAAAAAATATTAGAAAATAAGAAAAAAAATTTCAATATTCTAGAAAATTATAAAATAAAGGTTAAATTACAAATTACACCTCCAAAGTTTGGAAGTGCTTAGATTTTATACCTTGAAGTTTTAAATTCTGGATTTTACTCTCTGAAGTTTGGGGGTGTTCGGATTTTACACCTTGACGTTTCAAAATTTGGATTTTAGACTCTAAAGTTTGGGGGTATTTGGATTTTACACCCCAAAATTCTAAAATTTTAGGGTGAAAAATCTAAACACCTCTAAAATTTAGTAGTAAAATCCAAACACTCTTAAAATTTAAGACATCAAATCCAAATTCTGAAACGTCGAGGTGTACAATTCAAACATTCCAAAAGTACCAAAGGTAAAATCCATATTCTAAAACTTCAAGGTGTAAAATCCAAAAATCCCCCAATTTTAGGGGTGCGACTTGTAATTTACCCTAAAATTAAAAAATATATATATATATATATATATATATATATATATATAGAACACAATTAGAAAAAGTTTATTGTTGGAATTGGCTTGAATAAACTTAAAAGTCCTTAGAAAATATAGTATTACCTATGCCATATTAGTATTTATTTGGATTTAAAAATGATTTTTTTAATCACATGCCTTCAATACAATTGTATGGGAAACCCAAAAAACTTTTCATGAATTATTTTAAAAATTAAAAATAAATAAATTGGGCTTTTATAAAATTTGTATTATCTATTTGTAATCTTGTTAATATCTTTTTCTTTTTCTTTTTAAGACTAGGTTTTTTTTTTTTTAAGGGGGCCAATTCATATGGACCAAACTCTTAAAAGAATTAATTTTGAAAGTACCTACCACATACAAATTATTAAAACTAGTCGCTAACCCATGCGATGCACGGGAAAGTTTTTAGTAACTATAAGATTTTAGCAAATCAAAAGCTTTAAAATTTGAAAATCTTAAAGAACTTACATTAGTACTCATCAATTTGTTTACAAAGCCAATGCTAAATAGATCTACAAATTGCATTCTCATATCCTCTGTCATTTGCAAGGTGGCAGGACTCTTTTCAGTACAGTTTGCATCCTTCTATCCTTCAAAAACTTTAAGAAATGCCATGTGGTCACTACCTAAGAATGTGTATAAGGTTATACAAAATTCTGTCATTATAATCAACATCTTGAAGCTAATATCCAATCCAAAAATGTGTAACCAATGTTACATATTAGAGTGTTTTAGAGGGTAGAGAGTAGAGCAAACATTTTCTTACAACCACAACCATATGGCTTAGAGTTCTAACCATTATTCAAAGGAACCCAACAATATCAATAACCCAAAAAGTATCGTTGTGATACATTTACTTTAGGACAAATAAATTCAAGCAATCAAAATTAAACCAATCTATCTTAAAATTACAATTTTAGACACAATCACACAAACCCACTATGAAATTCTATTTAAATTGTCTATCACTTTCATCGAACTATTTGATTAACAGGCAGAAAAACATCACTTAGTGTAAGTAAAGCCAATAAAAATCACTAAAAAAGGAAAATTGTTTTGTTGGAAGCATCATAAAGACCAATAAATTAGACAAAAATATAAAATCAAACAAACTCATTTCCAAACATGTATCTATGAAAACTCAAAAATATATAACAAATTTTCTTCTATGTTCATTTAATAAAGAAAAATGACAAGAAACTGTTATTCTAACTTTCATAAATTGCACTTATATCTATCACTTTCATCGAAATATTTTATTAATAGGCATACAAACAACACTTAATGTAAGTAAAGCCAATAAAAGTCACCAAAAAAGGAAGACTATCTTGCTGGAAACATCGCATAGACCAATAAATTAGACAAAAATATAAAATTAAACAAACTCATATACAAAACACGAATCTATGAAAACTAAAAACTATATAACGAATTTTCTTCTATCATCATTTAATAAAGAAAAATGATAATAAACTGTTATTCTAACTTTCATAAATTGCACTTATATCCTTTTTTACAAGCAAGCAAAAAATGCATAGCTCAAGTTGTAATAACAAAATTGGAAAATTCTTAATGAAAGAAGGTAAGCTATCTATGAATTCAGCCGTAGATATAAGAGGCATATGAAGGCAACAATAACACCAATCAATCAATTATCCAACCTAGCACACATTATCCTTATGTTGGTCCTAGGCACCTATTTTGGAACCCATGTTATTCCAACAACAAAAGCACAGAAAAACCTCTCTATCTAACAGATCAGAAAACTTTACAGAGAAGTACCAAATTTAATATGATATTACCAACTTTGCTTTGAAAGAAGATCACAAAGTCATCACAATAAAGAATGAGATGGAAAATACTCCTTTAGTACTACCATGCTTCCAATCAGCTAGTCTTCTTTTCCACTCTTCCAACCACAAAATCCAATGCTAACTTTGCATTGAGATAGATTCTTTAAATTGTATATCAAATTAGAAGGAAGAAATTATATGTAAAAGCCAATTTAATAGAGAGAACTATCACACACAATGATCAATAGTTTAAAAACAAAAGCCTTGTAACGTATCTGTTGTATAATGTAATCACAGAAATATGTGCTTATCTAAGAATATTTTCATAACATACTTACCCTTATTTGAATTTCAAGAGGAGTGTGATCTTTTTGCCACTCAAAACTGGTCACTATATTAAAATCCTATTTTCAGCTTCAAACCACCTTGCATCCCTAGTCCATCTCTCATTTCTGACCAATTTTTTCAGCATAGTCCAATTCAAAATGTTTTTCTTCTTCTATTCTTTTTATTTTATAAGAACTCCAATTTTCACTATAGTCCAATTAAATTGTAATTAACTCAGAGATCATACGTTGACTACAAAATTGGTTCTACAAATACAAAATTTGTATTTAAAGCAATGCAAAAGAAAATTCAAGTCAAATGAAACAATCAAGACTAATATAGTAAGAGTCCAGAGCTATAAAAGATTCAATTTAAAAGCTATAAATATAGTACCTAATCTGATTAAGATAATAAGGAAGTTAAAGCATGAAGCTAGTGGTTTATAATCTATACAAAATTATAATAAACCAAGTGGGCCTTGGCAAATCTCTCATGTGTTAGAATAACATACCTTAGATCTTTAGAACTCAAGCATTACATAATACATTTTATGCACACACACACACACACACACACACATAAACAGTAAAGGGATTTATACTTTGATCTCAATCAATTATTATTTAATATTGCATCAATTCGAGGGGATCCTAAAGTCGGAAGCAATTTGACACCCATAGATTTTAAAACTCCAAAAGCTGTTTAGGTAGCTTCCCTTGTGTTGATACCAATTGTGCTTTCAGTGTTAGATGCTTAGGTTTTTCTAAGAAATTACACTGACTCTTTTAGGTTTTTAACTTTAATGTAAATCTTTTTTTTTTAATAAATAATTACGATAGGATTTTTTTTTTTTTTTTTTAAATAATGACATTAGTTTCATGATTATAACCTTTATCATTAGGCCAAGTATAACAACCCAAGAAAAAGTGCTAGCCACATCTACGCTACACCTCAAAAGAACTAGTCACAATTGAGGCTCCATGTAGTTGTTAATAAAGCCCAGATCTACCCAGTAAAGACCCGATGTGGGACTTATTACACACCTACACACATCACACAATCAATCAAATTAGAGCATCACAATTTCCCCCACTTAAATCCCTAATGTCCTCGTTAGGGCCCACTTTGTGGGGTAGTGTCTTCGAGCCCACATGGGATTACTGGGCTGGCTCTGATATCATATGTAGCGACACAAGGAGAAGCGCTAGCCACATCTGCGCTACACCTTAAAAGGACAAGTCAAAATTGAGGCTCCTTATAGTTGTTAATAAAGCCCAGATCTACCCAGTAAATACCCGATGTGAGACACATCACATTCCCACACTTATCATACAATTAATCAAATTGGGGCATCACATGCTGGAAAGTTGATCAAAGGGCTTTTTTACTTCGATCTTGCTGAAATGTCGATCAAAGGGCTTTTCTACCTCAATCTTGCTGAAACGTTGATCAAAGGACTTCTCTACCTCGATCTTGCTGAAAGGTTCATCAAAGGGCTTGTCTACCTCGATCAAATCGAAAAGTCGATCAAAGGGGATTATCTACCTCGATTTGAATTGAAAGGTCGATCAGAGGACATCTCTACCTCGATCTTGCTAAAACGTCAATCAAAGGGGCTTCTCTAGTTAGATCCTACTAAAACGTCGATCAAAAGGCTTCTCTCCCTCAATATTGCTGAAACATTGATCAAAGAGCTTCTCTACCATGATCTTGCTGAAACGTTGATCAAAGGGCTTTTTTACCATGATCTTGCTAGAAAGTCGATCAAACAGCTTTTTTACTTCGATCTTGCCGAAACATCGATCAAAGGGATTCTCAACCTTGATCTCATTGAAGCGTTGATTAAAGGCCGTCTCTAACTCGATCTTGCTGAAACGTTGATGAAAGGGCTTCTCCACCATGATCTTGCTAGAAAGTCGATCAAACGGCTTTTTTACTTTGATCTTGTTGAAACGCTGATCAAAGGGCTTCTCAACCTCGATCTCGTTGAAACGTCAATTAAAGGGCTTCCCTACCTCGATCTTACTGAAACTTCGATCAAAGTGCTTCTCAACCTTAATCTCGCTAAAAGGTCAATCAAAGGGCTTTTCTACCTTGATCTGAACTGAAAGGTCAATCAAAGGACTTCTCTTCCTCGATCTTGCCGAAATGTTCATCAAAGGGCTACTTTACCTCGATCTTACCAAAAATTTGATCAAAGGGGCTTCTCTACCTCAATCTAAACTAAAAGGTCGATTAAAGGGGCTTCTCTTCTTCAACATTACTAAAATGTCGATCAAAGGGCTTCCATACCTTGATCTTATTGAAAAGTCAATCAAAGGGTTTTACTACCTCGATCTTGCTGAAACGTTGATTAAAGGGCCTCCCTACCTAAATCTCGCTAAAAGGTCAATCGAAGGGCTTTTCTACCTCGATCTGAATAGCAAAGTCGATCAAAGGGCTTCACAACTTTGATCTCGTTGAAACGTCAATCAAAGGGCTTCTCTACCTAGATTATGCTGAAACATTGATCATCGGTCTTCTCTACCTCGATCTTGATGGAAAGTTGATCAAAGGGCTTTTTTACTTCGATCTTGCTAGAACGTCGATCAAAGGGCTTTTCCACCTTAATCTTACTAAAAGGTTCAACAAAGGGCTTCTCTACTTCAATCTTGATGAAAAGATGATCAAAGGGATTCTCTACCTAGACCTTGCTGAAATGTCAATCGAAGGTCTTTTGTACCTTGATCTTGACAATAAGTCTATTAAAATGCTTCTCTTGATCTTGGTGAAATGTTAATCAAAGGGCTTCTCTACCTCGATCTTACAAAAAATTCGGTCAAAAGGGCTTCTCTACCTCAATCTAAACTGAAAGGTTGATCAAGGGGCTTCTCTACCTTGATCTTGCTAAAACGTCAATCAAAGGGGCTTCTTTACTTAGGTCCTGCTAAAATGTCAAGCAAAGGACTTCTCTCCCTTAATCTTGCTGAAATGTTGATAAAAGGGCTTCTTAACCTAAATCTTGTTGAAACATTGATCAAAGGGCTTCTCTACCACGATCTTGCTGGAAAGTTGATCTAATAACTTTTTTACTTCGATCTTGCCAAAACATCGATAAAAGAGCTTCTCAACCTCAATCACGTTGAAACTTCGACAAAAGGGCTCCTTTACCTTGATCTTGCAAAAATGTTGATCAAATGGCTTATCTACCACGATTTTGCTGGAAAGTTGATCAAACGGCTTTTTTTACTTCGATCTTACTGAAACGTTGATCAAAGGGCCTCTAAAGCTCGATCTCATTGAAACATAGATCAAAGGGTTTCTCTACCTCGATCTTCTAGAAACTACGATTAAAGTGCTTCTCTACCTCGGTCTCACTAAAATGTCAATCAAAGGGCTTTTCTACCTCGATCTGAACTAAAAGGTTAATCAAAGGGCGTCTCTTCCTCGATCTTTTCGAAACGATTATCGAAGGGCCTCTCTACCTCAATCTTACTGAAAATTTGATCAAAGGGGCTTTTCTACCTCGATCTAAACTGAAAGGTCAATCAAAGGGCATCTCTACTTCGATCTGGCTAAAACATCGATCAAAGGACTTCCACACCTCAATCTTGTTGAAAAGTCGATCAAAGGGCTTCTCTACCTCAATCTTCCTGAAAGGTTGATTAAAGGGATTCACTACCTTGATCTCGAAAAAAAAGTCAATCGAAGGGCTCTTCTACCTCGATCTGAACAGCAAGGTCGATCAAAGGGCTTCTCAACTTTCATCTCGTTGAAACGTCGATCAAAGGGCTTCTCTACCTAGATTATGTTGAAACGTTTATCGTAGGGTTTCTTTACCTCTATCTTGATGGAAGGTCAATCAAAGGGCTTTTTTACTTCGATCTTGCTGAAATGTCGATCAAAGGGCTTTTTTACTTCGATCTTATTGAAACGTCAATCAAAGGGCTTTTTTACCTCAATCTTGCTGAAAGGTTTAATAAAGGACTTCTTTTCTTCGATCTTGATGAAAAGTTGATTAAATGGATTCTCTCCCTCGATCTTGCTGAAATGTCAATCAAAGGACTTCTCTACCTTGATCTTGACCAGAAGTATATCAAAATGCTTCTCTTCTTTGATCTTGGTGAAACGTTGATCAAAGGGCTTCTCTACCTCGATCTTACCAAAAATTCGATCAATGGGGCTTCTCTACCTCGATCTAAAATGAAAGGTCGATCAAGGGGCTTCTCTATCTCAATCTTGCTAAAACTTCAATCAAACGGGCTTCTTTACTTAGATCCTTCTAAAACATAGATCAAAGGGCTTCTCTCCCTCAATCTTACTAAAACGTTGATCGAAGGGCTTGTCTACCTCGACCTTGCTGAAACATTGATCAAAGGGCTTCTCTACCACGATCTTGCTGGAATGTCGATCAAACAGCTTTTTTACTTTGATCTTGCTGAAATGTCGATCAAAGGGCTTCTAAACCTTGATATTGCTGAAACGCCAACCGAAGGGCTTCTCTACCTCGATCTTGCTAAAACGTTGATCAAAGGGCTTATCTACCACGATCTTGCTAGAAAGTCGATCAAATGGCTTTTTTACTTCAATCTTGTAGAAACGTTGATCAAAGGGCTTCTCAACCTCGATCCTGCAGAAACGTCGACCAAAGGGCTTCCCTACCTCAATCTTGCTGAAATTTCAATCAAAGTGGTTTTCTACCTCAGTCTCGCTAAAACGTCGATCGAAGGGCTTTTCTACCTCGATCTGGACTAAAAGGTCGATCAAAGGGCTTCTCTTCCTCGATCTTGTCAAAACGTTGTTCAAAGGGCTTCTCTACCTCAACCTTACCGAAAATTCGATCAAAGGGGCTTCTTTACCTTGATCTAAACTAAAAGGTCGATCAAAGGGCATCTCTATGTCGACCTTGCAGAAACATGGATCAAAGGGGCTTCTCTACTTCGATCCTGCTAAAACGTCGATCAAAGGGCTTCCATACCTTGATTTTGTTGAAAAGTCGATCGAAGGGCTTCTCTACCTCGATCTTGCTGAAACGTTGATTAAAGGGCTTCACTACCTTGATCTCGATAAAAGGTCAATCGAAGGGCTCTTCTACCTTGACCTGAACTGCAAGGTCGATCAAAGGGCTTCTCAACTTTGATCTCGTTGAAATATCGATCTAAGGGATTCCCTACCTCAATTATCCTGAAACGCTGATCATAGGGCTTCTCTACCTCGATCTTGATGGAAAGTCGATCAAAGGGCTTTGTTACTTCGATCTTGCTGAAACGTTGATCAAAAGGCTTGTCTACCTCAATCTTGCTAAAAGGTTCAACAAAAGGCTTCTCTACTTCGATCTTGATGAAAAGAATATCAAAGGGATCCTCTATCTCGATCTTGCTGAAATGTCAATCAAAGGGCTTCTTTACCTTGATCTTGATGGAATGTTGATCAAAAGGCTTCTCTTCCTCGATCTTGCTGAAACGTTGATCAAAGAGCATCTCTACCTTGACTTTACAAAAAACTCGATCAAAGGGGCTTCCCCACCTTGATCTAAATAGAAAGGTCGATCACAAGGATTTTCTACCTCAGTCTTGCTGAAATGCCGATCATAAAGGCTTCTCTACTTCGATACTACTTAAACGTGGATTGAAGGGCTTCTCTTCCCCGATCTGGCTGAAATGTGGATCAACGGTCTTCCATGCCTCGATCTTGCTGAAACGTCGATCAATGGGCTTCTCTACCTCGATCTCCCTAAAAGGTCGATCAAAAGGGATTTTCCACCTCGATCAAAGCAGAAATGTCGATCAAGGGCTTTTTTACCTCGATCTTGATGAAAGGTTTATCAAAGGGCTTCTCTACCTCGATCTTGCTGAATTGTCGATCAAAGGGCTTCTTTACCTCAATCTCATTAAAAGGTCAATCAGAAGGCTTTACTATCTCGATCTGAACTGAAAGGTCGATCAAAGGGCCATATCCTAAATCACCTAATTCTTTCTTTCTACTACTCCATTTTGTTGAGGAGTTTTGGGGGCTGAAAATTCCCTTTTGATTCCATTCTTTTCACAAAAAGACTCAAATCTCACATTCTCAAATTCCTTCCTATGATTACTTCTTATCTTGACAATAGGAACCCCTTTCTCGTTTTGTAGTTTCTTGCAAAGGATTTCCAACTTTTCACATGCTTCCGATTTTTCTCTAAGAAATTCAACCCAAGTGTATCTTGAGTAATCATCTACAATGACCGTGATGTGCCTCTTTCCTCCTAGACTTTCAATTCTTGTAGGCCCTATTAGATCAACATGAAGTAGCTCTAAACACCAGGAAGTAGCAATCACATTCACCTTGTGATAACTGGCCTTTGTTTGCTTTCCCATTTGGCATGCACCACAAATAGTCTTCTTCACCTTTCCAAACTTTGGAAGTCCCTTAACTGCTTCAAGTTTAGACAGTTTAGCCACTTGTTTGAAATTCGCATGCCCAAATCTATGATGCCAAAGTTCCAACATGTCAACACGAGCACTTCTACACAAAATGGGTGCTGTAGGAACTACTCCATAGCAATTGTCTGTAGTCCTATTTCCCTCCAAGACTTGAATCCCTTCTTCATTGATGATTAAGCATCCCTTCTTCGAGAATTGGACAAGGAAATCCTCATCACATATTTGAGTGATGCTCAAAAGATTTGCCTTCAACCCTTTGATGTATAAGACATCTTTCAATAGAGGTAATCCAGGTATCTAAATAGTCCCTTTACCGAGAACTTGAGCATGACTTCCATCACCAAAAGTCACATAGTCACCAACCTTCTCTTTGAGTGTCTTAAACAGTGACTTATCTCCTATCATATGACGAGAACACCCGCTGTCAAGATGCCACAAGCAAGAATTAAATACCTTTAATGAGGTATGAACAAATAAGCTCGCATGCAAACATTCTTGACCTTCAATTTTCATGCTACTGTTAGATTGACATTTCTTTTTCAGATTATCAATCTTCTCATACAACATTCTATTTTTTCTTTTGTACTTCTTAATCAAAGATTTAGATTCAGATATGCTATATTTCATCATGTGAACAAATATCCTAGCATGTTTTTTTGTTTTTAATAACTCTAAGAGTTCATTGTTATGACATCTTTCAAACATACTCATAAAGTCATTTTCACAAACACTTAAACCACAATTCAGCATGGCCTTTTCCATAACAGCATCCATAACAAAGGGATCTAGGATCGCACTTAGGTAATTAAACCATAGCAAGTGCACCTGCGCTGATACTAATTGAAAGTTCAAATAGTGTATAAAACACCCTTGAACGTTTAGACCCCCAATTACAAAATAACCAATTCAAGCTTTATTACAAACAACTAGTGCACAAAAAATGAACACAAGCTATAAACAGAATTGGTAAATAATCTAAGCCAATTAAAATCACATCCACAACAGAAAATAAAAGGCAAAGATAAAGGGAAGAGAGATGCAAACATAAGGACAACACACGATGTGTCATCAAAGAGGAAACCAAAGCCCTCGGCACAAAACCTCTCCGCCACCCTCAAAGCGGTAAGTAATCCACTAGAAAATGTAGTTCCGATACATGAACAGCAACAGACCCTCCAAGCCTAATCTACCCAGTGTACCTAAGCCCTCCAAGCTTCTTGCTCCAACGAGGTTGCGCCGAACCTATTTCTTTTCCAGCTTCTTGGATTCCGCTACTTGACCATAGCATCAACCAATGTAAATTGGTTCCTTCCAAACTACTTCCCAGAATACCAAACAGCCCTCTCAAAGTAATGGATATGGTGAGAAAAGGTTTTGGTAAAGGGCCTGTAAGATTGAATTTAATTAACCATGTGTTGGCTTTATTCCGTGATAAATTTGCTTGTAATACAGCACTTAGAAACCCTATATTTAGGTGGGAATCATGTAAGGGTATGTGTGAGAGAGTGTGAAGAAATGCTCAAGACTGTGCAATGAAGCAGGGACTCACAGTTGGATCTTGCAGGAGGCTCGTGGCTTGCAAGTTGCCAAAAGTTGCACACGTGTAGAGCATGCAGGGGAGCTAAACAGTCATGCCAGCTAGAGCACTACAGGACAAAAATCCAAACTGGCCATTCAGTTAGCTCACAGCTTGAACTCGTGACTCAGTCAAGTCGCGAGGTCAAGTCGCCAGCTAACCCTGTTTTAGAAAATCTGACTCTTCGCATTCCATTCTCACACCAGTATAAATACCCCTCATTCCCACAAAATATGTGTGGCTATTAAGAAAGAAAAACCCTAAGAGAGGTTTCTTCGAAATACCCACCCAATTAGAGAGAGCTACTCATTTTTAGAGAGAAATCTTTGTAGTCTCTTCTCATTCCCTCTCTCATTGTCATACCTATTGAGAGGAGATTTCTATCAAAACACTACCTACACCATTTTGAGTGTTGAGTGTTTTTGGAGTTTTTGGAAGCATTGGAAGATGCCAAGGATGGCAGATGCTATGGATTATAGCGAAATCCGGTAAGCTAGAAAAGAAAAAGGTTTGGCCCAACCTCGTTGGAGCAAGAAGCTTGGAAGGCTTAGGTACATCGGGTAGATTAGGCTTGGAGGGTTTATTGTTGTTCATGTATCTCAACTATATTTTCTAGTGGATTATTGACCGCTTGGAGGGCGGCAGAGAGGTTTTACGCCGAAGGCTTCAGTTTCCTCTTTGATAACACATTGTGTGTTGTCCTTGTGTTTGCATCTCTCTTCCCTTTATCTTTGCCTTTTATTTTCTGCTGTGGATGTGTTTTTAATTGGCTTAGATTGTTTACCCATTCTGTTTACAGCTTTTGTTCATTTTCCGCACACTAGTTGTTTAACATAAAGCTTGAATTGGTTATTTTGTAATTGGGGGTATAAATGTTCAAGGGTGTTTTTTTCACTATTTGAACTCTCATAAGTGTGATGACATGTTATTTGAATCCATGGGTATTGTTGATAAACTCTTGAAGAAAAATGCTAAGAAGTTTCAAAAGAATTTGAGCAAGTTATTTTGTGAAAAGGATGATTTGATTGCTAAGTTCAATGAATTCAACAAATTGGTTGAGAAATATAAAAAACTTGCTGAAATTTCTCTTGAAAAGCTGAAAGAGCTTAAATGTTTGAATATGGACTTGGATGCTAAACTTGTTTTGTCTAACAAACTTGTTAATGATCTTAAATGTGAAAATGAATCTCTTAAGATGCATGCCAAGTGTTTGATTGTTGAACCTGTTGTTAAAAAGGATGAAAATATTTGTTGCAATCATGTTGTGGTACCCGATTTTGTGCCTAGTGTGTGTTCTACCTTAAAGGACAAATCGGTGTACATTCCTCCACATAAAAGAAATCAAAAGGTGGAGAGAAATGCTGTTAAGTTAAAGCCTTCGTTTAGGTCTCAACCTAAGATTTTGAATGGATCTAAGTTTGTTCCAACTTGTCACCATTACGGTGTGATTGGTCATATAAGACCTCAATGCTCCAAGTTGAAAAGGGAACAAAACATTGTTGCTAGATCTCTTCCCAAAAAGCCCAGTAGACCTAAACGCAATGTTTGTCACCATTGTGGTGCCTTTGGTCATTTAAGACCTCAATGTTCTAAGTTTCATGCTTTTAAAAGAATCAAAAGAAAAGAGAAACTCGAGCTTCATGGAAGTTGTGCTAAAAAGAGTAAACCATATTTGAGTGAAAATAGCATATTGTTAAAGAAAGTGTTTAATGCTCTTAACTCCTTGACTATGTGCATCTCTGGTTCTCATTCTTCCAACCCTCGTCTCACTTCTCATGAGACACTCATTCCAAACAATCATTCCGTTTGGATGAGGAAGGGTTTCTATGGTTGAGCTTTTGCTCTTTTGGTCCTTGATCTAATTCTTTCAATCTTTGTAGGACCCTTCATGCATTAAATGTCATATCTTCATGCATTTTGTGCATCTTGCATTTATTTGTATGCATTTTTTTGTTTTTTATCTTTCTTTTATATTTCAGTTTTGTGTGAGTAAAGAATCGAAAACCACATAAAAAGTGAAAAATTCAAAAAGTTTGAGCACATATCACATGTAAGTTTGGCCTTGTACCTTTGTACAAATGGCTTTGTGCATTTACGAGCTTAACTTGTTATTTTTGCACTTATATCTTTGTAGGAAAAATCTTGGCATCTTTGTGTGATTGTTGTAAATCGATCTTCAAGCTTATCATGAATGATTAGTCAATAGTCATGTTGGTTTCGATACATGCGTAGACTTGTGCTTATATCTCTTCCCACTCTTTTATTTTTATTGCTTAAAGAGCTCAATAAATATAAATCTCAAAATGAAAAGAGATAACGAGCTACAAAAGCCGTCGCACATACTGGTATTTAACTAGAAAAAAGGGAAAGCGACTTATATGAAAATGTATGATACCCAAAAAGCCAAAGGCTTGTTCATCAAATTGAAATATCACAAATTTTAGGCATCGATCTCAAAATGAGATGTTTTGATTCAAAATGATCAAATGTTATGAATTGTAAAGAAGCTAAATGAAAAGCTTCATCGTATGTAATCATCTTCTTGTGGGAGGTCATATATGTTCATTTCTATAATTGAGATAGACCACTTGACTTAGTACTAGTTGTGTATGACTTGATTGAACTGATCATTGAAGCTTCACTCTAGACTAAGGATTATTCCACATTAGATACACACACACAACACACGTGCCTAATGTTCAATGAATATCTTATTCATTTGTTAAGATTGTACTTGTCTAAATGTGATGTACGTGTGCTCTATTGTATATTAATTTATCCAAAAATATTTTTGATCATTTTATATGTTTTAGGAAGTGATTTTTATCACCTTTTGTGTTCATGTTTAGTACTTACTTTGTTTTTCAATGTTTAAACATGTTCTGTTTTGAAAAACAAGTATCAGAATTTTTGGCTACTCATTTTGGCTACTTGTGTGATCTGCCAGTAAGCTACCAGTTTTGGCTACTCATTTTGGCAATTGCAAGGCGCGAGTTTAAGCTATGAGTTTTACATAGAATGGTTTCGCGACTCAACTTGCGACTCGCCAGTCGCGAAATGCCCTGAATCAGCTTTTTAAAGAGTTTTTTCGTGGAAAACTTGTTTTAAACCTCTCCCATCCTCTCTAAAACCCCTCTTTCAATATTTCTACATCAAAACTCAACCAATTTGAATGGTTTTTCATTCCATTAACATTTCTAATGTAATTATAAACTCTTTTTTAAAATTTTGATCATTAGATTATGTTTTGGAGAGTTTTGTGCTCTTGGTTGGGATTTTTATCATAGGGGTTAGGAAAACTTAATTTTTATCAAATTTCTTCATGGGATTGGTTTCTTTTGCTGATTTGCATTGGATGTTGGCCCCTTGTAGCAGAAAGAACATGTAATAAAGGTGGATTTCATGATGTTCATGCATTGTTTCACATTATTGTTCATAGTGTGCATGCTAGGTGTTTGATGAGTACCAAACTTTGGGGTTTCTCATGTTTCATCATTAGAAACATGTTTGGTTCAGTGGTTGTGTATTTAACACACCTTGCCCCACATGTGCATTTTTCATGCATTGGTCATGCATTGCACACAGCCACCTCTTGCACACACCTTTGCTACCCTTGTCATGCATTGGTTTAAACCTTGCTTCTTCATCCTAGCATGTCATGTCTACCTTATGCTCTGTAGCATTTTACATTGTCTTTGGTTTGAGCTTCATTTTCTAATTCATCTCGCACCCCTCATACATCATTAGCATTGTTCATACCTTCATCTCTTGCCCTCATTTCTTCTTGACCCTTTGTCTATTCCTGACAAAAAAGGGGAAAGTATACTCTAGAGAGTATACCAGAGTGTTTTGTCATTTCTATATGACTCTTGTGCACATCCTGAGGGGGAGAAATTCTATTTCTCATGCACATTTGTAGGGGGAGAAATATTCCATAGGGGAGATGCATATACCAAGGGGGAGAAGACATTGAGATAATAAGAAAACTTTGTTCTGTTTGTTTTCTTGTTGGCTTTATGGTGCTTTAAGTTATGCTTTGTGGTTCTCATCACATCATGTTTTTGTTTTGGACATGTATATATCCCTATCCTATTGTACTCCATTGAATGCATGTTTGAATGATCATTTGCTTTGCTATGTGATCATTGTAGTCATTTCTATATGACTGTTTTGGTGTATGATCAAGTTGCTCACATGTTTCACATCATGTTTACTTGATCGCAATTTACTTGTTACATTATACTTGTCCTTTTATTACTTGCTTTACCTTGATGGTCTAATGTGTTTTGTGCAAGTGTTTCAGGTTACAAGTGTATATGTTCCAAGTGCATCACAACTTATCATCACTTTGAAGGGGAGAAACTTTAAGTGCTTTTAGTTTATATTGTTTAAGTTTATATTCAGTATTTTGTGGTTTGTACCCATGTTGCTTCTGTAAGCTTTTAGGGTTATGTTTTATGCATTTTTTGTAGGCTTTATGGTGTGTACTATGCTTTTATGTAGCCTTTATGCATTGTTTATTCAGTACTTCTATCTAAATGTCATGAATTTTCTTTTAAGTACTGTCACTCTTTTGCCCTTGTAGAATTGTTCCTAGATGCATATACTTGGTGTATTATGCATTGGTTGAGTGTTGGGCATACAAGTAACTTGCATTGTTCTTGTTAAATTGTATGCTCAAGTGTTCATTCTAAGTGTGAATAAGCACTGTGATTAATAGTTTGATCAAGCCATAGTTTGTTTCTTAACTCCATCTTTGCTCGATAACATCATACCTGCTTCATATGCATTTCATGCTTTTCTGCATACAATGATCATAGTGTATTGTTGTGTTTCAAGAGATTCATGTTCATATGATTCAAGAGCTTCACATTTTCTAGATTTAGGTGTGAGTGAGTTTTGCCATTGTTCCCAAACTCACGTTTAAGTCTAGAGTCTGTTTTAGGGTGTTTTGTCACGGAATAGCCAAAGGGAGAGATTGTAAGGTTGAAATTAATCAACCATGTGTTGGCTTTATTTTGTGACAAATTTTCTTGTAATACAGCACTTAGAGACCCTGTATTTAGGTGGGAATCATGTAAGGGTAGTGTGTGAGAGAGTGTGAAGAAATGCTTAAGACTGTGCAATGAAGCAAGGACTCGCGGCTAGATCTCGCGAGAGGCTCACGGTTTGCAAGCCGCCAAAAGTTGCACACACGCAGAGCATGCAGGGGAGCTGAATAGTCATGCCAGTTGGAGCACTACAGGAAAAAAATCCATACTAGCCATTCAGTTAGCTCGCGGCTTGAACTCGTGACTCAGTCAAGTCACGTGGTCAAGTCGCCAGCTAACCCTGTTTTAGAAAATCTGACTCTTCGCATTCCATTCTCATACCAATATAAATACCCCTCATTCCCACAAAATATGTGTGGCTATTTAGAATAAAAAAACCTAAGAGTGGTTTCTTCAAAACACTCACCCAATTAGAGAGAGCTACTTATTCTTAGAGAGAAATCTTTATAGTCTCTTTTTATTTCCTCTCTCATTATCATACCTATTGAGAGGAGATTTCTATCCAAACACTACCCACATCGATTTAGAGTGTTGAGTGTTTTTGGAGCTTTGGGAAGCATTGGAAGATGCCAAGGATGGTGGATGCTATGGATTATAACGGAATCTGGTAAGCTAGAAAACAAAAAGATGTGGCATAACTTCGTTGGAGCAAGATGCTCGTAAGGCTTAGATACATTGGGTAGATTAGGCTTGGAGGGTCTATTGCTATTCATGTATCCCAACTACATTTTCTAGTGGATTATTGATCGCTTGGAGGGCGGCAGAGAGGTTTTACGCTGAGGGCTTCGGTTTCCTCTTCGATAACACATCGTGTGTTTTCCTTGTAATTGGGGGTCTAAACGTTCAAAGGTGTTTTTTTCACTATTTGAACTTTCAACGCCTTTCAAGGATTTAACAATGGAGAGGAAGAGAGTTGAGGAATTTGAAGAGTCTTTTATGTGAAGATTGTGGATGAATCAATCTTGTTTTACTCTAGGGTTTCTCTCTCAAAATTCTCTCTGGAAGCTCTCTTTCTTTCGTGGGTATAAGGGGCATTTATATTAGGGTGAGAATGGAATGTGAAGAGTCAAGTTTTTCAAAACAAGGTTGGCTCGCAGCTTGACTGAGTCATGAGATCTAACCACGAGATAACTGAGTAGCCAGTTGTCCTATTTTGTCCTGTAATGCTCCAGCTAGCATGACGCGTCAAATTCTGTCATGCCTGGCATGTGTGCATCTTCTGGCGGCTTGCAGCCGTGAGTCACCCGCGAGATCCAGTCACGAGTCTCTGTTTTTCTTGCACACTCTTGAGCATTTCTTCACACTATCTCACTCACTACCCTTACAAAAATCCAACCTAAATACAGGGTTACTAATTACTGAAATACAAGCAAATTTGGCACAGAATAAAGCCAACAAGATGGTTGATTAAATTCAACCTTACATATGCCATGCTTTTTACTAGACCAGATATTTGTTATTCAGTTAGCATGGTAAGCCAATATCAATCAAATCCAGGACCAAAACATTAGCAAGCTGTAAGGCATATTCTCAAGTATTTTTAGAGAACGAGAGATTATATGCTTGTTTACTGATGTGAGGATTTGATTCCCATTGGCTATACAGATTCAAACTTTCAATCTAATCTAGATTTCAGAAAATCCACTTCAAGATGTGTTTTCACCTTGAGAGGTGGAGCCAACACTTGGAGGAGTGTTAAACAATCTTGTATTGCGAACTCCACCATGGAAGCTGAGTATGTTGCTGCTTGTGAAGCAGCAAAAAAAGCTACATGGCTCAAGAAATTCCTTTCTGATCTTGGTGTAATGAGAATGGAGCAAGTTCCCATCACATTGTTTTGCGACAATAGTGGAGCAGTTGCACAATCCAAAGATCCAAGAAATCATAAGAAAGGAAAACACATTGAAAGAAAGTACCACATCATTCGAGACATTGTTGCTCATGGAGATGTAGTGGTTGCAAAGATTGAAAGTGCAAATAATCTAGCAAAAGCTTTTACCAAAGCCTTGCCTCAAAGGACTTTCGAGTCACATTTGGAGCGAATGGGAGTTAGATTAGTGCACAATAATCTTTAGGGAAAGTGGGAGATTGTTAGGATTAATGCCCTCAAAATAAACCAGCGACCTCCCTTCTCAGTTCTTTATACCTGCAAAATAAACCAGCACCATAATCCAAATTATTCAAATAAAAAAAATATAATGATAAGAAAAGAAAAAATAAATAAAAGAATAAAAGAAAGTTTTATGGGCTGCCTCTCATAAGCGCTTGTTTTATAGTCTATAGCCAGACTTTTCAATCTTCATCAATTAGGATCTCCAAGAGGAATAAATGCACAATTCCTCTCCACTTGTTCTCCATAATAGTGCTTCAATCTCTATCCATTAACTCTGAATATGTGCCCTGCCTTGTCCTTCAAGTCTATTGCTCCAAAAGATGAAACTTTGTCAATTTTATAAGGACGTGTCCATCTTGATCTTAACTTGCCTGGGAAGAGTTTTAGTCGTGAATTGAAGAGTAAAACCTGTTGTCCTAGAGCAAACTCACGCCTAAGAATTTGTTTGTCATGCCACTTCTTTGTCCCTTTTTTATAGATCTTTGCATTTTCATAAGCATCATTTTGGAACTCATCCATCTCATTCAATTGAAGAAGTTGCTTTTCCCCTGCTGCCTTCAAATCAAAATTAAACTTCTTTACAACCCAATAAGCTTTGTGCTCCAACTCAACAGGGAGATGACATGCTTTTCCAAACACTAATCTATAAGGAGACATCCTGATAGGTGTTTTAAAAGCAGTACGGTATGCTCATAAAGCATCATCAAGCTTCTTTGCCCAATCCTTTCTATTGGTGTTGACCATCTTCTCAAGAATATTCTTGATTTCTCTATTTGAAATTTCAGCTTGGCCATTAGTTTGAGGATGGTAGGCAAGTGCTATCTTGTGCTTCACACCATATTTAGAAAGAAGGTTGTCGAACAACTTGTTGCAAAAGTGGGTCCCTTCATCACTAATAATAGCTCGTGGAGTGCCATATCTTATGAATATGTTCTTATGCAGAAATTTGAGCACTACCTTTGCATCGTTTGTTGTTGTTGCAATTGCCTTCACCCATTTTGACACATAGTCAACTGCCAACAAGATATAAACAAAGCCAAAAGAAGGAGGAAAAGGACCCATAAAATCAATTCCCCAAACATCAAATAACTCAACCTCTAAGATATTTTTCAATGGTAGCTCTTGACGCCTTGAAATATTTCCCATACTTTGGCACTGATCACAAGTTTTCACCAAAGTACAACTATCACGAAAAATAGAAGGCCAAAAGAAACCACTTTGAAGTACTTTAGATGCTGTTTGTGTTACTCCAAAATGTCCTCCATATGATGAGGAATCGCAATGATGGAGAATGGCTTGCATCTCCTCTTCTGGCACACATCTTCAGATGATTTGATCAGGGCATCTTTTGAAAAGCAAAGGCTCATCCCAAAGATAATATTTCACATCATGCAAAAACTTCTTACGTTGGTGATAAGTAAGATCTGGTGGCAATACCTTACAAGCTAGGTAGTTTATAATATCAGCATACCAAGGAAGCTTGATCTCACATGCAAACAACTGCTCATTAAGGAATGCTTCTTGGATCACTAAATTTGGACTTACTTCCTCTTGCTCCAATCGAGAGAGATGGTCAACAACTAAATTTTCACTTCCTTTCTTATCTCGAACTTCCAAATCAAATTCTTGAAGAAGAGGGATCCAACGAATCAGCCTTAGCATCCTTCTTGCCAAACAAATAACGAAGTGCTGCATGATCACTGAACACTATCACCTTTGTACCAATGAGGTAAGACCGAAATTTGTCACAAGCAAACACCACAGCAAGCATCTCTTTCTCAGTTGTTGTATAATTCAATTGAGCTTCATTCAATGTCCGGCTTGCATTGTATATGGCCCTAAACAATTTGTCTCGCTTTTGTCCTAACACTGCTCCAATTGCAAAGTCACTTGCATCACACATGACTTCAAAAGGTTGACTCCAATCAGGTACAATCATGACTGGTGCTGAAATCAGTTTCTCCTTGATTGCATTAAAGGCCTGCAAACAAACATCATCAAAGTCAAATGCAGAATTTTTTTCAAGAAGATTACATAAAGGTTTAGAGAGTTTAGAAAAATCCTTTATAAATCTTCTATAAATTCCCGCATGTCCGAAAAGCTTCTGATTCCTTTCACATTCTTTGGAGGTGGTAGTTTTTCTATGGTTGCAATTTTAGCTCAATCAACCTTAATTCCTTTAGATGACACTCTATGGCCAAGCACAATCCCTTCTTGAACCATGAAATGACACTTCTCCCAGTTTAGGACAAGATTTTTATCTTCACATCTCTGCAAAACAAGAGCTAAATAATGCAAACAATGATCAAAAGATGTACCATAAATTGAAAAGTCATCCATGAAAATTTCCATTATATTTTCCACCATATCAGAAAAGATAGCCATCATGCAATGTTGAAATGTTTATGAGGCATTGCACAATCCAAAGGGCATCCTTCTAAAAGCAAATGTTCCGTAGGGGCATGTGAAT
>CM068733.1:71668733-71858733 GCA_035136125.1 Quercus rubra
ACATGCAAATGATACTTTGCTTTTAAGCTTATTAGCTTGCATGTCCGGATGTTCATTCCATTTGTGAATGAGCATTGTGGTCACTATTCTATAGTGATTACTTGTATGGTCAAGCCATGGTTTATTGCTTTATTCCATTTTGCTTGATCGCATTGTGCTTGCTTCATATACATTACAAGTTTTTCTGCATACAATGATCAAGTTGTGTTGTTGTGTTTCAGGAGATACTTGTTCTTATGATTCAAGAGCTTCACAGATTCTAGAGTTAGGTGTGAGTGAGTTTTGTTCAACTATTCCTAACTCACATGTTAAGTCTAGAGTTTGTTTTAGGGTTTTATCACGGAATAGCCAAAGGGGGAGATTGTAAGATTGAATTTAATCAACCATCTTGTTGGCTTTATTCCATGCCAAATTTGCTTGTAATTTAGCAATTAGTAACCATGTGTTTAGGTGGAAATCATGTAAGGGTAGTGTGTGAGAGAGTGTGAAGAAATGCTCAAGATTGTGCAGTGAAGCAGGGACTCGCAGCTGGATCTCGCGAGTGACTTATTGCTTGCAAACCTCGAGAAGATGCACACAAGTGAAGCATGTAAAGAAGCTGAACCATCATGTCAGCTGTAGCACTACAGAACAAAAAGTCCAGACTGGCCATGTAGTTAGTTAGCGACTTGGACTCATGACTAAGTCAAGTCGCGAGGCCAAGTTACCAGTTCACTCTGTTATGGAAAAACTGACTCTTCACATTCCATTCTCACTCCAGTATAAATACCCCTTATACCCATGAAATATTGAGAACTTCTAGAGAGAATTTTGGGAGAGAAATCCTAGAGAAAAAAAAGATTGACTCATCCACAATCTTTACATAGAGACTCTTCAAATTCCTCTACTCTCACCCTCTCCATTGTTACATCCTTGAGAGGTTCATTACCAAAACCTTTTCTCACCATACCCATATCTATAAGAAGACCATTTGGTGCTTGGGAAGCAGTTAGGAAGGGGACCAATTTCATATTAGTTGATGCTATGGGCTATAGCAGAATCTGGTAAGCTAAAGAAGAAATAGGTTTGGCGTAACCTTGCTGGAGTAGGAGCTTGGAGAGCTTAGGTAAACCGGGTAGATTAGGCTTGGAGGGTCTTCTGCTGTTCATGTATCCCAACTACATTCTTTAGTGGATTATTTACCGCTTGGAAGGTGGCGGAGAGGTTTTACGCTGAGGGCTTCAGTTTCCTCTTCGATAACACATCATGTGTTGTCCTCGTGTTTGCATCTCTCTTCCCTTAATCTTTGCCATTTAATTTCTACTATGAATATGATTTTATTTGGTCTAAGATTGTTTATCAATTCTGTTGTATGCTTACGTTCATATTTCGCACATTAATTATTTGATAATAAGCTTGAATTGGTAATTTGTAAATTAGGGGTCTAAACGTTCAAGTTCTAAAGGAATAATATTTCTACAAGTTATTCCTCCCAACTTTTGACAAGACTCACAAGATTTGCAAAAATGATGAGTGTCTTTTGTTAGGACATATGTGATTCACATATTAGGAACATATGTCACTATTTTATATAATTGGCTAATTTTTTGACAAAATGCACTTTACTTGCATTTGGGTAGATCTAGGATGTGTTTAATACTTCAAGAAACAATCTTTCAAGATCAAGTGTTAAAGCCATGTGAGTCTGTCCAAGATTCAAGCAGAAAAGTGCCTATCATTAAAGCTTGACAGCTAGCATCTATCGAGCCTTGAAGAGCTATCTCAGCTTGTGGCTTAACAATAGCTTGATAAATAGGGTATCTATCGAGATTTATGAAACTTAGATTTTTTGTTCTATTTTTCATCCAATCCATGATTATGTGTTTGGGCATTCTTTTCTCACAATTCTAGACATATAAAAGGATTATTTTAAAAGTTGTCAAAGATGACATAAGTTGCACAAATGTTAAGCAAAGTTTCTTCATGCAAATTGTGATCGGAAACAGAATTTGCTATAGTTCATCTTTCTTGTAAAAAAGCTGTTGTGTTTGTGCATTGTAGGGTTTTATAACCAAGGAGCTTTTTGATCTTCATCGTTTGTATGAACTGAAGAATTTTGTAGCCAACAACTTTCTCTAATTGGTGATTAAAGTCGTGTACTGGGATCCGCGCAATTGGTTAGTCACGTATTAGGAGCTGTGCATTAAAATGAGAGATTGTCACTACAGAGAAAGTCCAATTGAGTATTGGCGAAAGAGTTCAACTATAGGTTGGTATAAGATACTGAGACTCTTTTACTTGTAACCGCGTGTTTTGATAATAGCGGATTCTCATAAGTGGTGACCTTAAAATCACCTGGTTAAGCTTTTGCCATGTTGGTTTTCCCCATTCGAAAAAAAATCACTATGTCAATTTAATTTCCGCTGCACGTAGTTTAATTGGTGATATGCTTATGCTACCACATGTTGTACATGTTAATTTGATTAATTAATAAACTTGGCTAATTAATCAATTAATTCATCAAAAGGGATTAATACGTTTTTGGTCTATCATCTTTAAACATATTAGGCCAATAAAAACCACATTGCAAAATCCTTGCAATAGTATTCCTTGAAGGAAAGTGGCCTCCACAAGCTTCATTATAACAAAAGGAGATGACACTAAATATCTCATTATCAGGGATACACCTCCTAATGATTTGATTTGGACAATACTTAAATAAATAAGGATCATCATAGAAAAAATTGCGTACCTTAACCATGAAGTGTTTCTTATCTTGAGCACTCCAGTGAGATGGTGTCTGGCCTATGACAAGAAAATTGACAATATCAGCATACCAAGGCAAAGTAGAGATGGAAAACAATTGTTCATCAGGGAATGAATCCCTAATGGGCAATGCATCCATGGATTCATTAAAAGTGAGGCGCGACAGATGGTCTGCCACCATATTTTCTACTCCCTTTTTTATCTTTGATGGTGATATTAAATTCTTGTAGTAGAAGAATCCATCTAATCAACCTTGGCTTTGCATCCTTCTTTGAAAGAAGATATTTTAAACCTGCATGGTTAATGAAAACAACAACAAGAGAACCAAGAATATATGAACAGAATTTATCTAAGGCAAATACCATAGCAAGTAACTTTTTTCAGTTGTACAATAATTCATTTGAGCATCATTCAAAGTCATGCATAATAAATTACATGAGATTTTTTATCCTTTCTTTGCCCTAAAACAACTCCAATCGCATAATCACTTGCATCACACAATTTTAAAAGGTAAATTACAATTTGGTGGTTGCATTATAGGTGCAGTGGTAAGCAGTCCTTTTGGTCCCACTCCAAGCCATATACGAGAGCCTAATTGGAAAGGTCCAAAAGGCCAGCCCAATTAGATAATCAGTTGTGAGGAGAGAAACATACAAAATTAACTTACACATGAAATGGTATGTGTGTGAATGGAAGACTCTCTCTTTCACTATCCAAGAAAAAACTGATTGAGAGACCACACTTCTGGGCAATAAGTGGAATTGGAGTGAAGAGCAAAAGTGATCTCAAGAACTTCTGATCTTCAGTTTTGAAATTCACCACATTAAGGTACACTCTCTTATTCTTGAACTCTGAAAATTGCATAATACATGTTATCAACTGTGAATGAAGTAGTTCCGTTATATTTAATTTTTCCGTTGCGTACATTTATATTTCCAACAGGCGAGTCATATCTTGAGGCCACAAGTTAAGCTCAAGAGGGGATGTGAGCATATATCATGGCTACTAGTTAACCCAATGTTGATCAGGATCTCTAAAACTCATAGGAAGAGAACTTGATAACTATGTGATGGCGAGGCGTACGGTGCTGCCTCAAGTTAACCTCAAGAAAGAATGTGAGCATATGGCGCAGCCACTACTTAATCCACTATAAATCAGGAACTTGAAAACTTTTAGGAACTTGATAATTGTGTGATGGCAAGGCATACGACACTGCTACAAGTTAACCTCAAGATGGGATAGGAGCTGGTGGAGCATGGCCGCGGGTTAACCCGCTGTAGATCAAGAACTCGAAACTTCTTTAGGAACTTCTTAATTGTGTGATGGCGAGGTGTAAGGTGCGGCTGCTAGTTAACCTTAAGATGGGGTGTGAGCATACAACACGGCTGCTTGTTAACCAACTGTCGATCACGAACTCAGAAACTCTTAGGAACTTGACAACAGTGTGATGGTGAGGCGTATGATGTAGCCACTAGTTATCCTTAAGATAGGATGAGAGCACATGGCGTGGCTGCTTGTTAACCCACTGTAGATCAGGAACTCAGAACTTCTTTAGAACTTGATCACTCTATGATGGCGAGGCGTAAAGCGCTGCCGCTAGTTAACCTCAAGAGGGGATGTGAGTGTACAGCACGGCCGCTAGTTAACCCACTGTAGATCACAAACTCGGATCTTCTTTATAAGCTTGACAACTATGTGATAGTGAGGCGTACGGCGCGACATGCTAGTTAATCTCAATAGTGGATGTCAGCATACGGCGCGGCTGCTAGTTAACTCAATGTTGATCAGGAACTCAAAAACTCTTAGGAACTCGATAAATGTGTGATGGCGAGGCGTATAGCGCAATCGCTAGTTAACCTTAAGATGGGATATGGGCATACGGCACAGCCGCTAGTTAATCCACTGTAGATTAAGAACATGGAACTTCTTTAGGCACTTGATAACTGTGTGATGGCGAGGTGTACAGCGCGACTGTTCATTATCCTCGAGAAAGGATGTGAGCATGCGGCACTACAACTAGTTAACCTACCGCAAATTAGGAACTTGGAAACTCTTAGGAACTCGGTACGCCGTAAATCAAGATGGGATGTTTGCATACGGTGTGGCCACTAGTTAACGTACTGTAGATTAGGAACTCAGAACTTCTTTAGGAACTTATTAACTGTGTAATGGCGAGGCGTATTACATGGCCTCTAGTTTACCTCAAGATGGGATGTTTGCATATGGTACAAAAGCTAGTTAACACACTATAGATCAGGAACTTAATAACTGTGTGGCAGTGAGGTGTACGATGCACCCACAAGTTAACATAAAGATGGGATGGGAGCATATGGCGTGGCTGCAAGTTAACCTATTGTAGATCAGGAAATTGAAACTTCTTTAGGAACTTGATAACTATGTGATAGTGAGGTGTACGCCGCAGCCATAAGTTAACCTGAAGATGGGATAGGTCCATACAGTGTAGCTACTAGTTAACCCACTATAGATTAGGAACTTGGAAACTCTTAGGAACTTTATAACTGTGTTATTGCAAGGCATACAAAGAAACCACTAGTTCACCTCGAGATGGAATGTTTGCATAAGGTGCGGTTGCTAGTTAATGTATTGTAGGTTAGGAACTTGGAACTTCTTTAGGAACTTGATAACTGTGTGATGCCGAGGCATACAGCGCAGCCACAAGTTAACTTGAAGATAGGATGGGTGCATACCACACAGCTGCTAGTTAACGCATTGTAGATCAAGAACTCGAAAACTCTTAGGAACTTGATAACTGTTTTATGGCAAAGAGTACGGTGCAGCCGCTAGTTTACCTCAAAATGGGATATGGCCACTCGCTAGCTTCAAAATAGGATGTGAACATATGGCCTGGCTGCTTGCTAGCCCACTATTGATCTTGAAATTGGAACTCCTTTAGAACTTGATAACTGTGTGATACTGAGGCATACAGCGCAGCCACAAGTTAACCTGAAGATGGGATGGGTGCATACCGCGTAGCCACTAGTTAACCCACTGTAGATCAAGAACTAGAAAACTCTTAGGAACTTGATAACTGTTTTATGGCGAGGAGTATGGCGTAGCTGCTAGTTTACCTCAAAATGGGATATGGCCACTCGTTAACGTCAAAATAGGATGTGAACATATGGCGTGGCTGCTTGCTAGCCCACTATTCATTTGGAAATTGGAACTTCTTTAGAACTTGATCACTGTGTGATGGCGAAGCATTTGGCACAGCCGTTGGTTAACCTCAAGAGAGGATGTAAGCGTAAGGCACGACCGCTAGTTAACCCATTGTAGATTAGTACGGTGCAGCTGCGTGATGGCGAGGCGTATGGCGCGATTGCTAGTTTACCTCAAGATGGGATGTTTGCATACAGCATGGTTGCTAATTAACACACTATAGATCAGGAGCTCGGAACTTCATTAGGAACTTGATAACTATGTGGCGGTGAGGCGTACGATTCACCCACAAGTTAACCTGAAGATGGGATGGGAGCATACGGCATGGCCATAAGTTATGCCACTGTAGATTAGGAAATTGAAACTTCTTTAGGAACTTGATAACAATGTGATGGCGAGGCGTACGGCACAGCCGAGTGTTAACCTGAAGATGGGATGGGTGCATACGGCATGGCCACTAGTTAACCTACTATAGTTCAGGAACTCAGAAACTCTTTGGAACTTGATAACTATTTTATGGCTAGGCGTACGGTGCAGTCGCTAGTTTACCTCAGGATGGAATGTTTGCATATGGCGCGGATGCTATTTAATGCACTATAGATCAGGAACTCAGAACTTCTTTAGGAACTTGTTAACTGCGTGATGGTGAGGCAAATGGCGCAGCTGCCACTTAACCTCAAGGCGAGATGTGAGCATACGACACGGCCGCTAATTAACCTGCTATAGATCAGGAACTCGAAAACTCTTGGGACTTGATAAAAATGTGATGGCAAGGCATGCGGTGTGGCCGCTACTTAACCTATTGTAGATCAGGAGGTTGGAACATCTTTAGAAATTGATGACTATGTGATGGCAAGGCGTACGACGTGGCCACTCGTTAACCTCAAAATAGGATGTGAACATACGGCATGGTTGCTTGTTAGCCCACTGATGATCAGGAAATTGGAACTTCATTAGAACTTGATCACTGTGTGATGGCGAGGCATTTGACGCAACCACTAGTTAACCTCAAGAGAGGATATGAGCATAAAACGTGGCGGCTAGTTAACCCACTGTAGATCAGGAACTCAGAAACTCTTAAGAACTTGATAACTGTGTGATGGCGAGGTGTATGGCACGGAACTCAGAACTTATTTAAGAACTTGATAACAGTGTGATGGGGAGGAATATGGCATGACTACTAGTTAACCTCAAGATGGGATGTAGACATACAGTGTGGCTGTTAGTTAACCCACTATAAATCAGGAACTCAGAAATCTTAGGAACTAGATAACCATATGATGGCCAAACGTACAGTGCAACCACAATTTAACCTCAAGATGGGATGTAAGCATATGACGCGATAGCAAGTTAACCCACAGTAGATCAGGAACTCAGAACTTCTTTGGTAACATGTAAACTATGTGATGGCTAGGTGTAAGGCGCAGTCACTAGTTAACCTCATGATGGGATATGAGCGTACAATGCAACCGCTAGTTAACCCACTGTAGATTAGGAACTTGGAACTTATTTAG
Organism: Quercus rubra; assembly: GCA_035136125.1. Classification (NCBI taxonomy): domain Eukaryota; kingdom Viridiplantae; phylum Streptophyta; class Magnoliopsida; order Fagales; family Fagaceae; genus Quercus; species Quercus rubra. Next base: position 71,676,170 of record CM068733.1, read on the forward strand.
AACTTGATGATGGTGTGATGGGGATGCATACGGCACTAGTACTGGTTAACCTCAAGAGAGGATGAGAGCATACAGTGCGACCACTAGTTAACCCACTATAGATCAGGTACTCGGAAACTCTTAGGAACTTGATAATTGTGTGATGGCAAGGCATACGACACGGCCACTAGTTAACCTCAAGATAGGACGTGAGCATACGGCATGGCCTCTAGTTAACCTAGTGTAAATTAGGAATTGGGAACTTATTTAGAACTTGATAACTGTATGATGGCAAGGCATACAGCGTGGTCGCTAGTTACCCTTAAGATGGGATTTGAGCATACAGCGCAGCCACTAGTTAACCCACTGTCGATCAAGAACTCGAAAACTCTTAGGAACTTGATAACTGTGTAATGGCGAGGTGTACGGTATGACTGTTAGTTAACCTTAAGATGGGATTTGAGCATATAGCACGATCGCTTGTTAACCTACTATAGATCAGGAACTAGGAAACTCTTAGTAACTTGATAACTGTGTGATAGTACGGCATGGCCGCTAGTTAACCTTATGAAAGGAGGTAAGCATTTGGCCTGGCCACTAGTTAACCTACAGTGGATCAGGAGCTTCGAAAATTTTTTAGGAACTTGATAACTATATGATGTTGAGTATGGCATAGCCACAAGTTAACCTCAATATGGGATGTGCGCATACGGCACAGTCACTAGTTAACCCATTGTAGATTAGGAACCCAGAAACTCTTAGGAACTTGATAACTATGTGATGGCGAGGCATTCGAAGTGGCCGCCAGTTAACTTCATGATGGCAAGTGAGCATATGACATGGTCGATAGTTAACCTACTGTAGATCAGGAACTTTGAACTTCTTTAGAACTTGATGAGTGTGTGTTTGCGAGGCATATGGCATGGCTGCTAGTAAACCTTAAGATAAGATGTGAGCATATGGCGCGGCTGCTAGTAAACCCGCTGTAGATCAGGAACTTGGAACTTCTTTAGGACTTGATGAGTGTGTGATGGTGAAGCGTACGGCGTGGCCGTTAGTAAACCTCAAGATGGGATGTGAGCAAATGTCACGGCTGTTAGTTAACCCAATATAGATCAGAAAGATGGAAACTCTTAGGAACTTCATAACTGTGTGATGGCAAGGTGTACGGTGTGGCCACTAATTAACCTCAAGAGAGGATATGAGCATTTGGCGTGGCTGCAAGTTAACCCACTGTAGATCAGGAACTCGGAAACTCTAAGGAACTTGATTGCTGTGTGATGGCAAGGCGTACGGTGCAACCACTAGTTAACCTCAAGATGGGATGTGAACATATGACGCGGCCGCTGGTTAACCTATTGTTGATTAGGAACTTGGAACTTCTTTAGGATCTTGATAACTATGTGATTGCGGGGTGTACGGCGCCGCTGCATGTTAACTTCAAGATGGGGTGTGAGCATTCGACTTGACCGTTAGTTAACCCACTGTAGATCAAGAACTTGGAACTTCTTTAGAACTTGATGACTATGTAATGGCGAGACGTATGGCTTAACTCACTGTTGATCATGAACTCTGAAACTCTTAGGAAGAGAACTTGATAACTATGTGATGGCGAGGCGTACAGTGCGGCTGCAAGTTATCCTCAAGAGAGGATATGAGCATACGGCATGGCTGCTAGTTAAGTCAGTGTTAATCAAGAACTCGAAAACTTTTAGGAACTTCGTAACTGTTTGATGGCAAGGCCTATGACGCGGCCACTAGTTTACATTAAAATGGGATGTTTGCATATGGCACGGCTGCTAGTTAACCCACTACAGATCAGGAACTTGGAACTTCTTTAGGAACTTGATAACTGTGTGATGGCAAGGTGTACGACACGGCCCCTAGTTCACCTCAAGATGGGATGTGAGCATATGGCTCAGTCACTAGTTAACCCACTATAAATCAGGAACTCGAAAACTCTTAGGAACTTGATAATTATGTGATGGTGAGGCGTACAGCACAGCCACAAGTTAAGCTCAAGATGGTATGGGAGCAAAAAGCATGGCCACGGGTTAACCTACTGTAGATCAGGAACTTGAAACATCTTTAGGAACTTCATAATTGTGTGATGGTGACACGTAAGGCGCAGCCACTAGTTAACCTGAAGATAGGGTGTGAGCATACGAGACAGCCGCTTGTCAACCCACTGTAGATCAAGAACTCGGAAACATTTAGGAACTTGACAACAGTGTGATGGCAAGGCATATGATGTAGCCGCTAATTAACCTCAAGATAGGATGAGAGCATACAGTGTGACTACTTGTTAACAATGTATAGATCAAGAACCCAGAACTTTTTAGAACTTGATCACTTTGTGATGGCGAGGCATATAGCACTGCTAACAGTTAACCTCAAGAGGGGATGTGAGCGTACAACACGACCACTAGTTAACCCACTGTAGACCAGAAACTCGGATCTTCTTTATATACTTGACAACTATGTGATGGTAAGGCGTACGATGCGGCCACTAGTTAACCTCATGATGGGATGTGAGCAAACAGAGTGGCCTCTAGTTAACCCATTGTTGATCAGGAACTTGGAACTTCTTTAGCACATGAGGTTGGTTAACCTCAAGATGGGAGATGAGGATACAGCGCGGCCACTAGTTAACCTACTGTAGATCAGGAACTTGGAAATTCTTTAGGACTTGATGAGTGTGTGATGGCAAAGCGTATGGCATGGCCGTTAGTTAACCTCAAGATGGGATGTAAGCAAATGTCGCAGCCGCTAGTTTACCCACTGTAGATCAGAAAGAAACTTTAAGGAACTTCATATCTGTGTGATAGCGCGGTCACTAGTTTACCTCAAGATGGGATATTTGCTTACAGCACGGTCGCTAGTTAAGGTACTGTAGATTAGGAACTCGAAACTTCTTTAGGAACTTGATAATTGTGTGATGCCGAGGCATATAGCATAGCCACAAGTTAACCTGAAGATGGGTCGGGTGCATATGGCACGGCCGCTTGTTAACTGACTGTAGAACAAGAACTCGAAAACAATTAGGAACTTGATAACTGTTTTATGGTGAGGCATACGGCGCAGCCACTGGTTTACCTGAAAATGGATGTGGCCACACGTTAATGTCAAAATAGGATGTGAACATACGGCGTGGCTGCTTGCTAGCCCACTATTGATTAGGAAATTGGAACTTCTTTAGAACTTGATCATTGTGTGATGACAAAGCATTTGACGTGGCCGCTGGTTAACCTCAAGAGAGGATGTGAACGTGTGGCATGGCTGCTAGTTAACCCATTGTAGATCAGGAACTCAGAAACTCTTATGAACTTGATAACTGTTATATGGCGAGGCATACGGCATGGCCACTCGTTAACCTCAAAAAAGGATATGAACATACGGCGTGGCTGCTTGTTAGCCCACTGTTGATCAGGAAATTGGAACTTCATTAGAACTTGATCACTGTGTGATGGCAAGGCATTTAATGCGACTGCTAGTTAACCTCAAGAGAGGATGTGAGCATAAGGCGTGGCCACTAGTTAACCCACTGTAGATTAAAAACTCAGAAACTCTTAAGATCTTGACAACTGCGTGATGGCGAGGAGTACGGCGCAACTTTTAGTTTACCTTAAGATGGGATGTTTGCATACGGTGCAGTTGCTAGATAACACACTATAGATCAGGAACTCGAAACTACTTTAGTAACTTGATAACTATGTGGCGACGAGGCATACGGTGCACCCGCAAGTTTATCTAAAGATGGGATGGGAGCATACAGTGCAACCACAAGTTAACCCACTGTAGATTAGGAACTCGGAAACTCTTAAGAATTTTATAACTATGTTATGGCGAGGCATACAGCGCGGTCGCTACTAACCCATTGTAGATCAGGAACTTTGAACAACTTTAGAACTTGATGACTATTGCATGGCGAGGCAAAAGATGTGGCCACTCGTTAACCTCAAAATGGTTGCTTGTTTGCCCACTGTTGATCAGGAAATTAGAACTTCTTTAGAACTTGATCACTGTGTGATAACGAAGCATTTGATGCAGCCGCTAGGTAACCTCAAGAGAGGATATGAGTATAAAGCACGGCCGTTAGTTGACCCACTATAGATCAGGAACTCAGAAACTCTTAAGAACTAGATAATTGTGTGATGGCAAGGTGTACGGTGCGGTCGCTAGTTTACCTTAATACGGGATGTTTGCATACGGTGCGACTGCTAGTTAACACACAATAGATCAAGAACTTGGAACTTCTTTAGGAACTTGATAACTGTGTGGTGGTGAGAAGTATGGCGTAGCCGCAAGTTAACCTAAAGGTGGGATGGGTGCATACAGCGCGGCTGCTAGTTAACCCAATGTAGTTCAGGAACTTGGAAACTCTTAGGAACTTTATAACTGTGTTATTGTGAGGCATATGGAGCAGCCGCTAGTTTACCTCAAGATAGGATGTTTGCATACGGCGCGGCTGCTAGTTAATGCATTGTAGATTAGGAACTCAGAAATTCTTTAGGAACTTGATAACTGCATGGCAGTGAGGTGTACGGTGCAACCACAAGTTAACTTGATGATAGGAAGGGAGCATATGGCGTGGCCACTAGCTAACCCACTATAGATTAGGGACTCGTAAACTCTTGGAATCTTGATAACTATGTTATGGCGAGGCATATGGCATGACTGCTAGTTAACCCGCTGTAGATCAGGAAATTGAAACTTCTTTAGGAACTTGATAACTGTGTCATGGTGAGGCATATGGTGCAGCCGCTAGTTAACCCACTGTAGATTAGGAACTCGGAAACTCTTAGGAACTCAATAAATGTTTTATGGCAAGGTGTATGGAGCAGCCACTAGTTTTCCTCAACATGGGATGTTTGCATATGGCGCGGTCGCTAGTTAATGCACTGTAGATCAGGAACTCGAAACTTCTTTACGAACTTGTTAACTGTGTGATGGCGAGCCATACTGCACGGCCGCCAGTTAACATGAAGATGGGATATGAGCATACGGCACGGTCGCTAGTTAACCCACTATAGATTAGGAATTAGAAAACTCTTGAGAACGTGATAAAAGTGTGATGGTGAGGCCGTTACTAGGAACTTCTTTAGAAATTGATGACTATATGATGGCGAGGCGTACAACATGTCCACTCATTAACCTCGAAATAAGATGCAAACATATGACATGGCTGCTTGTTAGCCCATTGTTGATTAGGAAATTGGAACTTCTTTAGAACTTGATAACTATGCGATGGCGAGGCATTTGACGCGGCCGCTAGTTAACCTCAAGATAGGATGTGAGCATAAGGTGTGGTTGCTAGTTAACCCACTGTAGATTAGGACTTGATAACTATGTGAGAGTGAGGCATACAGCACGTCCGCTAGTTTACCTCAAGATGGGATGTTTGGATATGGTGTGGCCGCTAGTTAACGCACTATAGATCAAGAATTCGGAACTTTTTTAGGAACTTAATAACTATGTGGTGACAAGGCGTACGGTGCAGCCGCAAGTTAACCTGAAGATGGGATGGGAGCATACGGCGCAGCCGCTAGTTAACCTACTATAGATCAGGAACTTGAAACTTTTTTAGGAACTTAATAACTGTGTGATGGCGTGGCATGCGGCAAACCTGTAAGTTAACCTAAAGATAGGATGGGAGCATATAGTGCGGCCGCTAGTTAACCCACTATAGATCAGGAACTCGAAAACTCTTAGGAACTTAATGACTGTGTGATAGCAAGCGTATGGTGCAGTCACTAGTTCACCTCAAGATGGTATGTGAGCATATGGCGTGGCCGCTAGTTAACCCACTGTGGATCAAGAACTTGGAAAATCTTGGGAACTTGATAAAAGTGTGATGGCGAGCGTGTGGTGCGGCCACTACTTAGCCCATTGTAGATCAAGAACTTGGAAATTCTATAGAACTTGATGACTATGTGATGGTGAGGTGTACGACATTACCGCTCGTTAACCTCAAAATAAGATGTGAACATACGGCATGGCTACTAGTTAGCCCACTGTTGATTACGAAATTGGAACTTCCTTAGGACTTTGATCACTGTGTGATGGCATGGCATTTAACGAGGCTGTTAGTTAACCTCAAGAGAGGATGTGAGCATAGGGCGCGGCCACTAGTTAACCCACTATAGATCAGGAGATCAGAAACTCTTAAGCGCTTGATAACTATGTTATGGTGAGGTGTACGACACGGGTGCTAGTTTACCTCATGATGGGATGTTTGCATATGGCGTGGCTGCTAGTTAATGCACTGTAGATTAGGAACTCAGAACTTCTTTAGGAACTTATTAACTATGTGATGGCGACACGGTTGTTAGTTAACCTCAAGATGGGATGTGAACATACAACGCAGCCGCTGGTTAACCCATTATAGATCTAGAACTCGAAAACTCTTAGAAACTTGATAACAGTGTGATGGCAAGGCGTATGGTGCAGCCGCAAGTTAACCTAAAGATAGGATAGAAGCATATAGTGCTTCCGCTATTTAACTCACTATAGATCAGGAACTCAGAAACTCTTAGGAACTTTATAACTATGTTATTATGAGGTGTACGGAGCAGCCGCTAGTTACCTCAAGATAGGATGTTTGCATATGGTGCGGCTGCTTGTTAACGCATAGTACATAGGGAACTCGGAACTTCTTTAGAAACTTGATAACTATGTGGCAGAGAGGCGTATGGTGCGGCCGCAAGTTAACATGAAGATGGGAAGGAAGCATATGACGTGGTCGCTAGTTAACCCACTGTAGATCAGGAACTCGGAAACTCTTAGGAACTTGATAACTGTGTTATGGCAAGGCATACGGCGCGGCTGCTACTTAACCCATTGTAGATCTGAAACTTGGAACTTCTTTAGAACTTAATTACTATGTGATGGTGAGGTGAATGATGTAGCCACTTGTTAACATCAAAATAGGATGTGAACATATGGCTTGGCTGCTTGTTAGCCCATTGTTGATCAGGAAATTGGAACTTCTTTAGAACTTGATCACTATGTGATGGCGAGGTGTTTGACGCGACCGCTAGTTAACCTCAAGAGAGGATGTGAGCATAAGGTGCGGCCTCCAGATAACCCACTGTAGATCAAGAACTCAAAAACTCTTAGGAACTTGATAACTATGTGATATTGAGGCGTACAACGTGACCTCTAGTTTACCTCAAGATGGGATGTTTGGGTATGGCGTGGCCGCTAGTTAATGCACTATAGATTAGGGACTTGGAACTTCTTTAGGAACTTAATAACTGTGTGGTAGCAAGGTGTATGGTGCAGCCGCAAGTTAACCTTAAGATGGGATGGGAGCAAATGGCACGGCTGCTAGTTAACCCACTGTAGATCAAGAATTTGAAACTTCTTTAGGAACTTAATAACTGTGTGATAGCGAGGCATGCGGCACAACTGTATGTTAACCTGAAGATGAGACAGGAGCATATAGCGAGGCCGCTAGTTAACCCACTGTAGATTAGGAACTCGGAAACTTTTAAGAACTTAATGACTATATGATGGCGAGGCGTACAGTGTAGTTGCTAGTTAACCTCAAGATTGTTTGTGAGCATACAGCGTGGACGCTGGTTAACCCACTGTAGATGAGGAACTTGGAAACAATTAGGAACTTGATAAAAGTGTAATGGCGAGGCGTGTGGCGCGGCCGTTACTTAGCCCATTGTAGATCAGAAACTTGGAACTTCTTTAGAACTTGATGACTATGTGATGGTGAGGCATACGAAATTACCGCTTGTTAACCTTAAAATAGGATGTGAAAATACGACGTGGCTACTAGTTAGCCCACTATTAATTAGGAAGTTGGAACTTCTTTAGGACTTGACCACTGTGTGATGGCGAGGCATTTGACGTGGCTGCTAGTTAACCTCAAGAGAGGATGTGAGCATACGGCGCGGCCACTAGTTAACCCACTATAGATCAGGAGCTTAGAAACTCTTAGGCACTTGATAACTGTGTAATGGCAAGGTGTACGGTGTGGTCACTAGTTTACCTCAAGATGGGATGTGAGCATACAGCAGAGCCGTTGGTTCACCCATTAAAGATCTAGAACGTGAAAACTCTTAGAAACTTGAAAACTATGTGATGGCGAGGCGTATGGTGTAGCTGCAAGTTGACCTGAAGATGGGATGGGAGCATACTGATGGAAAATCTGGTTTTGTATCCCATACAAAACACACAGCGGAAGCGACATTCATGGATCTATTTCATTCATGATTGATAACATGCACTATGTGATTTTGAGAATTTGAGAACAACATAGCGTACCTTGGTGCGGTGAAATTCAAAACAAAAGATTAGAAGTTCTTGGGAACACTTTTAATCTTCACTCCAATTCCACTTTTCACCCAAGAAGTGTGGTCTCTCAATCAGTTTCTAAGGGAGAATAATCGAGTGGTTTCACTCGCACATACACACCACTTCACAATGATGATTAAATTTCTGCATGTTTCTCCCTTTTATAACTAACTGATTATCTAATTGGGCCGGCCTATTGGGCCTTTCCAATTGGGCTTTAATGTGTGGCTTGGAGTGGGACCAAAAGGAACCAATAAGACAGTAGCTCCAATGGGCCTTGGGCTTTTCTGTCAACTCTTGACAAGTTCAAAGTTACCATTAATTATATTTAATACCACTATATAAATATAATTGCACTCTAGGTCTTATTTATAAATTATATCCCAAGACTTTATTATACACGCAACCCCTTCATAAAATATTCGTAGTAATACAAAGTCATGAATGTAGACTGCCACTTTGAAAATTACTACATCTTAATCCTTAAGTACCCGGTTTAATCATTTTAAAGTTATTCATCATATATTTATGAAATCCAATTTCATAAATATATACTTTAGTAATTTCTTACTAAAGTGGTTAGGCCTAACTCTCTGAATAACCAAAACCATTAAACTTATCTCAAGGGAATATTTTATATCTCCGTTAAGAGACTATGAATTCCATCTTGAGAATATATGTTCCATCAACACTAAATGTGGTTGCCCAACATACTGAGGTTTTGATCGTGCCTTTAGATCTCACTCCTAATATATCAAAGCAACCTACACCTCATGATCAGGTCCATTATTCTCTCAGGATTAAGAGTTCATGCAAATAGGAGTTGTGAGATTTATTATTCATTTGACAGTCGTTAAGAGAATAATAAATCTCACAGCGGTCCAGTTCAATATGTCTTAACTCTTAAAACATATCAACATATCAACTAGAAGTCTCCACTTCCATGATCAAGACAAATCATCTTAGTTGATATGTTATAGTCTTCGCAGATGAAATGCCCAATTTCATCACCGACTACAAACCAAAATTATGAGTTTACAAAGAACTTGTGATCTATATCTTCTGTGACTAAATCACATAAATCACATACTATGCATCTCATGGACTATATGATAATGTCCAAATATTCATGTTACCATTATTTTAGATAATAATAATAAAGAAACTTTATTAATCACAACATTAAGTCATACATAATGTCATACATAATAACATACATAGCATCATACAATAGGATTTAAGGGCACTAATCCTAACAATCTCCCACTTGCCCTAAAGACTATTGTGTACTAATCTAACTCCCATTCCCTCCAAATGAGACTCGAAGGTCCTTTGAGGCAAGGCTTTGGTAAAGGGATCTGCTAGATTATTTGCACTTTCAATCTTTGCTACCACCACATCTCCACGAGCAATAATATCTCTAATGATGTGATACTTTCTCTCAATATGCTTTCCTTTCTTGTGATTCCTTGGATCTTTTGATTGTGCAATTGCTCCACTATTGTCACAGAACAAAGTAATGGGAACTTGCTCAATTCTCACTACACCAAGGTCAAAAAGAAATTTCTTGTGCCATACGGCTTCTTTTGCTGCTTCGCAAGCAGCAACATATTCTGCTTCCATGGTGGAGTCCGCAATACAAGATTGCTTGACACTCCTCCATGTTATGGCTCCACCTCCCAAGGTCAAAACACATCCTGATGTGGACTTTCTGAAATCTAGATCTGATTGAAAATCTGAATCTGTATAACCAATGGGAATCAAATCCTCACACCGGTAAACAAGCATATAATCTCTCGTTCTCTGAAGATGCTTGAGAATATGCTTTACAACTTGCCAATGTTTTGGTCCTGGATTTGATTGATATCGGCTAACCATGCCAACTGAATAACAAATATCTGGTCTAGTACAAAGCATGGCATACATGAGACTTCCCACTGCAGAAGCATAAAGAACTTGTCTCATCGTATCTACTTCCTCTTGAGTCTTAGGCCTTTGGTCATCAGACAGAGGAACTCCATGTCTGAAAGGAAGTAAACCTTTCTTGGAGTTTTGCATGCTAAACCGTTCTAGAACCTTATCTATATATCCAGCTTGTGATAAGCCTAACATCTTATTCTTGCGATTTTGCCAAAGCTTGATCCCTAGAATAAAATTAGCTTCACCCAAGTCCTTCATATCAAATTGGCTTGACAACCAAACCTTTACTGATGACATTACCCCTACATCATTTCCAATTAGTAGAATATCATCAACATAAAGTACTAGGAACATTACTACTTTATCTTGATGTCTTTTGTACACACATGGTTCATCAAGATTTTGTTCAAAGCCATATGACTTGATTGCTTGATCAAATCTGATGTTCCATGACCTAGATGCTTGCTTAAGTCCATAAATGGACCTTTTCAACTTGCATACCATATGCTCTTGGTTCTTTGCTATGAAACCTTCCGGTTGCAACATATAGATTTCTTCTTCAAGATTGCCATTAAGAAATGCAGTCTTGACATCTATTTGCCAAATCTCATAATCATAATAAGCAGCAATGGATAAGAGAATTCTGATAGATTTAAGCATGGCTACTGGCGAAAAAGTTTCATCATAGTCAATGCCTTCTTTTTGTGTATACCCTTTCGCCACTAGCCTTGCTTTAAAGGTTTCAACCTTTCCATCTACCCCTCTCTTCCTCTTGTAAACCCATTTGCAACCAACAGGTTTAATGCCGTTAGGTGCCTTTACAAGATCCCAAACTTGATTGGAATACATAGAATCTAATTCAGATTTCATAGCTTTGATCCAATGATGTGCATCTATATCATTCATTGCCTCCTCATAAGTGTAGGGATCCGATTCAGCCTCTTCTGGGATAGCTTCATAAGTTTCTCCCAAACCTATAAATCTTATAGGAGGCCAAACAATTCTCCCACTACGACGAGGCACCTGTGTACTAGTCATCTCATGAGTAATATCTTGTGGTGTATCTAATATAGCCACATCATCCCTAGTTTCATCCATTGGTTGTTCATTTACAGGTTCATTCATTTCAGCCAAAACAACTTTATTTCTAGGATCAAAATTATTCACATAATCATCCTCCAAAAATTTGGCATGTGTGCTAACAAACACTTTGTTATCTTTATGATTATAGAATAAATAACCCTTTGTTTCCTTTGAATACCCTAAAAACATGCATACTTCGGTTTTAGCTTCCAACTTATCAGACTTCCTTTTCAACACATGTGCCGGACATCCCCAAATGTGGAGGTATCTCATACTAGGCTTACGCCCACTCCACAATTCCTTAGGTGTGTTGGGAACAGATTTTGATGGAACTAAATTCAAAATAGGCATAGCAGTTTTTAGTGCATATCCCCAAAAAGAAACTGGTAAAGTTGAATAACTCATCATGGATCTAACCATTTCCAAAAGAGTCCTATTCCTTCTTTCTGCTACACCATTTTGTTGGGGAGTTCCAGGTGTAGTCAATTGGGATACAATCCCATTTTGAGTTAAGTAATCCTTGAAATCCCCAAGAAGGTATTCGCCACCACGATCAGATCGAATGGCCTTTATGCGTTTACCTAATTGATTCTCGACTTCAGCCCTAAACTCTTTGAACTTTTCAAAGGCTTCGGACTTCCGTCTCATTAGGTACACATAACCATATCTTGAGTAATCATCGGTAAAAGTGATGAAGTACTCATAACCTCCTTTTGCTTGGGTTGACATAGGACCACACACATCCGTATGAACTAATTCAAGCAATTTTTAGGCTCTTCTACCTTTTGCATTAAAAGGTCGTTTGGTCATTTTACCTTCCAAACAAGATTCACAAACTGGAAATTCATCAAAGTTCAATGGCTCTAAGAGTCCATCTTTGATCAGTCTTTGAATTCTGTTTGGATTAATATGACCCAAACGCAAGTGCCAAAGATATGCTTCATTAGTAGAAGGAAACTTTCTCTTTAATGATTTTACATGAGAGTTATGATCTAATTCAGAATTATATAATTCATGCTTATCAGGAGTTAAAATATAAAGACCATCCACAATATTGCCAGAACAGATAAACACTTTATCCTTCTTTATTACAACATTGTCTTTTAGGATAACATAATATCCATGTTTACCTAAATAAGTTGTAGAAATTAAATTTCTACGAACATTAGGTACATACAAACAGTCTTCCAATATTAAAACTCTAGATTCAAAACATAAATTACACACTCCAATAGCTACAACTGGAATCCTGCTCCCATCAGCCAAGGTAAGAAACATTTCTCCTTCATTCAGCTTTCTGGTCTCCTGAAACCCCTACAAATAATTGCAGATATGATTAGTACAACCTGAATCCACACACCAGGAATCTGTGGGATTCTGTACTAAACATGTTTCAAGAAGGAATGTACTTTTCATACCTTTATTCTTGGCAGCCTTAAATATTGGACAATTCCTTTTCCAATGTCCTTTCTCACCACAATGGAAACACTTTCCTTTGGTTTTCTTTCCTTTGTTGGCAACACCTAAAGCAACTTGCTTACCATCTTTCTTGGCGAAGTTCTTCTTCTTCTTCTTCTTACCCTTGCCTTTCGACTTAGGTTGAGAAGTAGAAGCTTCTGCCATGTTGGCATCAACACTAGAAGTACCAAGGATGCCTTCCGCCGCTACCAACTCATTCATTAATTCAGACAAAGAATAAATCTTTTTGTTCATATTATAGTTAAGTCTGAATTCCTTGAATGATTCTGGTAGTGACTGGAGTATCATATCCACTTGGGATTCTCCATCAATATCGGCACCTAAAACTTCCAATGTATTCAGATTAGAGATCATCCGAAGACAATGCTCCCTCACAGAAGTACCTTCAGCCATTTTGGTATTATAAATCTGCCTCATAGTTTCTTACCTTGCAGAACGGCCTTGCTCACCAAACATCTCCTTCAGACTTAGCATTATGTCCGAAGCTAATTCTACATCCTGCATTTGATGCTGTAGAACATTTGAAATAGATGCTAGGATGTAGCACTTGGCCATCTCATTAGATTTCTGCCAATGATCATATCGCTGTTTTTCCTCAAGAGGAGCATCTAATGATGGAAAGCTAGAACATGGTTGAGTAAGCACATATTTGTGCTCTTCAACAGTAAGAACAATATCCAAATTTCTTTTCCAGTCAACATAATTGGATCCAGTCAGTTTGTTTTGATTAAAAATAGCAACAAGTGGGCTAAATGATGCCATGATTTTAAATCTAAAAATAACAAACATGAATATAATAAGTAAACTGGACATTATCAATTTAGCATATAAGTATATAATATGGAACCTCATAAAACTATAAAATAATATATGCAACGACAAACCAATCCATGTTTATAATTCCTTGGTAGCAAGTTTATTATAAACACATTAATTGATTGAGAACTATTCTCATTATTAGTGCTATCATGATAACTCTTATCATACACTAATAATATGCCGTATTACCTCTAGCCTCTAAGTAATAATGACATAGCTCCTTTGGGAGGTTAACATTATACTTAGTCTAGTGTACACCATTATCTAGAATCATGTGTAGCCACATTTCATCTCCCTTATAATGTTTAAACTTGTAATATCACGGAACAAAACACCCTCCTTTGGGATCGCGAGGCATATACGCCAAGACGAGGTGCTTGTCCACACTACTTTAAACAAGTTCGTTCAATCTTGTAGTACTTTGAAGTTAACACCCTCCTTTGGGATCGCAAGGCATATACGCCAAGACGAGGTGCTTACCCCACACTACTATGAACCGATAATGGAGGCCGTGAGATCCAACCCTTGTATCTCTCTCCCACTAGATATTTTAAATTAAAGGTTTTTATGATCAAGAACCATATTAATGCTAGAAACCCTTGAAAACATAATCCTAATCTCATTAGGAATAAATTTCATTAAATGAATACTTTAATCCTAGCATTAATATATATAAATATATATATAAACCAAGGGAAGCAACAATATGATGAATCCTTTATAAACAATTTGCATGTAAACCCATATATTTATATATATATAACATAATATACGGATTTTACAACCAAGGCAAATATTACATGCTTATAAGATGGCCATCAAGAACTTGAATATAAACCCATATATATAATTGAAAGCATGTTAATGGCGGAATGAAAATGCCACATGGGTCAACAAAACCATGCAAGATCAAAAGCCATATAATAATCAAACCATGCAAGCCTTATATTTATATTTATATCCAAGCGGTGCAAAGCATCATTCACGCACTTGACAGTTACATTCAATAGTCATTAACTATATCCATTCCAAGTAAACAAGAAACCGACACATCAAACTCTATCAATGCATTATAGGTTTATGTGTTCGTCTCTAATACAAAGACTATTGTGTTCATGTCCAATACAAACACCATCATAACACGCCATACATGGAGAGACATAATCTTGACCACTTCGAACAAACCAAGAGAATATGCATCCTTGGTGTGAACCTAGTATCATCATGTCTCATATAAGTCAATGGCATTGGGAACGGTTATCAGACAAAATTCAACTGTCAATTATGACCAACCGATGCAAAACCAAATGCTCATGCTTTGACCGATATACTAGTTTTATGTAAGAAACTTGGCAAAAATTTAAATCACCAAGAAAACTACGTAAGAAACTTGGCAAAAATTTAAATCACCAAGAAACTACTTTCTTTGATTCTAAAATCTCAATCACATGTTATACAAGCATGAGATGAAAACCTGGCTCTGATACCAATTGATGGAAAATCTGGTTTTGTATCCCATACAAAACACACAGCGGAAGCGACATTCATGGATCTATTTCATTCATGATTGATAACATGCACTATGTGATTTTGAGAATTTGAGAACAAGATAGCGTACCTTGGTGCGGTGAAATTCAAAACAAAAGATTAGAAGTTCTTGGGAACACTTTTAATCTTCACTCCAATTCCACTTTTCGCCCAAGAAGTGTGGTCTCTCAATCAGTTTCTAAGGGAGAATAATCGAGTGGTTTCACTCGCACATACACACCACTTCACAATGATGATTAAATTTCTGCATGTTTCTCCCTTTTATAACTAACTGATTATCTAATTGGGCCGGCCTATTGGGCCTTTCCAATTGGGCTTTAATGTGTGGCTTGGAGTGGGACCAAAAGGGACCAATAAGACACTAGCTCCAATGGGCCTTGGGCTTTTCTGTCAACTCTTGACAAGTTCAAAGTTACCATTAATTATATTTAATACCACTATATAAATATAATTGCACTCTAGGTCTTATTTATAAATTATATCCCAAGACTTTATTATACACGCAACCCCTTCATAAAATATTCGTAGTAATACAAAGTCATAAATGTAGACTGCCACTTTGAAAATTACTACATCTTAATCCTTGAGTACCTGGTTTAATCCTTTTAAAGTTATTCATCATATATTTATGAAATCCAATTTCATAAATATATACTTTAGTAATTTCTTACTAAAGTGGTTAGGCCTAACTCTCTGAATAACCAAAACCATTAAACTTATCTCAAAGGAATATTTTATATCTCCGTTAAGAGACTATGAATTCCATCTTGAGAATATATGTTCCATCAACACTAAATGTGGTTGCCCAACATACTGAGGTTTTGATCGTACCTTTAGATCTCACTCCTAATATATCAAAGCAACCTACACCTCATGATCAGGTCCATTATTCTCTCAGGATTAAGAGTTCATGCAAATAGGAGTCGTGAGATTTATTATTCATTTGACAGTCGTTAAGAGAATAATAAATCTCACAGCGGTCCAGTTCAATATGTCTTAACTCTTAAAACATATCAACATATCAACTAGAAGTCTCCACTTCCATGATCAAGACAAATCATCTTAGTTGATATGTTATAGTCTTCGCAGATGAAATGCCCAATTTCATCACCGACTATAAACCAAAATTATGAGTTTACAAAGAACTTGTGATCTATATCTTCTGTGACTAAATCACATAAATCACATACTATGCATCTCATGGACTATATGATAATGTCCAAATATTCATGTTACCATTATTTTAGATAATAATAATAAAGAAACTTTATTAATCACAACATTAAGTCATACATAATGTCATACATAATAACATACATAGCATCATACAATAGTATATAAGGGCACTAATCCTAACACATACAGTGCGGTCGCGAGTTAACCCACTATAGGTCAAGAACTCGGAAACTCTTAGGAACTTTATAACTATGTTATTACTAGGTGTACGAAGCAGTCGCTAGTTTACCTCAAGATGGGATGTTTGCATACGGCGCAGTTGCTAGTTAATGCACTGTCGATAGGGAACTCGAAACTTCTTTAGGAACTTGATAACTGTGTGGCGGTGAGGCGTATAGTACAGCTACAAGTTAACTTGAAGATGGGAAAGGAGCATACGTTGTGGCCGCTAGTTAACCCACTATAGATCAGAAACTCGGAAACTCTTAGGAACTTGATAATTGTGTTATGGCAAGGCGTATGGCGCAGCCGCTACTTAACCCATTATAGATCAGGAACTTGCAACTTTAGAACTTGATGACTATGTGACGGCGAGATGTACGACGTGGCCGCTCGTTAACCTCAAAATAGGATGTGAACATATGGCTTGGTTGCTTGTTAGCCCACTATTGATCAAGAAATTGGAACTTCTTTAGAACTTGATCACTGTGTGAGGGCGAGGTGTTTGACGCGGCCGCTAGTTAACCTTAAGAGAGGATGTAAGCATAAGTCGCGACTGCTAGTTAACCCACTGCAGATCAGGAACTCAGAAACTTTTAGGAACTTGATTACTATGTGATAGTGAGGCGTACGGCGCGACTACTAGTTTACCTCAAGATGGGATGTTTGGATATGGCACGGCCACTAGTTTCCACCTTGTTAGGGCAATGCTAATGCTCATACTAGAGCGGTAGATGATAGCATTAGAGACAATCATCTTCAGTAAGGGTTGAAAAGTCACCTTTTCGCTCTGGCACAAAAGGGAGAGGTATGATGTCTTCCTACCCCTTTGAGCACCATTTTTGTTCTGCCAGTTCAGCCACGCTATCACAAGAGGCTTGTTGACTTGTTGGGCTTAAAGAGGCCCATTGTGGAGGCCCTGACTTGGCATAGCAGCGGGATAGGAGGGAGCATGTCCTTCAATTTCCTCAATGATTTTGTGGATTTAAAGGAGCAGTGGGCATCCTATAGGCGTTAAGCCTTCCTGGTGACCTTCTTTGGTGTACTGCTATTTCCTTTAGCATTAAGAGCTATCAATTTCACCATCCTACTACTATTGAGTGCCCCACCTCATGGTACCTCTTTCATTCCCGTTGTACTTTGTGAGAAAATTAGGTCTTTGTCGTTGTGTTGAGAGATTGGTAGGGGTAGACTAGGCTGCTGTGTTCATCTGTTATAATTGTGGTTCTGTAGCCATCTGAGTGTCATTGCTAGGGATCAACTTGTGGGCTTTTGTGAGTAGGAATAGAGTTCGAGTTACTATAGCTCTTGATCTTCCCTTTTTTGGGGATACTAAGGATTATCTAAGATACTTATGCAGCATGAGCCCCATTGACTAGACCTGGAGAGTCAAATGGGGTATTATTAAGTGGCAGGGTAAAACCCATTGTGTTGGTTTACTTAGCATCCCCTTGGTGGGTATCTGGGGGTGTACAAGATACTTTCCTAACATGGCCATGAGGCAGTTTATGGGTATCCAACATATCCCTCAGCTTAGTGATCTCTCTGTGGTCACTTGTGAGTACGGGCTCCTCATATAACATGCTCTTCAGATTTCTAGGAGGCGCGCAAGTCATGCACTGACTTCTCTCTTTGCTTTAGAGAGGATCAGGAGTGGTTTTCTGCTGAGTTCAGAGCGTGACAGGACACTAGAGATCCCAGTTTCATTTTTGACTTATCATTACCAGCCTTAGACGAGTTGCCACTCTCGATTGATGTTTTAAAGGATTATACCCTTGAGTTTGAGATCAGGGTTGAGTGGGCACTTGTGGATCTGAGGGAGTGCTTAAGGGAGGTTGTCAAGGATAGAGACTGCTGTAAGGAGCTGGTTGACACCCTTATGAAGGATATCAATGAAATGAGTGGTACGTAGGAAAGTGAGCTCGCCACTTTTAGGGCAGAGCTTGATCGAAGGGGGCCAA
This sequence comes from Quercus rubra, assembly GCA_035136125.1. Classification (NCBI taxonomy): domain Eukaryota; kingdom Viridiplantae; phylum Streptophyta; class Magnoliopsida; order Fagales; family Fagaceae; genus Quercus; species Quercus rubra. The sequence goes on from CM068733.1 coordinate 71,694,664, forward strand.
CCCCTCTAGGCACAGAGGCAGAGTGCATTCAGTTGAGATCCTAGGTTATAGGCTTAGAAGATGAGCTTGTAGATCTTACCCAAAGATTTGCTTCCCTAAAACACTCTTGGGACAAGTAGAGGGCCGCATTGGATTCTGACAGGGCTGAGGCCAGTAACTGGGCCGATGGTTTAGCACTAAAGCTAGTACAGGCGAGGGCTTATATTCATTCCACTTTGAGCATATAGTCTGGGTGAGAGGGCAACGAGCCTAGTGAGCCACATATCGCGTTTCGCTGCCTTTAAACTAAGCTAACCGAGAGGGAGGTGGCATTGAGGGCTGCTACTATAGAGGTGGGCACCTTGCAAGCTTTGCTAGAGACTAAGAGACAAGGCTCTACTTCTGATTCCACGATAAAGAGGGAGTTGGTCCATCTCCGACATTCACATGATAGACTCAGAGAGGTTGTCAGAGACCTAGGCTTTGATGCAGCTGGGTTACTTTGCACCCATGCTTCTAATGACCTAATTCTCCGTACCGATTTTACGAGATTGTGCCAGGCCATGTCTAATTGCTTGGGCCATGTTTGACTTGCTAGTGCTCTTTTTTGCTTATTCTGTTCCCGTACATGAGTTATGTAGTTAGTATCTCACCATGAATGGAAAGGTCTTTCGTAAATTTCTAGGAAATTGTGTAAGGCCTTCCTCTTTTTGTTTGAGTTCTTAAAGCATAGTCTAGTTTGTTAGGCATGCTTAGAAACTGAGAGATTGTAGGGAGAGACTTTTATGATGAAATTCAGGCTATATTTGTGAGATGAGATTTCATGTTTTGATACCAGAATGTATGAAAGAAACTAAATGGCACAATACAGGCATGCTAATGAATATGTTGGCAACTGCTTTGGAAATGCAAGATTATACAAATAAGTGATAAATGTAAAACCCATGCATATCAATATCTCATTTTTCCAAGGATACATCCCATTCTAGACAGATCTTTTCCTTTTCCTATTAAGGTGCATTTTCCACCAGCATGAGCCAGAATATCTTGAGCGGGCCACTCGGCCATGGCAATGTTGTAGATAGAGAGCAATCTCGGAGGTGTCTTCATATCTTGTCTTGGATACTAGATCCATCTAGTTTTCTGATCTTGAGCAGGAATTCAAGCAGGCCAAGCTGACTGATTTTTCTTTTAAGACGTGACCAAACCGAGATGGCTGCCTATGTACCTCCCCTATGAAGGATCAGGTCATTACGTAGTTCAATTGACCTTTTTTTTTTTTATTGCCTTAATTTTTGCCTAGAGCACCCTTTCGGGTTTTCAATCTACCCTTTCACATTTTTTTTTTTTCTCTTTTTTTTTTTTTTTTCTCTTCTTGTTTTGGTTGACATAAAAACATAGAAATAAGGTGCACTAAGAGGCTCCTTCATGCAAAGTACCCTATGACAGTTTCAGAATTGGTGGGCATATTTAAGTCATGCCCATCCATGTCCGCTAGAATCAAGGCTCCTCCGGAAAAGGCCTTCTTCACCACATATGGGCCCTCGTAATTTGGGGCAAACTTTCCTCTATGATCAGGCACGGTGTGGTTGCGCTTTTTCAACGGTGGCATGTCCTCACATGTTTAATGCAATCACTTTCCATAGTGAGCCAATAGTAACTAGCTCGCATAATCTTGCGGGCCAATAGGGGTCCACTAGCATGAGCTCTGAGTAAGCCTTCATGCATCTCTTCCATCAGATAATTAGCCTCGGGGGCATCTACGCATCAAATTAAGGTAGAATTGTGGTTTCTTTTGTACAGGACTTCTCCACTCGAGAAGAATTGGCAGGCCATGCTCCAGATAAACTTCTTTTCACTATCCATTGCACCAGATGGGTATTCACTATTCTTGATATAAGCCTTGATATCATGGTACAATGGCTTTCCGTTGGCTTCAACTTCAACATTCATGCATTCTTCGATGTTCATGCAATGGGCTGGCACACCCCAAACTTTTTTGCGCAATTGCTGCATATTATCTCCTAATGCATTTCTAATATGGAATCAACTTGGTATCTCAGGCTTGCCATTTTCCTCAGATTTAGGAAATGGTCAACAGGGAATCTCCGAAAATGCTCAAGTCATAGACGCCGAACTCTAGGGCCACTTGCAAGCTGATTATTCATGCTTCATATTTTGGGACATTGTTGGTGCAATCAAAATTTAGCTTGACTGAAACAGGGATTTGTTGGCCCTTAGGGGAAACTAAGACTGCTCCTACTCCATTTCCAGTAGAATATACGGCTCCATCAAAATAAAGCTTCCAATGCCACAGTTCCACATTGTCTGGTTCTAGCTCTAATGCCATGACATCCTCATCAAGGAAGAGCGATTTTGAAAGTTCTAAATCATTCAGCGGTTGGTCCGCTAAGTAATCAACTATGGCCTGGTCCTTAATAGCCTTTCTGTCATAAACACAACGTCGAATTTGGGGAGCAACATTTGCCAATGGGAGATCGTCCCTGTAAGAGCTAGCTTTTCAAAGATGTACTTCATGGGATCCATACGAAAAATGAGTCGTGTGGTGTAATGAAGCATGTACTGCCGCAATTTGTGTGAGGCCCATACTAAGGCGTAACACATCTTTTCAATGGTGATGTAATTGATCTCATAACTAGCAAACTTCTTGCTTAGATAGTAGATTGCCTTTTCTTTCTGATTGAGCTCAGCCACTTGGCCTAACATACAGTCTATGGAGGTTTCTTGTATTACTGGGTAAAGGATTAACGGATATCCCAACATTGGGGGGAACCAGAATAGGAGGGTTTAACAAATACTGTTTAATCTTGTCAAAGGCCACTTGGCACTCATCTATCCATTCTATCTTTGTGTCCTTTAAGAGCTTGAACAATGGATCATATATGGTAGTCAACTACACACACACACTAAACAAGTCTAACCAATTTTATATTTCAAAAATAAGTCAAGACAGTTTAGTGAGCATACATTAACACATGTAAAACCTTGTGATGGCCAAATCACATTGTACCTACACATATATCAAGGATAGCAAAGAATATTGCGTGTTGTGTGTGAAAAACATTGCAAAATTGCATAAGTGTATACATGTTATGACGATTTGAGATATGAGAAAATCACTTCAACTCACACACAATCATAACTGCTTGATGGGGACTATCACCTTCGAGGTACATCCTATAACTCCCACATCTCCTAGAATACACGCTTGCAATCATATTTAAAGCATTTTTTTATCTTTTTACTTTTAATTTTTTTTCTTTGCATATTTTTCTTTTAAGCATATCATGCATAGGCATATTAGAGAGAGAAAAGAAATACCCAATGATATTTGACATTCCAATTTTGCTATGCCTAAGCACATAAATGTCTTTGACACTGCACTTTTGCTATGCCGAAGCATATAGGTGTCCTATTATGACTGGCAGGCAACAGTGGTGAGATGGTTATTTATGTCTTTCTCTTATGATTTTCTAGTTCTTCCCGTCAAAAAGAGTGATATGAGTGTTAAGTATAAGAGACACCTTAATCTTACTCATCACAAACATGAGCCACAAAGTTCACTTGCTTAGTTATGCATAGAGATGCTCATCTAAGCTACAAATGATACAAAGTTTAGAAGATTTTGTTTCAATGGCCATCCAAGGTCCACAAGTATCAACGTACACAAAACACATACTATTTTTTTATTTTTCTTATTTTTCTAATTTTTCAATTTTTTTTTATTTCTATATGAAAAATAAAACAAAGAAAAACTGAAGAAAAACAACAAAAATGTAACACCCCAAACCCGTACACAGGATTTAAATGCATAACCTGTCTTAGAAATATTCAACAATAATATAATGGAACAGAGCGTAATTAAATATCCACAAATAAACTTCAAATAATCAATATCTTTCCCATGAGATCCATAAAAACAAAAAAAAAAAAAAAAAACTTAACAATAAAGTCTCCAAATACAATCTCAAATAGTTCCACAAATGTCAAACTCACTATCCAAAAAAAATATTACAATAGTTCACCAACTAACATAGCTCCAAAAGAAGTCGTCAATCTAAGGCTCCACTGATCTACCAACAAAAGATATACCACTGCTCTAATCTGAAAGGATGGAAAGAAGGGGGGGTGAGCTAGAAGCCCAATAAGAGACAACATAACATGAGGATGTCTTTCAAAACAACCATTAGTATCATTGACAAAGCATAGTCTTTACAAAACATTTACAACTAGCTTTTAATAGTAATACAATATATTCTATAAAACTGTCAAGAATAAAACATTTCACTATAATGTTGTAATCATTAAATAAAATAATAACCACTTTAGTTAGCCAAAATACACTAAATAGGTAGAAACAATATATTATAACAATAAACAATCTTTTTCCACTTATAAAGATCAGTAACAATAAAATAGTAATTCGATATGGAAAACATTAGTCAGACAAAGATATAAGCTGCTAAACACTCGGTGGGTGATTCCTATGGGAAACAATAACACTAACCTCAAAGAGGCAACACTGGCTCTAAAGAGCAAACAATAACACTGCACCACACCACAATAACACTACATCGGCCAAAGGCCAATACTTAACCCTGTGTTGGCAAAGGTTGTAGACTGTCTAACTAACTGTTTGGAAACATTCTTGACATGTACAGTTTCATAATAATAATAATATATAATAAATAATAAAATTTTGGTATATATATTATGCATTTATAATGGTATAAGTTTTTGAAACTTCCTTCACAATTATGTATATATATAAGTATATTTTTACCAAATATATATATATAAATATACACGTCTTGAGAGACGTCATGTTCTGTAGTCTACTTACCTCTAGTTGTTAAACCAAGCTTCACCTCAACGGTCTGAAACAATACCAATTAGAACCTAAATAAACACAAGACGACTCAATAAGAATGGATACACTAAGGCAGCAACAAAATATAAATTTCACTTATAAAATTCATATCTCACTACTTATTCTGAAACTATAGCTAATCTAGTACTCAATTGCTTTATCAAGTACTCCAAAATCAATACCTAGTAAACAATTCTAATGAGCCAAATATGTAAATCTCTATGCTATTAAATTCTCCTAGTACAAGTTGGCTTCCAAATGATCACATGCTTATAGATCATATTAACCCAAAATAATATATATCATTCACTTAAAATTCTACCCGTAGGACATAGTGACTATAGTATGTACTGAGTGTTAGAGAGTTTATCTAAGATATAAATATATTTATATATATATATAATATTCAAGGATCTATCCTACCCGTAAGCCATAGAAGGAACACAATGGATTATATACCAATCAATTCCTACCCATAGGACGTAGTGAGTTGAAGCATGCATTGAAAAAGTTTAGAACTTGACCACGATATAGATTACAAGATTCAAAAGTCCAGCCCCACTACCATGCGTAAACTCTAGCAACTGGGTTATTTCCATGAGGGTTTGAGAGAGATATACCTGACCACACCACCACACCGATGCAGGATTTTGTTTCTGTACTTTTCCGTCTCTCTCTCTATGTCTTTCAGCAGGAAAACCCTAACTTACTTACACGTAAAAACTGTTTTCACTTGGGCTCAAATTAAAAACCCACTAAAACTCATATTAAGCTTGTTTACATAGGCTAGGACTCTAAAGAATTTCAATAACACTTAAACTCCTAATCCAAATAGGTTTTAGTCTCTTATCCTAGTCCTAAAACAATAAGGAGACTAAAAGTTAAATATGAATAATCCATACAAAATAACTATACACGTTAGCCCCCCTTTTTTTTTTAATATAAAATAATGTCACCATGAAAATAAATTAAATAATTCATCAACTCCACTTTAGAAGTAATTAAAATAATTTTAAGTGAGACGGTTGTTACAAAAAACATGTTAAACAACCAAAGCATAAAAACTAAACTAACTCAAAACATGAAAGCAAAACACATAAGTAATGCACACACAAAACAAGAAGAGAGAGAGAAAAGTGATTGAATCACTTGGAGCCCTTTTCCTTCCACACCTTGGAAGAACCTTTCCATCTAGCAAAACCTTGAATTGGCGGTGAAGGGGAAGAATTAAAACAGTTCAAATTTGAAAGGAACATGAGGGCTTTGAGAAGATCTCCAAGGGGAGCAAGAGAGGATTAAAGCTGATTCTGGTTCCTAGATGCTATCATGCCATTGCTCTGTTGAGTGGCAAGCCACTTGTAGCAATTTGGTTGAGTATGACCGGCAGCTTCACAATGATGACAGAGATGCTGCTTCTTTTAATTAGACTTTTGAGAGTTAGCCTTCTTAGCCCTAGGGTTTTTAACATCTTTCTTCTCAAGTTTAGGGGGTGCCCCTAAGATAGATTTACCATTGTCTATGTTCTCACTAGCTAATTCAGTTTTAATCTCATTGTTCTTAATTTTGACATTACTAGCAGGAGGAACAAAAATAGTAGCACTAGTAGAAGCAGTATTAGAAGAAGAGAGACCATACCCTAAGCCTGTTCGATCTGAAGCAGATTTTTGAATGCTTAGCATCTCATCCAGCTTTGTGCTTGAAGTCCTTTCCAGTTGAGCTCTGACTTGACACAGCTCTGCTTCAAGCTTCTTGGTCTTCTCAACCAAGAAATTGTTCTCGAATCTCAGTGCTCCAATAGTTTGATTAGCCTCATCAAACTTTGTGGAAAGCTCCTCGCGATCAAGTTCCACAGCACTTAGCTTCTTGGTGGTTAGTCTGTAGAATTTCTCATGCTTCTCAGAAAGCTTGTACAACTTCTCATAGGTTATATGGATGTCATTTTGATCATCCATCTTCTCAAACTTAGATTCCGCCAATTCCTCTTCTTCAACCACATCTTCAACAATCCCATCAGTAGGATTAACAGTGGCAGTGAAGGCATGTAAGATTTCGTCATCCTCATTGTCGAAATCGTCCTCAAGCTTGGTGTCACTCAGGGTAATAGCAAGTGCCTTGCTTTTCCCAATGCTCTTGAGATATGTAGGACACTCATGCTTCATGTGATCGAAACCTTGACAGCCAAAACACTTAGGTCCTGAGGGAACAGTGTACTGACCACCTTCCTTAGCATCCTTCTTCCCTTTGTCTTGGCCTTTAAACTGAGAAGAACTAGATTGCCAGCAGTCCTTGTCGAAGCCTTTTCCATTTGCGTTCTTCATAAACTTCTTGAACTGCTTAGTGATATAGGACTTCATCTTGGAATCTTTATCATCATAAGACTTATCTATCTCACTACTCTTGGCTTTCAAAGCCATGCTCTTGCTTTTACCCGACTTGCCTATTCTTGTCAACCCTAGCTCGTAGGTCTACAAGTTTCCAACCAGCTCAGTCAAAGGAATCTTATCAATATCCTTTGATTCCTATATTACTGTGATCTTGGCATGAAATCTCTCAGGTAGAGATCTGAGCACCTTCCTTACAATCTTGGGTTCAAGAATGGTTTCCCCAAGATTGAAGGCTGAGTTCACTATGTCCTTTAGCTTGGCATAGAACTCATTGAAAGACTCATCCTCCTTCATTTTTATCTCTTCAAAACTTGTAGTGAGCCTCTGAACCTTTGAATCTTTTATAGCCTTTGTACCCTTATAGGTTGTTTGAAGGATGGCCCAAGCCTTCTTGGCAGTTTCAGTTGAGGATATCTTCTTAAACTCCTCATTGGTAACTGTACTGAACAATGCATTCAATGCTCTACTGTTGAAGTCCAACCTATCTCCACAACTTGCCACACTTTCTCATCTAAAGACTGCAAGAAAGCTCTCATACGTACTTTCTAGTATGCATAGTTAATGCCATCAAATAAAGGAGGTATGATTAATGACTGTCCTCTATCCATGACAAACAAGGGTCAATGGATCAACACAGTAAAGATTAAACCCTAATCAAAGTGTGCCTGCTCTGATACCACTTGATAGGCCACAAACTAAATAACCCATTGTGATAGAAGTTAATTAATTAATTAGTCAAGTTATTAATTAATCAATTTATCATGCAAACGCGTGGTAGCACAAACAAATCACCAATAAACTAATAATGCAGCGGAAAATAAATAATACGGTGATTTATTTACAAATGGGGAAAACCTAACGGCAAAAACCCCACCAGGTGATTTTCAAGTCACCACTCCCGAAACTCCACTATTATCACAACAAGCAGTTACAAGTAAAAGAATCCAAGTACCTTACCAACCTGCAGTTGAACCCTTACCCTAATACCTAATTGGACTTGTTCTGTAGTAATAGTTCCCCTTTCTGATGCACAACTCCCAAGTACGTGACTAACCAATTGTGCTGATCCCAGTACATGACTTCAATCACCAACTAAGAAGGTTGTTGGTTTCAAAATTCTTCAGTTCAACCATACGATGAAGATCAAGAAGTTGCTTGGTCACAAAACCCTATGGTGCACATACACAGCAACGTCTTCAAGAGTAAGAGATGAACTAGGGCAAGAACTTCATCCCCGATCACAATTTGCTTGAACACAGTTTGCTCAAAGCTTGTGCAACTTGTGAACTATTTGACGGTCCTTAAATCAATCCTTTTATATGTCTAGGGTTAGGAGAAAAGAAAGTCCAAAGACAAATTCAAGGATCCCAAGAAAATCAGATTTGAATTCTAAAAATCTTAAACCTCGACAAATAGGAGATGTCAAGCAGGTGTCAAGCACACCGAACTTAGAACAGCTTTCTTAAGCTTGATAGATATAGTTGTTGAGCCAGCTGTCGAGCTTTAATGATTTTGCACTATCAACTCATTTTCTTGGACAGACTTGAAGGATTCAACACTTGATCTTGAAACATGGTTTCTTGAAGTATTTAAACACATCCTAAATCTACACAATTACAAGTAAAGTGCATTTTGTCAAAGGATAAGGCTATTACATAAAAAAATGACATATGTTCCTAACAAGTGAAACACATATGTCCTAACAACTATGTCCTTGAGCTTGGCATAGAACTCATCGAATGACTCATCCTCCTTCATCTTGATTTCTTCAAAGCTTTTAATGAGCCTCTGAAACTTTGAATCCTTAACAGCCTTGGTTTCCTTGTAGGTTGTTTGGAGAATGGTCCATGCTTCCTTAGCAATTTCGGTAAAGGATATCTTTTTGAACTCCTCATTAGTGACCGCACTTAATAAGGCATTCAATGCCCTGCTATTGAAGTTTGCCACCTTGATCTTAGCATCATCCCAATTGCTCGACGCTTCCTTTGGCTTGGTCCAACCTATCTCAACAGCTTGCCATACTTTCTCATCTAAAGACTATAAGAAAGCTCTCATGCGTACTTTCCAGTATGCATAGCTAGTGCCATCAAATAAAGGAGGTATGATAAGAGACTTTCCTCTATCCATGACAAACAGGGATCAATGGATCGCATAACAAAGATTAACCCTAATCAGAGTGTGCCTACTTTGATACCACTTGATAGGCTAAAAACGTATTGACCTCTTGTGATGAATTAGTTGATTATTTAGTCGAGTTTATTAATTAAACAAATTAACATGTGCACGTGGTATTACAAACAAATCACCAATTAAACTAAGTATACAATGGAAATTAAATTGACACGGTGATTTTTTTTTTAAATGGGGAAAACCAACACGGTAAAATCCCCACCGGGTGATTTTAAGGTCACCACTTCCAAGAATTCACTATTATCACAACAAGCGATTACAAGTAAAAAAATCTCAATACCTTATACCAACCTACAGTTGAACCCTTTCCCCAATATCTAATTGGACTTGTCCTGTAGTGATAATCTCTCCTTTTCAATGCACAGCTCCCAGTATGTGACTAACCAATTATGTAGATCCTAGTATACGACTTCAATCACCAACTAGAGAAGGTTGTTGACTGCAAAGTTCTTTAGTTCATCTAGACAATGAAGATCAAGAAGCTCCTTGGTTACAAAACCCTACGGTGCAAAAACACAGCAACTTTTTCACAAGAAAGATGAACTAGGGCAAATTCTGTCTCTGGTCATACTTTGCATGAACAAACTTTGCTCAACACTTGTACAACTTGTGTCACCTTTGACAGCCCTTAAAATAATCATTTTATATATCTAGGATTGTGAGAAAAGAAAGTCCAAACACATAATCACATATTGGATGAAAAACAGTCTTGAAAAACTGAACTTCATAAACATCGATAGATACCTATCTGTTGAGCTGCTGTTGAGCCACGGGCTAAGACAGCTCTTCAAGGCTTGATAGATGCTAGCTATCGAGCTTTAATAGGCACTTTTTCCACTTGAATCATAAACAGAATTGCATGGCTTTAACACTTGATCTTGAAACCTTGTTTCTTGTGTTAGGATTAGTGCCCTTAAATCCTATTGTATGATGCTATGTATGCTATTATGTATGACATTATGTATGACTTAATGTTGTGATTAATAAAGTTTCTTTATTATTATCATCTAAAATAATGGTAACATGAATATTTGGACATTATCATATAGTCCATGAGATGCATAGTATGTGATTTATGTGATTTAGTCACAGAAGATATGGATCACAAGTTCTTTGTAAACTCATAATTTTAGTTCGTAGTCGGTGATGAAATTGGGCATTTCATCTACGAAGACTATAACATATCAACTAAGATGATTTGTCTTGATCATGGAAGTGGAGACTTCTAGTTGATATGTTGATATGTTTTAAGAGTTAAGACATATTGAACTAGACCGCTATGAGATTTATTATTCTCCTAACGACTGTCAAATGAATAATAAATCTCACGACTCCTATTTGCATGAACTCTTAATCCTGAGAGAATAATGGACCTGACCATGAGGTGTAGGTTGCTTTGATATATCAGGAGTGAGATCTAAAGGCACGATCAAAACCTCAGTATGTTGGGCAACCACATTTAGTGTTAATGGAACATATATTCTCAAGATGGAATTCATAGTCTCTTAACGGAGATATAAAATATTCCCTTGAGATAAGTTTAATGGTTTTGGTTATTCAGAGAGTTAGGCCTAACCACTTTAGTAAGAAATTACTAAAGTATATATTTATGAAATTGGATTTCATAAATATATGATGAATAACTTAAAAGGATTAAACCGGGTACTCAAGGATTAAGATGTAGTAATTTTCAAAGTGGCAGTCTACATTCATGACTTTGTATTACTACGAATATTTTATGAAGGGGTTGCGTGTATAATAAAGTCTTGGGATATAATTTATAAATAAGACCTAGAGTGCAATTATATTTATATAGTGGTATTAAATATAATTAATGGTAACTTTGGACTTGTCAAGAGTTGACAGAAAAGCCCAAGGCCCATTGGAGCTAGTGTCTTATTGGTCCCTTTTGGTCCCCCTCCAAGCCACACATTAAAGCCCAATTGGAAAGGCCCAATAGGCCGGCCCAATTAGATAATCAGTTAGTTATAAAAGGGAGAAATATGCAAAAATTTATTTGAAGAGAATCATAATTGTGAAGTGGTGTATATGTGCAAGTGAAACCACTCGATTATTCTCCCTTAGAAACTGATTGAGAGACCACACTTCTTGGGCAAAAAGTGGAATTGGAGTGAACATTAAAAGTGTTTCCAAGAACTTCTAATCTTTTGTTTTGAATTTCACCGTACCAAGGTACACTATCTTGTTCTCAAATTCTCAAAATCACATAGTGCATGTTATCAATCATGAATGAAATAGATCCATGAATGTCGCTTCCGCTATGAGTTTTGTATGGGATACAAAACCAAATTTTCCTTCAATTGGTATCAGAGCCAGGTTTTCATCTCATGCTTGTATAACATGTGATTTAGATTTTAGAATCAAAGAAAGTAGTTTTCTTGGTGATTTAAATTTTTGCCAAGTTTCTTACATAAAACTAGTATATTGATCAAAGCATGAGCATTTGGTTTTGCGTCGGTTGGTCATAATTGACAGTTGAATTTTGTTTGATAACCGTTCCCAATGCCATTGACTCATATGAGACATGATGATACTGGGTTCACACCAAGGATGCATATTCTCTTGGTTTGTTCGAAGTGGTCAAGATTATGTCTCTCCATGTATGGCGTGTTATGATGGTGTTTGTATTGGACATGAACACAATAGTCTTTGTATTAGAGACGAACACATAAACCTATAATGCATTGATAGAGTTTGATGTGTCGGTTTCTTGTTTACTTGGAATGGAGATAGTTAATGACTATTGAATGTAACTGTCAAGTGCGTGAATGATGCTTTGCACCGCTTGGATATAAATATAAATATAAGGCTTGCATGGTTTGATTATTATATGGCTTTTGATCTTGCATGGTTTTGTTGACCCATGTGGCATTTTCATTCTGCCATTAACATGCTTTCAATTATATATACGGGTTTGTATGCAAGTTCTTGATGGCCATCTTATAAGCATGTAATATTTGCCTTGGTTGTAAAATCTGTATATTATGTTATATATATATATAAATATATGGGTTTACATGCAAATTGTTTATAAAGGATTTATCATATTGTTGCTTCCCTTGGTTTATATATATTTATATATATTAATGCTAGGATTAAAGTATTCATTTAATGAAATTTATTCCTAATGAGATTAGGATTATGTTTTCAGGGGTTTCTAGCATTAATATGGTTCTTGATCATAAAAACCTTTAATTTAAAATATCTAGTGGGATAGAGATACAAGGGTTGGATCTCACGGCCTCCATTATCGGTTCATAGTAGTGTGGGGTAAGCACCTCGTCTTGGCGTATATGCCTTGCGATCCCAAAGGAGGGTGTTAACTTCAAAGTACTACAAGATTGAACGGACCTGTTTAAAGTAGTGTGGACAAGCACCTCGTCTTGGCGTATATGCCTCGCGATCCCAAAGGAGGGTGTTTTGTTCCATGATACTACAAGTTTAAACATTATAAGGGAGATGAAATGTGGCTACACATGATTCTAGATAATGGTGTACACTAGACTAAGTATAATGTTAACCTCCCAAAGGAGCTATGTGATTATTACTTAGAGGCTAAAGGTAATACGGCATATTATTAGTGTATGATAAGAGTTATCATGATAGCACTAATAATGAGAATAGTTCTCAATCAATTAATGTGTTTATAATAAACTTGCTACCAAGGAATTATAGACATGGATTGGTTTGTCGTTGCATATATTATTTTATGGTTTTATGAGGTTCCATATTATATACTTATATGCTAAATTGATAATGTCCAGTTTACTTATTATATTCATGTTTGTTATTTTCAGATTTAATATCATGGCATCATTTAGCCCACTTGTTGCTATTCTTAATCAAAACAAACTGACTGGATCCAATTATGTCGACTAGAAAAGAAATTTGGATATTGTTCTTACTGCTGAAGAGCACAAATATGTGCTTACTCAACCATGTCCTAGCTTTCCATCATTAGATGCTCCTCTTGAGGAAAAACAGCGATATGATCGTTGGCAGAAATCTAATGAGATGGCCAAGTGCTACATCCTAGCATCCATTTCAAATGTTCTACAGCATCAAATGCAGGATGTAGAACTAGCTTCGGACATTATGCTAAGTCTGAAGGAGATGTTTGGTGAGCAAGGCCGTTCTGCAAGGCAAGAAACTATGAGGCAGATTTATAATACCAAAATGGCTGAAGGTACTTCAGTGAAGGAGTATTGTCTTCGGATGATCTCTAATCTGAATACATTGGAAGTTTTAGGTGCCTATATTGATGGAGAATCCCAAGTGGATATGAGACTCCAGTCACTACCAGAATCATTCAAGGAATTCAGACTTAACTATAATATGAACAAAACGATTTATTCTTTGTCTGAATTAATGAATGAGTTGGTAGCGGCGGAAGGCATCCTTGGTACTTCTAGTGTTGATGCCTACATGGCGGAAGCTTCTACTTCTCAACCTAAGTCGAAAGGCAAGGGTAAGAAGAAGAAGAAAAAGAACTTCGCCAAGCAAGGTGGTAAACAAGTTGCCTTAGGAGTTGCCAACAAAGGAAAGAAAACCAAAGGAAAGTGTTTCCATTGTGGTGAGAAAGGACATTGGAAGAGGAATTGTCCAATATTTAAGGCTGCCAAGAATAAAGGTATGAAAAGTACATTCCTTCTTGAAACATGTTTAGTACAGAATCCCACAGATTCCTAGTGTGTGGATTCAGGTTGTACTAATCATATCTGCAATTCTTTCAGGGGTTTCAGGAGACCAGAAAGCTGAATGAAGGAGAAATGTTTCTTACCTTGGCTGATGGGAGCAGGATTCCAGTTGTAGCTATTGGAGTGTGTAATTTATGTTTTGAATCTAGAGTTTTAATATTGGAAGACTGTTTGTATGTACCTAATGTTCGTAGGAATTTAATTTCTGCAACTTATTTAGGTAAACATGGATATTATGTTATCCTAAAAGACAATGTTGTAATAAAGAAGGATAAAGTGTTTATCTGTTCTGGCAATATTGTGGATGGTCTTTATATTTTAACTCCTGATAAGCATGAATTATATAATTCTGAATTAGATCATAACTCTCATGTGAAATCATTAAAGAGAAAGTTTCCTTCTACTAATGAAGCATATCTTTGGCACTTGCGTTTGGGTCATATTAATCCAAACAGAATTCAAAGACTGATCAAAGATGGACTCTTAGAGCCATTGGACTTTGACGAATTTCCAGTTTGTGAATCTTGTTTGGAAGGTAAAATGACCAAACGACCTTTCAATGCAAAAGGTAGAAGAGCCCAAGAATTGCGTGAATTAGTTCATACGGATGTATGTGGTCCTATGTCAACCCAAGCAAAAGGAGGTTATAAGTACTTCATCACTTTTACCGATGATTACTCAAGATATGGTTATGTGTACCTAATGAGACGGAAGTCCGAAGCCTTTGAAAAGTTCAAAGAGTTTAGGGCTGAAGTCGAGAATCAATTAGGTAAACGCATAAAGGCCATTCGATCTGATCGTGGTGGCGAATACCTTCTTGGGGATTTCAAGGATTACTTAACTCAAAATGGGATTGTATCCCAATTGACTGCACCTGGAACTCCCCAACAAAATGGTGTAGCAGAAAGAAGGAATAGGACTATTTTGGAAATGGTTAGGTCCATGATGAGTTACTCAACTTTACCAGTTTCTTTTTGGGGATATGCACTAAAAACTACAATGCATATTTTGAATTTAGTTCCATCAAAATCTGTTCCCAACACACCTAAGGAATTGTGAAGTGGGCGCAAGCCTAGTATGAGATACCTCCACATTTGGGGATGTCCGGCACATGTGTTGAAAAGGAAGTCTGATAAGTTGGAAGCTAAAACCAAAGTATGCATGTTTTTAGGGTATTCAAAGGAAACAAAGGGTTATTTATTCTATAATCATAAAGATAACAAAGTGTTTGTTAGCACACATGCCAAATTTTTGGAGGATGATTATGTGAATAATTTTGATCCTAGAAATAAAGTTGTTTTGGCTGAAATGAATGAACCTGTAAATGAACAACCAATGGATGAAACTAGGGATGATGTGGCTATATTAGATACACCACAAGATATTACTCATGAGATGACTAGTACATAGGTGCCTCGTCGTAGTGGGAGAATTGTTCGGCCTCCTATAAGATTTATAGGTTTGGGAGAAACTTATGAAGGTATCCCAGAAAAGGCTGAATCGGATCCCTACACTTATGAGGAGGCAATGAATGATATAGATGCACATCATTGGATCAAAGCTATGAAATCTGAATTAGATTCTATGTATTCCAATCAAGTTTGGGATCTTGTAAAGGCGCCTAATGGCATTAAACCTGTTGGTTGCAAATGGGTTTACAAAAGGAAGAGAGGGGTAGATGGAAAGGTTGAAACCTTTAAAGCAAGGCTAGTGGCGAAAGGGTATACACAAAAAGAAGGCATTGACTATGATGAAACTTTTTCGCCAGTAGCCATGCTTAAATCTATCAGAATTCTCTTATCCATTGCTGCTTATTATGATTATGAGATTTGGCAAATGGATGTCAAGACTGCATTTCTTAATGGCAATCTTGAAGAAGAAATCTATATGTTGCAATCGGAAGGTTTCATAGCAAAGAACCAAGAGCATATGGTATGCAAGTTGAAAAGGTCCATTTATGGACTTAAGCAAGCATCTAGGTCATGGAACATCAGATTTGATCAAGCAATCAAGTCATATGGCTTTGAACAAAATCTTGATGAGCCATGTGTGTACAAAAGACATCAAGATAAAGTAGTAATGTTCCTAGTGCTTTATGTTGATGATATTCTACTCATTGGAAATGATGTAGGGGTAATGTCATCAGTAAAGGTTTGGTTGTCAAGCCAATTTGATATGAAGGACTTGGGTGAGGCTAATTTTATTCTAGGGATCAAGCTTTGGCGAGATCGCAAGAATAAGATGTTAGGCTTATCACAAGCTGGATATATAGATAAGGTTCTAGAACGGTTTAGCATGCAAAACTCCAAGAAAGGTTTACTTCCTTTCAGACATGGAGTTCCTCTGTCTGATGACCAAAGGCCTAAGACTCAAGAGGAAGTAGATATGATGAGACAAGTTCCTTATGCTTCTGCAGTGGGAAGTCTCATGTATGCCATGCTTTGTACTAGACCAGATATTTGTTATTCAGTTGGCATGGTCAGCCGATATCAATCAAATCCAGGACTAAAACATTGGCAAGCTATAAAGCATATTCTCAAGTATCTTCGGAGAACGAGAGATTATATGCTTGTTTACCGGTGTGAGGATTTGATTCCCATTGGTTATACAGATTCAGATTTTCAATCAGATCTAGATTTCAGAAAGTCCACATCAGGATGTGTTTTCACCTTGGGAGGTGGAGCCATAACATGGAGGAGTGTCAAGCAATCTTGTATTGCGGACTCCACCATGGAAGCAGAATATGTTGCTGCTTGCGAAGCAGCAAAAGAAGCTGTATGGCTCAAGAAATTCCTTTCTGACCTTGGTGTAGTGAGAATTAAGCAAGTTCCCATTACTTTGTTTTGCGACAATAGTGGAGCAGTTGCACAATCAAAAGATCCAAGGAATCACAAGAAAGGAGAGCACATTGAAAGAAAGTACCACATCATTAGAGATATTATTGCTCGTGGAGATGTGGTGGTAGCAAAGATTGAAAGTGCAAATAATCTAGCAGATCCATTTACCAAAGCCTTGCCTCAAAGGACCTTCGAGTCACATTTGGAGGGAATGGGAGTTAGATTAGTACACAATAGTCTTTAGGGCAAGTGGGAGATTGTTAGGATTAGTGCCCTTAAATCCTATTGTATGATACTATGTATGCTATTATGTATGACATTATGTATGACTTAATGTTGTGATTAATAAAGTTTCTTTATTATTATCATCTAAAATAATGGTAAAATGAATATTTGGACATTATCATATAGTCCATGAGATGCATAGTATGTGATTTATGTGATTTAGTCACAGAAGATATGGATCACAAGTTCTTTGTAAACTCATAATTTTAGTTCGTAGT
Source organism: Quercus rubra (assembly GCA_035136125.1). Lineage (NCBI taxonomy): Eukaryota > Viridiplantae > Streptophyta > Magnoliopsida > Fagales > Fagaceae > Quercus > Quercus rubra. Next base: position 71,712,166 of record CM068733.1, read on the forward strand.
TAGTGATGAAATTGGGCATTTCATCTGCGAAGACTATAACATATCAACTAAGACGATTTGTCTTGATCATGGAAGTGGAGACTTCTAGTTGATATGTTGATATGTTTTAAGAGTTAAGACATATTGAACTAGACCGCTGTGAGATTTATTATTCTCCTAACGACTGTCAAATGAATAATAAATCTCACGACTCCTATTTGCATGAACTCTTAATCCTGAGAGAATAATGGACCTGATCATGAGGTGTAGGTTGCTTTGATATATCAGGAGTGAGATCTAAAGGCACGATCAAAACCTCAGTATGTTGGGCAACCACATTTAGTGTTGATGGAACATATATTCTCAAGATGGAATTCATAGTCTCTTAACGGAGATATAAAATATTCCCTTGAAATAAGTTTAATAGTTTTGGTTATTCAGAGAGTTAGGCCTAACCACTTTAGTAAGAAACTACTAAAGTATATATTTATGAAATTGGATTTCATAAATATATGATGAATAACTTAAAAGGATTAAACCGGGTACTCAAGGATTAAGATGTAGTAATTTTCAAAGTGGCAGTCTACATTCATGACTTTGTATTACTACGAATATTTTATGAAGGGGTTGCGTGTATAATAAAGTCTTGGGATATAATTTATAAATAAGACCTAGAGTGCAATTATATTTATATAGTAGTATTAAATATAATTAATGGTAACTTTGGACTTGTCAAGAGTTGACAGAAAAGCCCAAGGCCCATTGGAACTAGTGTCTTATTGGTCCCTTTTGGTCCCACTCCAAGCCACACATTAAAGCTCAATTGGAAAGGCCCAATAGGCCGGCCCAATTAGATAATCAGTTAGTTATAAAAGGAAGAAACATGCAAAAATTTATTTGAAGAGAATCATAATTGTGAAGTGGTGTATATGTGCAAGTGAAACCACTCGATTATTCTCCCTTAGAAACTGATTGAGAGACCACACTTCTTGGGCGAAAAGTGGAATTGGAGTGAAGATTAAAAGTGTTTCCAAGAACTTCTAATCTTTTGTTTTGAATTTCACCGCACCAAGGTACGCTATCTTGTTCTCAAATTCTCAAAATCACATAGTGCATGTTATCAATCATGAATGAAATAGATCCATGAATGTCGCTTCCGCTATGAGTTTTGTATGGGATACAAAACCAGATTTTCCTTCATCTTGAAGTATTAAACACATCCTAGATCTACCCAAATACAAGTAAAGTGCATTTTGTCAAAGGATTAGCCAATTACATAAAATAGTGACATATGTTCCTAACATGTGAATCACATATGTCCTAACACAATGGATGAAATTAGGAATGATGTGATAGTATCAGATACAACACAAGACACTACTTATAAGATGACTAGTCGACTAGATCCTCGTCGTAGTGGGAGGAGTACTAGGCCACCTGTAAGGTTTACACTTCTGGGAGAAACTTTTGAAACTATCTTAAGAGGGCCTAAATTTGATCCTTACACTTACGAATAGGCAATGATAGATATAGATGCATATCATTGGATCAAAGCTATGAAATCTGAATTGGATTCTATGTATTCCAATCAAGTTTGGGATCTTGTAGAGGAGCCTAATGGCATTAAACCTGTTGGTTGTAAATAGGTTTACAAGAGGAAGAGAGGGATAGATGGAAAAGTTGAAACCTTTAAGGCAAGACTAGTGGCAAAATGGTATAAATAAAAGGAAGGTATTGATTATGAAGAAACTTATTCGCTAGTAGCCATACTTAAATCTATCAAAATTCTCTTATCCATTGATGCTTATTATAATTATGAGATTTGGCAAATGGATGTCAAGGCTGCTTTTCTAAATGGCAATCTTGTAGAAGAAATTTATATGATGCAACCAGAAGGTTTCATAGCAAAGAACCAAGAGCATATGGTATGCAAGTTGAAAAGATCCACTTATGGATTTAAGCAAGCATCTAGGCCATTGAACATTAGATTTGATCAAGCAATCATGTTAGGCTTATCGAAAGAATAGGATGTTAGGCTTATCTCAAGCTGGATATATAGATAAGATTCTAGCAAGGTTTAGCATGCAAAACTCCAAGAAAGGATTACTTCTTTCAAACATGGAATTCTTCTGTCTGATGACCAAAGGCCTAAGACTTCTAAAGAGGAAAAGATGATATGAAAAATTTCCTATGCTTTTGCAGTCGAAAGTCTCATGTATGCCCTACTATATACTAGGAGAGATATTTGTTATTCAATTGGCATGGTCAGCCAATATCAATGAAATCTAGGACCAAAACATTTGGAGATTGTAAAGCGTATTCTTAAATATCTAAGAAGAACGAGGGACTATATGTTTGTTTACCATTGTGAGGATTTGATACCTATTGGTTACACAGATTCTGAATTTTAGTCTGATCTTGATTTTAGAAAGTCCACTTCAGGTTATATGTTCACTTTAGGAGGTAAAGCCATTATTTGGAAGAGTGTTAAGCAAACTTGTATTGCTGACTCCCCTATGGAAGCTAAATATGCTGCTGCTTATGAAGCAGCAAAGGAAGCTGTTTGGCTCAAGAAATTGCTTTCTGATCTTGGTGCTATAGGAATGGAGCAAGTTTCAGTCACATTGTTCTGTGACAATAGTGGAGTAGTTGCACAATCCAAGGATCCAAGGAATCACAAGAAAGGAAAGCACATAGAAAGAGAGTGTCATATTATTCGAGACAAATCCTTTTACCAAACTCTTACCTCGGAAGACCTTCGAGTCACATATGGAGGGAATGGGAGTTATATTAGTCTGCAATAGTCTTTAAAGGCAATTGGGAGATTGTAAGGATTAGTGCCCTAAAATCCTATTATATAAAGTTATGTATGACATTATGTTATAAGTAATAAAGTTGTTTTAATATCTAAAATAATAATAACATGAATATTTGGACTTTATCATATAGTCATTGAGATGCATAGTATGTGATTTATGTGATTTAGTGACAGAAGATCTAAATCACAAGTTCTTTGTAAACTCAGAATCTTAGTTCAGAGTCAATGATGAAATTGAGCATTTCATTTGTGAAGACTATAACATGTCAACTAAGATGATTTGTCTTCATGATAGAAATGTAGACTTCTAGTTGATATATTAATATGTTTTAAGTGTATAAAATATATTAAACTGGACCACTATGAGATTTATTATTCTATTAATAACTGTTAAATGAATAATAAATATCATGACTTTTATTTAAATAAACTCTCAATCCTAAGAGAATAGTGAACCCAATAATGAAATGTAGGTTACTTTGATATATCGGGAGTGAGATCTAATCTAATGGTCAAAACCTCAGTATGTTGGGCAACTACACATAGTGTTAAAAGAACACATATTCTCAAGATGGAATTCATAATCTCTTTATAGAGATATAAAATATTTCATTAAGATAAGCTTAATGGGTTTGGATATTCAATGTGTTAGACCTTACCACTTTAGTAAAGAATTACTAAAGTTTATATTTTATGCAATTTGATTTCATAAATATATATGAATAACTTAAAGGATTAAACTGGGTACTCAAGGATCAAAAGGTAGTAATCTTCAAAGTTACAGTTATATATTATGACTTTGTATTACTATGAATATTTTCGGAAAAGGGGTTACATGTTTAGATAATAAAGTTTTCGGATATATTTTATTAATAAGTCCTAGAATGCAACTATATTTATGTAGTGGTTTTAAATATAATTATTGGTAACTTCGGGCTTGTCAAGAGTTGACAGATAAGCCCAAAGCCCATTGGAGTGAAAGCTTTATTTGTCCCTTTTGGTCCCACCCCAAGCCACACATAAAAGCCAATTAGGCTAGCCCAAAAGGCTAACTCAGTTAGATAATCATTTGTTTATTTAATAAGAGTTATTAAATAAAGTACCTGCATAGGTAGTTAAAGATATATACGTATAAGTGTCAAGGCGAGCTGCCATAAGTGTGAGTGTCAAGGCGAGAAGCCATGCGCTGAAGCTGTACCATGATGGCCTCTAGGGTAACAACATCGTACGAGGAAGAAGGGGCGAAGGTGGAAGGGACAGTAAAAGCTATAGGATCGGAAGTCTCCACACATGGCCGCTTCGATTGAAGCTAAGCCTCGCTCTGTCAAACAGTAATGGCGTTGATGGCACCCATGGTGGGTAAGAGATGAGGGGAATTAGAAATCTCGACAGAGATGTGTCAAAGGATACGCATGATAGCAGAAGAAAAGATAAGCTTACTACATGTAGCCGTATCCTAATAAATATTGAGGACCGATGTGATGAAGTGAGAAGGGAAGTCTATGGTGAGGTCCTCTAAGAGGGATAACAAAAACCGAGCACAAGGCTCTGTGATAGAGTTATAGCGAGATAGTGGAGTAAGAATGAATGTCATCACCATGTTAAGGAAGCACAAGCCTTTTACAAAGTCCGTGCATGAGGTGTTTTGTTTCCGACCTTATATAAAAGGTCTTTCATAGAAGTGAGAGAGAAGCTCATCCTTAGACATAGTCCGAAGATGCGTAAAACTAGGGTAGTCAGGATGCACTACCCTAGGAACTTGTAGCACCTCAGATATAAGATCCGGAGTGACTATGATACGTGTACCTTTGAATGTAGTAACAAACTTAAGTACAGTGGTATCGACACCGTGTATGTTAGAGTAAAACCCCTGTATAAACACGATAGGAAACCTCAAGGGTTTCTCACATAGAGAATCCCAGCCCCTAGTCCTGTTGACAGTAAGGAGAGGAGTGTTAGTGAAACCTGACAGCATGACTTGGCATTTAGAATCAATGCCGCATCGCTGGAAGTTCTTCAAGAAGTCCATTCGGGCCTTCTCATCATAAAACCAAACATGAAGAGGGGGAAAAGGATCAGAAGAAGCAGATGACCCATAACCATGAAAAGGGTTCTAAGCTGAAGTGGATTTGCATTTAGGTGCCGTAATGCAGTCTATTTGATAAAGAGAAAGAGGGAGAAAAAGAAGAAGACAACACAACGAGAAACACAAAGAAAAGAAAGAAAGAGATAATATGCATGAACATGTGACATGCAAAAAATAAATACATCATGGGCATAGCCCAATCCAAATATACTAGCACGCAATCCACAATTTAATCAAACACACATATATAATGCATGAAATAGAGTTAAAATGCAATGAGAACGCAATGCATGATCATATAACATCAATTTCGCAACACCAACACAAAAATTTTAAGAAAAACGAATAAATTTCAAAAAATTTGAAAAACCCCAAAACTTAGGTCATAAATGCATCAATGGATGAAAAAAAAGAGATTGAGGACACTTACCAAGTGATTTGAACCTATTCTAACCCGAAAAGATGAAGGGTTAAAGGATTTAAGTGAGTGAGAAGTGTTTCCAGACAAATTGATCAGAATTTTAGCTTGATGGATCGAAGAAGCTATTGAGCTTCTATCGAGAAGAAATCTAGAAAGCTCGATCGAGATTGTGATAAGATCTATCAAGACAAAAGAAAGAAGAGCTCAATAGAAGGGTATTTGTCGAGGATCTATCAAGAAGCTGTCGAGCTTGAGAAAAAGAGTTTTTCGAAGAAAGGAAAAGCACGTAAATATGAATGCAACAAGCAAGCAACTCAAACAAAGATCCAATCAACATATTAAGCTTCTCAAAATATCTCTCAACATATATGCAAAGCATTAGAGATCCAAAAAAAAAACACACACACACACACACACTAAACAAGTCTAACCAATTTTATATTTCAAAAACAAGTTAAGACAGTTTAGTGAATATATATTAACACGTATATTCCTTGTGATGGTCAAATCACATTATATCTGCAAATATATCAAAAGTAGCAAAGAATTTGCGTGTTGTGTGAAAAACATGGCAAGAGTGCATAAGTGTCTCATATTATGACGATTTGAGATATGAGAAGATCAAATACACTCACACACAATCAAAATGCTTGATAGGGACCACCACCTTTAAGGTACATCTTATAACTCTCACTTCTCCTAGAAACGCGCTTGCAACCATATTTAAAAGCATTTTGATTCTTTTTGCTTTTATTTTTCTTTGTATATATATTTTTTAAACATATCATGCATGGGCATACAAGAGAGAGAAGAAATACCCAATTATGTAAGCCAAAACATCACAATTTTTCTATGCCAAAACACACAAATGTTATACATAATTAGCGGGCTTTAGTGGTTAGATGGTTATTTATACCTTTCTCTTAGAATTTTCTAGTCCTTCCCGCCAAAGAGAGTGATATGAGTGTTAAGCATAAGAGATAACTTAATCATACTCGTCACAAACATGAGTCACAAAGCTCACTTGCTTAGTTGTGCATTAAGATACTCATCTAAGTTATAAGAGATATAAAGTTTAGAAAACTTTGTTGTAATGGTCATCCAAGGTACACAAGTACCAATATACACATACACACACTATTTTTGTATTTTTCTAATTTTTTATTTTTTTATTTTAAAAAAATAGAGCAAAAATGGAAAAGCAACTAAACAGAAACATAAAGAAACACATAAAGCATAAAACTAGACTGACTCATAGCATGAAAACAAAACAAACAAGCAATGCACCATCATAAAGAAGGAGAGAGAAAAAGTGACTGAATCACTTGTAGCCTTTTTCCTTCCACACCTTGGAAGAACCTTTCCTTTGCATGAACCTTTGATCTGGAGGTGAGGGCAAAGAATTGAAACCATTCAAGTTTGAAGAGAACATGAAGGCCTTGAGAAGATCTCCAAGGGGAGCAAAAGAGGATGAAAACTAATTCTGATTTTCGAACGAAAGCATACTCTTGCTTTGTTGAGTGGCTAACCACTTGAATCAATTTGGATGAGTATGCCTTAAAGCTCCACAGTGATGACAGAAGTGCGGCATCTTTTGTTGAGACTTTTTGTTGTTATCCCTTTTTCTCCTAAGGTTTCTAGTCTCTTTCTTTTCAACCTTAAGGGGTGCTCCTAGAATAGATTTTCCTTTGTCTAAGTTCTCATTAGCTGTTTCAGTTTTAAGTTCATTATTCTCATAAATAACATTATTAGCAGGTGAGACAAACACAGTTGTACTATAGGAGGCAATATTAGGAGAAGAGAAATCATACCCCAAACTAGTTTTGTCAAAAGCAGTTTTCTAGGAACTCAGCATCTCATTGAGCTTGGCACTAGAATTCCTCTCCAATTGAGCTCGAACTTGGAACAATTTTGCTTCAAGCTTTTTGGTCCTCTTAGCCAAGAAATTGTTCTTGAACCACAGTGCTCCAATAATTTGATTGGCTTCATCAACCTTGGTAGAGAGTTCCTCTCGATCTAGTTCCACATCACTAAACTTCTTGGCGGCCAACCTATACAATTTCTCATGCTTCTCTTAGACCTTGTACAATTTTGCATGGGCTGTATGGATGTCATCTTAATTGTCCATTTTCTCAAACTCTGAGTCCACCAAATCCTTTTCTTCATCCATTGTCCTTGTAGTCTTCTTAATAGGATCAACTGTAGCAGTGAAGGCACTCAAGATTCCCTCATGGTCACTATCATTTGACTTAGTGTTAGGTTTGGTGTCACTCAAGGTAATAGCAAGAGCTTTGCTTTTCCCAATCGTCTTGAGATATGTTGGACATTCTTGTTTCATGTGTCCAAAACCTTGACATCCAAAGCATTTTGGTCCAGAGGGAATAGGGTACTAACCACCGTCTTTAGCATCCTTCTTTCCTCTATCTTGACTCTTGAATTGAGAGGAATTGGATTAATTACGGTCATTATCAATGCCTTTCACATTGGCATTGTGATGCCCCAATTTGATTGATTGTGTGATGTGTGTGGGTGTGTGATGAGTCCCACATCGGGTATTTACTCGGTTGAACTGGGCTTTATTAACAACTACAAGGAGCCTCAATTGTGACTAGTCCTTTTGAGGTATAGCGCAGATGTGGCTAGCGCTCTTCCTTGGGTCGTTACATATAGTATTAGAGCCAGTCTGGTAATCCTATGTGGGCTCAGAGACACTATCCCACAAAGTGGGCCCTAACAAGGATGTTAGGGATTTAAGTGAGGGAGATTGTGAAGCCCTAATTTGATTGATTGTGTGATATGTGTGGGTGTGTGATGAGTCCCACATCGGGTATTTACTAGGTTGAACTGGGCTTTATTAACAACTGCAAGAAGCCTCAATTGTGACAAGTCCTTTTGAGATATAGCTCAGATGTGGCTAGCACTTTTCCTTGGGCCGTTACATAATTGTGATGCCCCAATTTGATTGATTGTGTGATATGTGTGGGTGTGTGATGAGTCCCACATCGGGTATTTACTGGGTTGGACTAGGCTTTATTAACAATTGTAAGGAGCTTCAATTATGACTAGTCCTTTTGAGGTATAGCGCAGATGTTACTAGTGCTTTTTCTTGGGTCGTTACATATGGTATCAGAGCCGGTCCAGTAATCCTATGTGGGCTCGGAGACACTACCCTACAAAGTGGGCCCTAACGAGGACAGGGGTTTAAGTGGGGGAGATTGTGATGCCCCAATTTGATTGATTGTATGATGTGTGTGGGTGTGTAATGAATCCCACATCGGGTATTTACTGGGTTGAACTAGACTTTATTAACAACTGTAAGGAGCCTTAATTGTGACTAGTCCTTTTGATGTATAGCGCAAATGTGGCTAGCGCTTTTCCTTGGGTCGTTACAGGCATTCTTCATGAACTTCTTGAATTGCCTTGTAATGTAGGACTTCATCTTGGAATCTTTGTCATGTGAAGACTCATCTGTCAGGCCTTCAGTGCCATGCTCTTTCCCTTGCTTCCTTTCCCGAGTCTAGTCAAACCCAATTCATAGGTTTAACGGTTGCCAATAAGCTTTATCAAAGGAATGTAGTCAATATCCTTTGATTCTTCGATTGTTATAGTCTTGTCATGCAATTTCTAAGGAAGATATCTGAGCACCTTTCTCACAACCTTGGGTTCGAGAATAGTTTCCCCAAGATTAAAGGTTGAGTTGACTATATCCTTAAGTTTTGCATAGAACTCGTTAAACGATTCACCCTCCTCCATCTTATCTCCTTAAAGCTAGTAGTGAGCCTTTGGAGCTTTTAGTTCTTGACAGCTTTAGTCCCTTTGTAGGTTGTTTGGAGGATGGTCCATGCTTCCTTCACAGTATTAGTAGAGGATATTTTCTTGAACTCCTCATTAGTGACCGCACTGAAAATGACATTCAATGCTCTACTGTTAAAGTTCGCCGCTTTGATTTTCGCATCATCCTAATCAGCCGACGCTTCCTTTGTGGTGGTCCTTAAAATAATCCTTATATATGTCTAGGGTTATGAGAGAAAAAAAAAAAAAACCCTACACAATTACACCTAGATATGCTTGTAATTAGATTTGAAAAGTCTGATTTTATAATTCTCGACAAATATAGCTTCTGTCGAGCTTTAACATTAAACCACAATAGATAGGTTCTGTTGAGACATCTGTCGAGCTTTAATGATCAACACTTCTTCAATTGTTTCTTGGATAGATTTGCATGGTTTTAACACTTAACTTGAGTAACATGTGTCTTAAAGTATCAAACCATCCTAGATCTATCTAATTACAAGTAAAGTGCGTTTTGTCAAAAGATTAGCCAATTACATCAATTCTGTCCCTAACACAGAGTTAACAATTAATTTGAAAAAAAATAAATAAATAAAAAAAAAAAAAAAAAAGAGAAGAGGAAGAATGTTAGGACATATGTGTTTCACATGTTAGGAACATATATCACTATTTTATGTGATTGGCTAATCCTTTGACAAAATGCACTTTACTTGTATTTTGGTAGATTTAGGATGTGTTTAATACTTCAAGAAACCTTGTTTCAAGATCAAGTGTTAAAGCCATACAAGTCTGTCCAAGATTCAAGTTGAAAAAGTGCATGTCATTAAAGCACGACAGCTAGCATCTATCGAGCTTGAAGAGCCGTTCCAGCCCCGTGGCTTGATAGCAGCTCGACAAATAGCTATTTGTCAAGGTTTAAGAAAAACAGATTTTTCTGTTCTGTTTTCTTCCAATCCGTGATTATGTGTTTGGGCATTCTTTTCTCACAACCCTAGACATATAAAATGATTATTTTAAGAGCCGTCAAAGGTGACACAAGTTACACAAGTGTTGAGCAAAGTTTATTCAAGCAAATTGTAACTGGAGACAGAATTTTCCCTACTTCAGCTCTCTTGAAATAGCTACTGTGTTTGTGCACTGTAGGGTTTCGTAACCAAACATCTTCTTGATCTTCATTGTCTGGATGAACTGAAGAACTTTGTAGCTAATAACCTTCTCTAGTTGGTGATTGAAGTTGCGTACTACAATCCACGCAATTGGTTAGTCACGTACTAGGAGTCGTGCATTACAAGGAAAGATTGTCACTACAGAACAAGTCCAATTGGGTATTGGGGTGAGGGTTCAATTGTATGTTGGTAGAAGGTACTAGAATTCCTTTACTTGTTGTTAGGTTCTAAAGTTTAGGATTTTATGTATTTAGAACTCTAATGTATAGTGTTGGCAAACCATGATCAAAACAATGTGTTTAGAAGTGTTTAAGTCTAGCTCAAAGTTGTGATTTTATGTAAAGTTGGAATCGAGTTAAAGTAGGAAGCATTGTGCCTTTCAGCCTGGCTCGATCGATCGAAGCTCGGGCAGAATGCTTTTCTGCAGATTCGTCCAACTCAGCCCTAGTTGTTTTAAAACGTTTTTAGGGTTTCTTATTTGTCCTAAGTATAAAAGGCAAACCCTAGCCACGTTTTAGTGTGGCTCATATTTGCGGTTTGTGTAAATCTCTTGTGAGATCTAGAGGAGCTTTCCTTTACACAAACTTAGGGTTTTCAAGGAGAAGATTTATCTACGCCTTGATGATCAATTCAGTTGCTGCCATTGAAGCTTAGAGAAAACACAAGCGGGTGTGCTTGTATCTGGTGGTGAATCCAAGAAAGAAGCAGTCCTGGATTCGGAGCTTGCACATGGTTGTGTTAGTAAGTTCTACTGGTTGGTAGTAATAAGAAGTCAAGCGTGGGGGCTTGTATGTCTTATTGTATGAACTTTGATTCTTTCAAGATAGTGGATTCAAGTTTACCTTGAGGATAGCTAGGTCAAATCCTCCCCAGGTTTTTACCGGTTTAGTTTTCTGGGTGATCATATCGTTGTCTTATTTATTTTCCGCTGCTTTGCATGATTTGATCTTTTATATTGTGATAACCTAGACTTGTAATTTGGACTAAGTAATCACTTGACTAATTACCTAGGTTTAATCAATTGTTTAAGGGGTCTAAAAACTGTCAAGTGGTATCAAAGCAGATTGCTCTTTTGTTGTTGATCCTTTGATCACTGAGCTGATCCTTGACCCCTATTGTCATGGAACACGGACACTCTCTAGTTATTCCTCCTCATTTTGATAGGAATAATTATGCTTATTAGAAAGTAAGGATGAAAGAATTCCTGAAATCCATTGATGAGAGGGTGTGGAACTCTGTTGAATACGGATGGGAGAAGCCCACTACTCCTGTTAGTGAGTGGGAAACTTCTCAAAAAGAAGCAGCTTCGTTTAATAGCAAGGCTATGAATGCAATTTTTAACGCTATTTCTATGGAGGAATTTAAGAGAATCTCGAATGTTGAGATCGCTCATACTGCTTGGAATATCTTCCAGACTGTGCATGAAGGCACAAAGGCTGTCAAAATAAATAAATTACAGCAATTGACTTCTAAGTTTGAAAGCATTAAGATGTTTGATGATGAAGAGAACCCTTCTGATGGGGAACTCTCTGAAGATGGAGATCTTCAAGAGGCCTATAACAAACTTTGCAAAGTCGCTGCAAAGGATGCTATGAATGTTGAACTTGGCTTGAAGAAAATTGAATCTCTTAAGCTTGAAAAGAAAAATTTTCTTGTTAAACTATTTGATGCTAATGATCTTTTGAACAATGTGAAAACTGAAAACATGTTTTTGCATGATAAAGTTAAATTTTTGGAACTTGATTTATCTGTTGCTAGATCTGCTAGTTCTAAACTTGATCAAATGCTGAGTGTTCAAAAGTCGTCTTCTGACAAAACTGGATTAGGTTATGTTGATAGCATCTCTGTGTCCGCTCCCCATTCCATAAAGTTTGTTCCTTCATCTTCTTCTTCTGAAGCTTCAATGAGTAAGATAGTGAGTGAAACTATCAAGCCCCCTATGTTTGAGGTTGTTAAACCCTTAGAAGGTTCATCATCTAGGAAGATTAAGGTTGATCTGAAAGAGTCTAAGCCTAAGAAGCCTACCCTATCTAAGGATAAGACACATGATAAACCTGCATGGGTTTGTCACTTTTGTGGAAAGTCTGGACACATCCGTCCAAATTGCTACAAGCTGCAAGCTGCTAAGAGAGCAAACAAACCAAAAGTACCTATGCCTCAAGCACTGGATCCTATAGTACTTATTGGTGATTTGGTAAAGGCTTTAAACCTTTATTCCAATCCTGGAGTTGGTAATCATTCTCAAGTGAATAAGAACTCCACTGCTCATGGTGCATCTAAAAGGTTTTGGATGCAAAAGACTCGACCTAACTGAGTCTTTCTGACTTGGTCCTTGTGCTTCATTTGCTCTACCCCTTATGACCACCGTTCTTTGGTTTTGTTTTGTTTTGTTTTTTTTTTTTTTTTTTTTTTTTCTCTAGGATTTGCATAGCATAACATTCATGCATTTCATTCTAGGTGTTTTTATTTTTATTAAAAAGAAAAAGAAAAGAAAAAGGAAGCACATTTTTTTTTTTTTGCACTATTCTTCTTGTTTTTTTTTTTAGAACAAGGTTGGTCAATTTATTTTCACATAACATGTCTTTTGTACCTTATTTAGCTTTGATGAGCTTATTTATTGCACTTTACTAGTTGGAACTTTGTAGTGCATGTTGTGTGGGAAAGATGTTTATAGTTTTTGATCATTTTGTCTTGATCTTGAAGTCACATGTCTTTGACTGTCGGACTTGAACCTTTAGAGAAATGCATAAATAACCATCTCACCATTGTTCACTAGCCAATCATGAACACCTTAGTGCATATCATAAGATTTTGTGCTCGAGAAAGTGTAGTACATGCACAAAAAGAACATAAAGTGAAGCCTCGGGTTAAACGGCTTAATTCTTAAAATCAAAATTGGTGTGTACTATTAGGCTTGATGCCAAACTCACATAACTTAAAATTGGAATGTATATTATGAGGCATAAATACAAGAAACTTACATGATTGCAAGCTTATGATCTAGGAGATGTGAGAGTTATATGATGTAACTCTTTAAGTGATAGTCTCATTTAAATTCTTTGTGATGAATTTTGTAGACTTTGTGATTGATTGCTATTCACATATCACCTCATATGCATCTCAAGTTTTTGCTAGTTGCACGCACTACACGAGTTACTCTTTGCTAAACATTGTACATGTTATTATGTGTGGTTATGATCTGACCAACCAAGTTTTTGCAAATACTTAGAAGTATGTGCAAACTTAATTTGTAGCTTGAAAATTTGTGGAGAATGCAAAAATTTTGTTTTTGGGAATTTTGGGCTTAAAATCCTTGATTTGAAAATCATATCATCTCATACTTATGCATTTTTGTTCTAAATTTCAATGCTTTGAGTTAAATCAACTTGTTTTTCAAAAATTGTGTTTTTCCTCAAAAATATGGTGAGCCTCTGCTTAATTCGATCGGTCCATTCTGTTTTTCGGCCAATCGAAATTTTTAAAATTTGAGAGGGGGAGTCTCTGTCTGTTTCGACCGATCGAGGTTGATTTTCAACCGATCGAAATTCGTGAATCAAGTTTTTTAACAGACAGAATTGGACTTTTTCAAAGTTGCTTTTCAAATAGTTCTTTGCTTTTCTCTCTCTCCACGTTGGCTCCAGGCTCCACCATCCATTTTTTTGTCGTTTTCCTTCAAGATTTTTGCAAGGTTTTTGTCCTTGGAGGCCGATATGTCCCTTTTGCCCTTCTTTTTTCAAGTTTATTTCTTTATTTCATGCATTTTTCATGCATTATCATGGGCATTTTCGGCACTTTAAACATATTGGGGTTTTTGATGATTCGAACCTATTTTTGTGAAATTGATCAATGGGTTTTTGTGCTAAGATGCTATAATGATGTTCCCTATAGTTTAATTTGATCAATTTTGTGGTTTTTGAAATTGAAAATTCTAGGGTTTTGAATTTGATCCGAATTGAGGATTTTGTCAAATTGGCTTAAATTGATGAAATTGGCTTATCCAATTGATGTATTTGGTCATTATTTTTGTTATTATATCATGTGTAATGATCAATTCGTTAGTATTTTTCAAATTGATCAAGTGGTTTTCCAAATTTTGGGGTTTGTGTGTTAAAAATCTTAATGTTCAAGCCAATTTTGTAATTTGAACCTTTTGGACTTAATTCGCTGCATTAGAACATGCATCATGACATTTAAAATTGTTCGTGCATCATGTAGATCGTTATTCTATATTCTGTTTTTGTGCTAACTTGAAGTCTGCCCTTGGTTTTTGTTTTTGTGTTTTTTGTTCTTTCGCTCTGTGTTTTGATCCTTATCTTATCACCATGCCTAGGAAAACTAGAGCTCATAGGACTACTTCCACTTCCTCTGAGTCTCCCACTAGGATTGAGCTGTTTAAGAATGCTAAGTGTAGGGAAGCCTATGACCCTTTGAACTGTAAGCGTAAGATCTGGTCTGAACGAGCTATTGTGTTAAATCAGCTTTATCTGGCCATTAGGGCCAATTTTGAGTGTAGAGGTTGGTTGCCTCTCTTAGAGATAGATCATCCACCCCCGACTGCCCTGATTAGAGAGTTCTTCTTGAACCTCTCTTGCCACATCTATAATTCCAACACCCTAGTTAGGAGTTGGATACGAGGTGTAGAGTTCACCATTACCCCTCGGGTAGTGGCTGAGGCTCTTAGGGTGCCGATTGTTCGGGATGCTGACTATCCCTATAATGAGCCACCCTCTTTGGACGTTTTCATGTCTTACATCACTAGGTCATCTATCCAGTGGGGTACTAATCCTCGGATCACATCCACTGAGCTTATCGAGACGGCCTATCTCTTCTTTAGGATAGCTTGTCATTCCTTGTGGCCTATCTCTCACTTCCACACCATCCCTCTAGAGCGATGTGTGTTTTTGTACGCCTTTGTTTCTGGAGCGTCTATCAGTTTTCCTCACTTGTTCCTTCGTTCTTTGAACGAGGTTCATAGGAGTTTTGCCGTAGGGTATGCACTGATTCATCCTATCTTCATTTATAGGATTTTGCTCTACTTAGGTCTAGATGGTTTTCCGTCTGGTAAGCCTGTTCATGTGATTGCTCCCATAGGTGCCATCTTTCTTCGTCAGAGGGTTGCTCAGTTGATGAGATCCATGCCTTGCATGCGGAGTTGGCACAGTTTAGACCACCTCCCTTTTGATGATAGATATCTTCTTTGCCATTTGGCATTCCGTCACAAAAAGGGGGAGTACTTTGTAAGGTTTTTGTTTTCAAGGGGAGTTTATTTGTTTTGTGGTTGGAGCTTGTGGAGTTTTAGATTGTATCTAGGTGCTTCACTGTGTACTTAACATTTTTAGCTCTTACCTTGTTTTTGATGGGATATTCTTGTTAAGGGGAGTTTTATGTTTTATTTGTTCCTTGTTTCAAACTGTTTATTAATTTATATTTATGAGTTATTCATTGATATATGTCTTTATTTGTGTGTTGTTTGAAATCAAGAAGTTATTTTGTTTACTTGTATTGTTTCCACACATGCGGTTATGCATTTTGATTAGTGTTTCAGGAAATACACAGGTTGATTCAATTTAGCTGCTGTCTACACTTGCAACTGATGGATAGTAGTTAGGATTGAATTTGTTTTATGAGCATTATTTTGTAAAGGGCTTTTTATTTTGTAAACTTTGAGCTTCTAAGTTGTGTTTTGTCACGGATTGCCAAAGGGGGAGTTTGTTAGGTTCTAAAGTTTAGGATTTTATGTATTTAGAACTCTAATGTGTAATGTTGGCAAACCATGATCAAAATAATGTGTTTAGAAGTGTTTAAGTCTAGCTTAAAGTTGTGATTTTATGTAAAGTTGGAATCGAGTTAAAGTAGGAAGCATTGTGCCTTTCGACCTGGCTTGATCGATCGAAAGACAGGCTCGATCGATTGAAGCTCGGGCAGAATGCTTTTCTGTAGATTCATCCAACTCAGCCTTAGTTGTTTTAAAACGTTTTTAGGGTTTCTTATTTGTCCTAAGTATAAAAGGAAAACCCTAGCCACGTCTTAGTGTTGCTCATATTTGCGGTTTGTGTAAATCTCTTGTAAGATCTAGAGGAGCTTTCCTTTACACAAACATAGGGTTTTCAAAGAGAAGATTTATCTACGCCTTGATGATCAATTCAGTTGCTGCCATTGAAAGCTTAAAGAAAACATAAGCGGGTGTGCTTGTATCTGGTGGTGAATCCAAGAAAGAAGGAGTCTGTGGATTCGGAGCTTGCACGTGGTTGCGTCAGTAAGTTCTACTGGTTGGTAGCAATAAGAAGTCAAGCGTGGGGGCTTGTAAGTCTTATTGTATGAACTTCGATTCTTTCAAGATAGTGGATTCAAGTTTACCTTGAGGATAGCTAGGTCAAATCCTCCCCAAGTTTTTACTAGTTTGGTTTCCTAGGTGATCATATCATTGTCTTATTTATTTTCCGCTGCTTTGCATGATTTTATCTTTTATATTGTGATAACCTAGACTTGTAATTTGGACTAAGTAATCACTTGACTAATTACCTAGGTTTAATCAATTGTTTAAGGGGTCTAAAAACTGTCACTTGTAACCACTTGTTTTGATAATAGTGGATTCTCAAGAATGATGACCTTAAAATCACCTAATAGGGTTTTTGCAATGTAGATTTTTCCCATTCAAAAACAAATCACCATGTCAATTTAATTTTCATTGCATACTTAGTTTAATTGGTGATTTGTTTGTGCTACCACGTGTTTTGCATGTTAATTTGATTAATTAATAAACTTAACTAATTAATCAATTAATTAATCACAAGGGGTCTATACGTTTTTGCCCTATCAAAAGAAGAAGAAGAAGAAGAAGAGGAAGAGAACAGAAAATTAGAGTCGATGTGGAGGAAGCTCAAGTTTTAGTTGGTTTTGAAATTTTATTCTTTAGTCCTGCACTTAAACTTCTGGTCTAGATCTTTGAAACTTTCCAAGAAATTTTAAGTAACTGATGGTAATTTGAAATGAAGAAGAATAGGAGTGGAGAAATCATTGCACGTAGGTGATGGAGTGGGATTAGGTGGAAAGGGGCTTCCTAGAAGCTTCCTAGTTTTTAAATATCTCACTATGTTTTTTTATTTACAGAAATACCCAAACTTGAATTTTAAAATAATAAATTTAATCATTATATTATGATAGTATTCCTTTTAAAACACTATATTACCTTCAATAATCGATATTACATTTATAAAATTTGGCTTAAGAATAGCAACAAGTAATAACATTTTTTGTATTAATTACTATATATATATATATATATATATATAAAGTGGTAATTTTGCAAAGCTCTAAAATGGCACGCCAAAATAGGATGATACCAAAATATTACGTTTGTCCATGGACACTGAAATAGTATACATAACATTGATAAGAAATACAACAAGCTTTCCAAAAAAAAAAAAAAAAAAACCTAGACTTAATTATTATTACTAGGAAGGTTATGGCCGTTCTCGTTACCGAGAAGTTTTCCACAACCTACAAGAACAACAACAGTATAGCTTAGGAGGAAAATTACGCAAATAGCTAAGTAAATACATCGTTGACATTCTTTACGAGTATCTCTATACTTTCCGTCCGAGTTACTCGATGTTTTATCTTCTGATTTATTCAATCTGGAACGTAGTTCAAGATCAACTAGCTTCTGCTGCACTCTATTGCGTCTGTATAAAATTTGATCTTGTTCAGCTTTAGTTTTGTTGCAGCTGATTCCTATTTTAACCAACACAACCAAATTAAATACTGCTGCTATTACAGAAAGAGTAAACAAGAGGCATCGGCCAAAGGATCCCAAAACAATTGAACCATTGGAGAGTACTATTAAGATGACTGCTTGGAAAACAAAGTAACAATTCGCAAGACTGAAACCAGTAGATCGAAGGTTATTGAGATGCTGGTCCTGTTCTGCTATTACTTCCTTCAGTTCATTTTTCTCAAGATCAAGCCCCTGCGTTACCTCTATTTGATTCTCAATATGTTTATTAGCCATCGGAGAGCAAACACACTAACAGGGAGAGGAGAGCACTTACATGGAACCCGCAACTATGGTGGTGTCAAAAAGCCATCCAAAATTGGTGATCTAGTGGTTGGCAAGTCGAAGTTCAGGCCCCTGGTCATGCAAGAACTCGAGCAGCTGCGAACTGATCTCCTTCCTGAACCATGAACAACGAAGCAAGCTATTAAATACTAAACGGGCAATAGAATAACCTGACGGGTCTGTTTGGATAGGACTTATTTTACTGAAACTGAAAATTTATTGTTGAAATTATTGTAGTAAAATAATTTTTAAATGTATAAATAGTACCATGGGACCCATTTTTAATGAAAAAATTGATAAAAAATGAAATTTGTGGGTCCGTGAACAGTGCACAGATGCACTGTTCATGTAAAACTGGTCAAATGTTGCAGCTACTGTTCATGTACAGTACATGAACAGTAGCCGCTTGTGAGGGGGAAAACGAGTGAAAAAAAATTTATGCACTGTTTACGGTCCCACAAACTCTATTTTTTATCAACTTTTTTATTAAAAATTGGTCCCACAGTACTATTCACACATTTAAAAATTATTTTGCTACAGTGTTTTCAGTTTTCAGTTTCATCAAAATAAGTTCTATCTAAACAGACTCTTAGTATCCGTTTGATACGGATGAAAATTGTGTGTCTTGAGTTTCACGTTAATGTCGCTATCAGCGGGTCCCATATACTAATAAGGATGAAAATGATGTGTCTTGCATTTCACGCCAATGACCTTGTCAATGGATCTTGTATACTATTTATAGGACCTATAAACATCTTTTTCATCAAAATTTTAATTAAAAATAGATCCTACAGTACTATTTATACATTTAAAAATTATTTTATTATTGTGTTTTTAATTTTTAATTTTTAATTTTTAACAAAATATATGATATCCAAACACATCTTTAACGTGACTTTTTCAATTAACCCGCGTCGGTTCGATAAGGGACTACTTCCTTTGAAAGCCGAAATTTCCGTTTGGGTGGCGGATTAAAGAATCAGAGACCCGTATAATCCGACGCGCCCAAAGTGCATTTGAAATGTTTTTAAAATTTCTCTTCCCCCATGTGTCTTCCTCTCATTGGTAGAGGATCTACCACCTTATCTTCCAAAAATTATATTTTTTTCAGCCCTCACCAATTATAAGGCAAAGTGATAAGGTTTAAAAATTTTCCCAGCACATGTCTTTCTCTCATCGGTAGAAAATCTACTACCACCTATCTTCAAAAATTTTTTTTTTTTTTTGGTCTCATTAGTTTCAAATTTGGTTGTATACAGCTAGCTTGCAGTTTAGGATGAGAATTGCATGCAAACTAAAAACATCAACTCAAACTAAAAATTAAAAAAATCGGGATCTCTCTCCTCCTGTCTTTAGTTCCACTTTTCACATCTCATTTTTCAAGCTCTCTTCAGTGTTGAGAGTCTCTTTCTCCAATTGTGCCTGTCATCACCATGTCTCTACCTCACTCTCTTTCCACGGTGCTTTCTTATAGTTGATTGTTGGCACGGCTTTGGCAACTTCTTTTTTAATTTTGCTGGCATGGAGATTTTTTTAGGTGGGTTGTGTTGTTTTTGAAAATAGGCCTCTCCTTGTAAACTTTTTCTTTGTAATCTCTTTTTCTCTTTTAATAATATTCCTATTTTTATCTAAAAACAAATTTATAGTTATTGATTTGATTTGTTTAGTCATAGATTTGAGTTATCACTTAGCAAACTCAAAACATTAACTTAAAAAATTAAAACCCAAACTTAAAATAAATCATTTGTTTGATTTATTTTATTGATAATTTATTTTATTTATTCTGCTACCTAATCTGTAGTTCAGACCCACCAAACCAACGGTTCCAACCCGCCCAACCGATGACCCGAAATGTCAAGTCTGACCCGTATGTTTAGTCGAGTACGAATCTAATTTTTAGGGTACGTTTGGATACATCTTATTTTGCTAAAAACTAAAAATACTATAGCAAAATAATTCTTAAATGTGTGAATAGTATCGTGGGACCTATTTTTAATATTTCTTCTGAATAAAGTGGTTGTGGGTCAATAAACAGTGCTTAACAATACATGAACAGTGCACTTTGTCCCCTAAAGCTGAAAAGCATGCAAAAAAAAAAAAAAAAAATGTGAACACGCAAACACTGAATCGAAACCGCACCTTAGTCACCCAACCCCATCGGGTCGAGTACGGGCCAGCTCCAAACCCGATCTGTCTCGACTTGTGGATAGTCCTAGCGTAGATTGGTCTTAAATCTTTAAAATGAATAATCAATATACATATATAAAAATGAAACCTTCAACTTTTTTGCTAAACTTCGCAATTTTCCACATCAGCATTATTAAAATAAATAAAAAAAACTATTTTTAACCCAAAAATTTCAACTGAATAGTTCTGTAATATCAGCCTTTAGAACCCGATAGTTCTCTAATCAAGATTTTTGTGAACTCCAAGACTAAACAATTCTTAATCAAGATTTTTGTGAACTCCAAGACTAAACTGCCTTCGCATAAGCTCATCTCTTATTTATTCAAGCCTAGGTTTCAGACGAAAATAGGAATCATCATCATGTATTAAACTTAGCATATCACTTGGGGTTGGCCTCAGAAATTACTTTTGTCGATTTGACCTATAAAAGATCATATTCAGTTCAATCCATTAAAAATATTGTAATTTTTTTATTTAATAAGTTTTCCTAAAATTTAGTCAATGTTGTTTTTCCAATTATTTATGTAATTATTAAACAAAGACTTGAAGAGTAAAATTCCTTAGCCTCGAGTCAAAATCATTATGTCATGTGACCATAAAATTTGTGTCCATATTACTATGCTAGAGTAAATCTTCAGTAGTATTAAAGCTTGAGTTAGAATATCTAAACCTATTCCAGGCCCATAATTTATGAAGTAAAACATGTCATATCAAGAACAAATAAGACATGTATAAAGGTTGTGTAATGAATTGTCTGGGATGGAACTGCCGGGGGCTTGGGAACCTTCAGTCAGTTAATAGGTTGTGCAATTTTGTGCGACATTAGGATTCCAAGATCGTCTTCTTATTAGAGACAAAACTAAAGAAATTTGGAATGGAAAGAATAAAAAGAAAGGTTGAGAATTTTGATGGGTTAATCATCCCAAGTGTTGGGCAAAGCAGTGGGCTGGCTATGTTATGGAAGAAAGATATAAACTTACATATTGTGAGCTACTCGAAAAATTACATTGATGCAATTATCACAGAGTCGTCATCTGGGGGCTATAAAGAAAAATTATAAAAACATATTTTCAAATGTAGATTAGGAATTGTACATTAAGAATTATGTTCCGTCATCATGTACAAAAACAAATCATTCCATTGTTTATTGCAATAGTGAGAGAAAATAGATAATATCTTTCAAAGGGGCCAACAGAGAAGGCAATGGTGCAGCCCATGTCTTTTTTTCCTCGAGAATTTTCAAATATTGTAGTGAAAGCCATTTTGGTAGCTATTGTATCTCTATTTACTACCAACTACTTGATAACAGTTTCTTTAGTTTGCAAAAATGGAGGTGTTTATAACTTATTTGGATTAATTTAGCAATAAAATTATCTCTAAAAGTAGTTAAATCATTAAATTATTATCCCTAGTGTTTATTATGAGTTTCTTCCATTATATTTTTTAGACAAATTGTATTCTCTTGATACTTTTTTCCCTTAAGCTCTTATATTTTAACTTTTTTGTGCTCATGTAAATTATGAGTGTCATCTACATTCTAGATTATAGAGGGAAAATGAATATATATTTTTAATCAGTAAAATAATGAATAAACAAAAAATAGTTAAATGATATATTTGCCTATCAAGGTTTGTGTTCTATCATAAAGTAAGCATTCATATATATAAATATATATATATATATATATATATAAATCATTCAATTAAACTAATTTTTTGGCAACAATTTATATATAATTGTTAAGTTTCATTTCAAATATAATAATATTCATAGAAGATGAAATCTTATTCTTTCCAAGTGATTATTAATTTAAGCAAGTAAATATATATAATTTTCTCTAAAAGAATCTCGTGCATCGCACATATTAGCAACTAGTTTTATTAAAAAGCCAATAACTTAGTTTTTCTTTTTCATTTTTTGACAAAGAGAAAGAATAACTAAATCTTAAGCCAATGTTGAATAAAATACACTAAAAATTATAAATACAAACAGGGGTGGCTTTACATTCAAGGTGAACACCATGCGGCAAAAAATATATACATACATATATATATATATATATATATATATATTAAATGACATATTTTGTTTATCTTAAAAAAATATTAAACTTCTTGACTTCAAAATCGTGAGAATCTGGATTCTCCAAACATAATTCTCAATCCCTTAAAAAAAACAAAAAAACAAAAAAGAAACCCAAATAATAACAATAAAAATTAAATCAATTAAAAGCAAAATTAACATAAATAATCTAACAAAAAAGTTCATTCAAAAAAATAAATAAAAAATAAAACCCCTTATCATTAAAATTTGTACTCATTCAACCCATTCCTAATCCTAATTTCATTTTTCCTCAAAAATGATACCAAAATCGATACTGTGACTATAAGTTCTCCTCAGCTACACCAGTAGCTTTGCTCTCCATAGCATTGCAGTTGCAACAACTTTACTTTCTTCAGAGTTTCAACTTGTAGGCACAACGAGTATCGTCCATTGCTTTCTAGCTCTCTTTCTCTCTCTCACTTTCTTCATTTTCTTCTTCTCTTTCACTCTCTCTCTCTCTCATCTCAACATTCTCAGTTCTCACTTTATCTCTCATTGATTCCTTTTTGTTTTTCATTTTATTTGTAAATGAAAATTATAAAACTTCACATATATACAGTTTATATACATATACATATATATATATATATATTTTGATTCAATATATTCAAGTTCTTTTTTTATTAGATTTGGTATTATTTAATTTTCTTAATGACCATCTTTGAAAAAATTCCTAAAGTCGCCACCGAATACAAGTGGCAATTTGATAGGGTATTTATTTGGCACAATCACAATTTCTAAGACTCACCTTTTATTACATTGTATATAAATTATAGGTCATAAATCATATTGTTTGAGTAGAAACAAATTTATACTTAGGATCCGTTTGGATACCGTTTATTTTGTTGAAAATTGAAAACTGAAAACACTGTAACAAAATAATTTTTAAATGTGTGAATAGTACCATGAGACCTATTTTTAATGAAAAATTTACTAAAAAAAGAGATTTGTGAGTTTCATAAACAGTATACGAGGCCTGCTGGTATGACATAAAGTCACAAAAAGTCAGAAATGTGGTTCAAAACGTCATATCCAAACGCTACCTTAACATTAGCCTCTTACCATTCCGCGGTGGGCGCCTCGTGGGTAGACATTTGTAACATCAAATTGCGAAAGATTAACCACTACCCTGAGAGTGGGATCCACTAGCAAAGACTAATCATTCATTCTAGAACCGGTTGCTTTGATTATTAAATACGAAAGCTATAAAAGTCTTCCATTTACGCTCTTTCCTTGTACCTTCCCACACCTGTCAGGCACCTTCATTGTAATTTACGATCAAACAAACGTGGACCTTTCGATACTACACCTGTCTCGCACCCGCAATTACTTTGACATCCAATTATTTACCGGTTCAAATCTTTTATTCCACGTTACTCCAATTTTATATTTCAAAAATAAAAATTTAACACCTGCCCACTTCTTTTAATTAAATCCTAATTATTAGCCTTTCATATTTAGCTTTCTAAAACAAGTAAATAAATAACCCAAACCAACCTCATCAACCATCACCACCACCAGTCCACCACCCCACCACCACCTTCAATTTTCATCGATGGTTCCCATGTTAACAGCAACATTGTTAACCTTATATGTATATAGATAATAATTGTTGTAATATTGCATTTAGTTAATTAGACATATAGTTAGTTAGTCGGTTAGTTAGATATAATTTCAAACATGTTAATCACATTTAACACGTATTGGAATTGTTAATACATATTTGTAATCACATTTCCATTCATTGAAGAATAAACCAATTCACTGCTTAGTGTATTTCCCCTCTCTCTCTCTCTCGCTCTTTCTCAATATTTCTTATGGAGGGTAACTACCTCAAATTAAGTCAATTTCCCTACAATTCTCATACATTCTCCCGACAATTTCCATCCATCCCCTTTAGGAGCCACTAGGTTCCTAATAGCCATCCTTCATTGCCGGCTGTGGGCGCAAGTGCCCATCGCGAATGAGTGGGCCTCCTTGTGGGAAGTATACCTCGGGCTAGAGTGGACCAGGAGGGTATAAATGGAGTTACCACCTAAATTAGGTCTAGGAACCACATGTATAGCGCCTTATGTGAAGGACTGATCTTTACGAAAGCATGTATCCAAAGTTAAGGTATGGGAATGGAAAGGTGTTAGGCACCCAACCCCACCTGACGCGTAAGTCGACCTCCACTCATTGTGTTCCAAATCCTAATTCCATCAAAGGGTCCTCTAACATGTTATTCTAGACTCATACACACTCTAACATGTATCTAAAGCAATCAACATGACATATCATCCCATTGTAGTACATAATATACAACCCTACTGTAAAGTTGTGATTTACAATTATGTTTTATGTTGGCTTTATTCCATGACAAAAAGTGTTGTAATTGCTCTAATTTTGTTCCTTTTATTTTGTGGGATTTTATTGTATTGAGTTTAGTATTCAGTTGGTGAAGACTCAAGCTCAAATGAAGAATCAGTGGATTTCGTGAGAAGCTAAGCCGCGAAAGAGCATGTGAGGAGCACATGACTGGAAGCTGAAGAGTGATTCTAGGCTGTCATTTTTGCGAGTGTCTCGTGGGTAAGGCCTTCCCGCGAGACGGTCGCAAAACATTCTGCATGAAGGATTTTTATGTGTGAATTCCTTACCCTTCACCCATACTATATATACCCTCATTACCCACAAATGTAAGAGAGGCTATTCAAAGAGAAAAACCCTAGATAGGTTTTCTACAACACACACACCCATCTTTTTGAGAGAGAGCTACTCATCCTTAGTGAGAAATCATTATAGCCTCTTCTCCATCCCTCTCCCATTGTCATACCTTGAGCGGAGATTTGTACACAAACATAACCCACACTTATTTAGAGTGTAGAGAGTGTTTTGGAGCTTGGGAAGCTTTGGGAATTGCCAAAAGAAGCCGGTGAGGCTTGGCGGATGCAATCGGGTTGATTGCGAGATTCGAAGAGGTAGACAAGACACGATTCCGAGAAGCCTTGTTGGAGTAGGAGCTTGGAGAGCTTAGGTACAGAGGGTGGATTAGGCTTGAAGGGTCTCTTGCTTACCCATGTATCCCAACTGATTGTTTAGTGGATCGATTACCACTTGGAGGGCGGCGAAGAGATTTTTTGCCGAGTTCTTTGGTTTCCTCTTTGATAACACATCTCGGTGTTATCTGTGTTTGCATCTCTCTTTCCTACTCTTGTTCATTTCATTTTACTACTGTGTTGCTTTAAATATGAATTAGAGTAGCTCTCTTGATTGTTTGCATGCGTTTACACTATGCTGCACTTAGTATTAAGTTAGTGTAAAATCAACCATGCCGTAATTTGAATTGGGGCTCTAAATAAGCTCTTGTGTTTTCACACATTTTGAGCTTTCACCTACCATTCATCTAGCATATGTATATCCAAGGGAAGCAAGTATATCACAAGGCATTATGTCAAGGAGCCAATAGCATCGAGAATACTCATCATGTTCATCAAACAAGCATACTTATCATGCCTATCAAGCAAACATTTTTGTTATCCTAATCAAATGCATGTTCATATGATTATGCATGACTTATCCTACTCACCTCATAGCATCACATCATCTATGCATGAATGCATGTTCATGTTCATGTGCATGTTCATATTGTTCATCCAAGACATAAACCCTAATCATTCATCTAACAATTAAAACAAATAAAATATGTTATTCTACTGACTCTAGAACTGAATGTGTCAAACAAAATGAAACAAAAACTAAATATGTGAAAGAAAAAATGCATAAAACAAACAAAACATAAAATGACCCAAATTTAGGTTTTTGGGCACGAGCATGCGTGTGCATGCACAGGTTATGCGTGCACATCCCATGTGCATGCATACGCATGCATAAAGCACACTCACGTATACATGCCTAGAAACACAAACCTAGGAACCACCAACATAAACAAACAATACTGGAAATCTAACAACCTATCATGCTTATAATACAAAGACTAGACAACAAAAGACAAAGATATTAAAGCAGTAAAACATAAAAGAAAACAAATAAACAAAAAAAAAAAAAAATTTGAGAGAGAAAAAGTTGAACCTTTACCTCAAATACTAGAACTCTATAGAGTTTTGATTTCATCGTTCCCCTCAGTTAATCTAATCAAGACTGAAACCAAGATCGTTAGTAAGCTTAAAACTCGATGGTCAAGACCAAAATAGGTCCTAACCAAGTAAGTTTAGCTTGAGGATGTTTAGTATAAAAACTATCTCTTTGATTCACTATTTTCTAGTGAAATTCTGAGCTTTTGTAAAAGAGCCTTTGGGGCCTTTTTATAGTGATCATAAAGGGGTGTAGGGCGACTCCCAAATGATGTGGGATTCACTCTACACGATTTTATGTCCAAAAAATTTCCTTACAAGTGTTCTAAAACCCAACATGCGTGAGCATATTCAAGCCATGCGTAATCCGTGTATGCATGTGTATGCATGGGGTTTTCCTGTACATTTTTTTTACCAAAGTCATCCTTCAAGTAAAAATTTATAGGATTGGGCTCTAAATTAGTCTTGGGTCTTCAAGAGATGTCACCATTGGGGAACGGGGGCTCAGGTTGTAAGGGGTGCAAAATGAGGTGTCTACACCAGCCAGTCATCCACCACTACCTGCAGTCATCAATACCCATGATATGGTGGCTAGTGGGGGGTTTGTTTGGTTATTTATTTATTTTGGTTATAGTCAGCAGTGGTGTGTGGTCGCTAATGACATTAGCGAGATTTTTCTAATGCGTCAGTGAAGGTCGTTGGTGGTGACTGGTGGCAGTGGCTGGTGGGGATGGTTCGAAGGTTATTTTTTTTAATTAATTCTAAGAAGCTAATATAAGAAAAAAGGTTGACAATGAGGATATAATCAAAGATGTGGGTAGGTGTCCAATTTTTATTGGAGGAGTATAAAGTGGAGCCGGAATTATATGACAAAAGATTTGGACTCATTATTTACAAAGCATTATCAATTGTTGCATCGAACAAATTTACCACTTTAGGGTATGGGGTTTAAGGTTTAGGGTATAGGGTATAGGGTGGGTATAGGGTATAGGGTATAGGGTATAGTGTCGGTTTAGGTTTTAGGGTTCAAGGTTTTAGGGTTTAGGGTTTATCCATTGTTGAGGGTCGTTTTGGATACTTTGTAAGACGCCAATGTTAGGGGTGCACAGTGTTTGGGGCCTCCAGCGGGGCTCTCTTGCTTCGATTTCCTTGGCGTGTTCTGCGTTAAGGTTTGGTTTGCGAGCAAGAGATGCGGCATCCCCGTCCGCAGGGGGGGTGAGGGGATGATAAGCGGCCCTTGCTCCTTGTTGGTTGTCAACAGTTTGTGGGTTGTTCAGCTGGGCAAGTTTTGACAATAATCCTTTTGCAGGTTCACCTACAGAAACCTTGTTACGACTTCTCCTTCCTCTAAATGATAAGGTTTAGTGGACTTCTTGTGATGTCACCGGCATCGAAACACTTATGTCGCCTGTGGGCATAGGTAGTTTGGGGGAGTACACCTCGGTCGAGTGGATTGGGGCGGAGAAAAGAAATGGAGTTACCGCCTAGGTTAGGTCTAGGAACCATATGTATAGCGCCCTTTACGGAATGATTGATCTTACTACTGGAGCACGTGTCTAGAGTTTAGGTATGGGGATGGGTAGGTGTTAGGCACCCAGCCCCACTTGACCCGTGGGTCGGCTCCCACTCATTATGTCATACATCTTAATCTCATTAAAGGCAAGTTCAAAATTTATCATTCTAGACCCACACTCACGCTAACATACATCTAGCACACAATATGGCATTTCATCCCAAACCCTAACATACATTTATCATAGCATCTCATCATATCTCAACCCTAGCATGCATTTATTATAGCATTACATCACATAATCCCAAGGGTAGAAACATGGTACTGCAGAATCATACAAACATGTTGTTACATTCAAAGAGAGGTATAAACATTCAAACAAGGAATTAACATCAAGTATATCCCAAACATAGTATCAAGGCATTAAACAAACATATTCATCATGTTCATCACCCAAATGCATGTTCATGTGAATGCATACCTAACCTTGTTGCATCACAACACTTATGCATCAATGCATGTTCATGGCATATGAAAGAAAGAAAACCCTAATCTAACATATGAAGGACAAAACCAAACAAAATCATGGAGGCAAAGACATATGCATATAAAAATGAATAGGATAGAGGCATATTAAATAGATAAAATAAAGGTTCGAATTAGGGTTCTTGGGCATGAGTATGCATGTGCATACATAGGGCCTATGTATGCAGCCCAATTGTATGCATACACTTACTTCATGTATGTGTGCACAAGCAGTAAGCTTGCATACACATACATGTGCTAAACCCCAACCTAGAAAACACAAGAACACAGAAAAGAGCGGAAACAAAATCTAACAACCTAACATGTTTAAAATGACAAAGCAAAGAGAACCTAAACTAAACAAACATATTATAACACAAACAAGCAAAAAAAGGAAGGAAATGAAGATCAAAATAGAAAAGAAAGAGAAAAGAACTAGAACATTATACCTAAATAAAAAAGCTCCTTGCCTTGATTTTGACAGTTCCCCTCAGTTAGTCTATTCAAAATCAAACAAAAGATGATTAATAAACTTGAAACTCAAAGATCAAGGCTAGAAAATGCCTCATTTTGTGAAAAACTCCCTCTTTGATTCACTATTTCTAGTGAATCTTGTGTTTTCCCTTAGGATTTTCTGTGTGTTTTGAAAAGGTACCATGTATGGCTTTTTATAGTTCAAAAATAGGGGTTTGAAACGGCTTCCAAACGATGTGGGATTCGTTCTGAAACCCATTTTTAATACAAAAAAACTTGTCTTTCATAGTTTCTAGAACCCTAAAATGTGCACGCATGCCCGTGTATGCATACACATACATGAAGCATGCGCACGCCACTTTGGAACATGCAAGTGCATACGTGTGTATGTGTATGCGTATGCACACACATGACTATAGATACCGTATTTTATACATCTTACGACTTGGGCCCTCATTCCCCAATGATGCCCAAATTCTAAGGCCCAAGGTTGGTTTAGGGCTCAATCAGATGTTAAATTGACTTGAGAAGTGTTAAAATGGAAATTATAACTTTTTAATGAGTAAAAATCTATTTTTGGAAAATAAAGGCCAAAGAAAACCCTTGGCTTATGTACGTAGGCACAAATCCATGTATGTAGGCATAAGTCTGCATATGCAACTAGGATTAGAGACATAAAAAAGACAAGTGCATTAAAGGCTGAGATTTGGAATGAATCCCACATCATCTGAGAGCCATTCCAAACCCCATTTTTTCCACTATATAAAGCCTTACATGGTATATTTTCAAAACCTACAGAAAATCCTAAGGGAAAACCTAATATTCACAAAAAATAGTGAATCAAAGAAGGAGTTTTTCACAAAATATTCTCAAGTCAATTTTATTTGATTGGGGTCTTTCCTAGCCTCGATCCTTTGAGTTTAAGATTACTAATCATGTTTCTATTGATTTATGAATAGATTGACTGAGGGGAACGGTCAAAATCAAGCTTGAAAGCTTCCTTTTTTTGAAGAATTCTTTTAAACTTTTCTTTTCCCATTTTTTCCTTTAACCCTTTTTTAAAAAAAAAAAAAAAAAATCTGTTTCTTTTCTTAGTTTATATTTATATATGTTTGTTTAGGTTAGTTTTATGCTTTCTTTATATTTTTAAGCACGTTAGGCTATTGAAGTATGTGTATGCACATAACTAGCCTGCGTTCGTAGGCCTATGTATGTGTACACATACTCATGCCCAAAAACCCTAATTTTGGTTTTCTTGTTTCTTTCGCTTTGTTTGTTTTACCTAATATACCTTTGTTTTAACCTTCATATATGCTTTTGATTTTCTTTTTATTTGTTCACATGTTTGTTTGTCATTGTATGCTAGATTAGGGTCTACTTTTTGTTCCTTAGTTTTAATGCCATGCCATTCATTCACATGTCCATTCATTGATGCCATAGGTGCTGTGATGCAATGAGGTAAGTAAAGGTAAGTCATGAATTCACATGTACATGCATATTTTTTACAACATAGTTTGATGATAAGCATGAATATGTTTGGTCGAACAATGTGTTCTTAATGATCTTCATGTTCCCAATGTGATCCTCTGATGTTTATATGTTGCTGCCATGGATGAGATATGTGATATGATGCTAGATGAATGTTAGGTGGATGATATGTATGATGATTACATGTTAGGGTTTATGATGTGATGATATGCATGATTAGATGAATGCTAGGGTTTATGCCTCGATATGAGATGCCATGATAGATGTATGCTAGGGTTTATAAAGAGATGATTGCCATGACAGATGTATGTTAAGTTTGTTTGATGAGCATGATTAGATGTATGGTTAGGGTTTGGGATGAATGATGCCATGTTGTATGCTTAGATATATGCTTGTGTGTGGGTGAGTTAGAATACAAGTTTTGAACATGCCTTTAATAGGGTTAAGATATAAGACACAATGAGAGGAAGCCAACCTTAGGGTTGGGCTGTTTTGGGTTCCTAACACCTTTCCAAAACTGTACCTAAACTTCGAACCCATACTCTGGTAGTAAAATCAATGGTCTTTCCTCAAAAGGACGCTATATTCATGGTTCCTAGACCATATAACTAGGTGGTGACTTTGGCACTTTTTGTTGTGTCCACAGTGGCGACTCCATTGGGGATAATGAGTTTAGTTCCTATGTGTCATATATCTCAACCTTAATAAAAGCTATTTCAATACTTGTTTGCACACATATCACTTGGTCTCTTTTGTCTATTAACCTCGGTTGGAGATGAGTGGGAAGATGGAAGGCTCCATTTGGGCCCAAATCTTCAGGAGTTCATCCCACCAACTCACAATCAGTGCCATCGCCTATAATGGGCTTTGAGTACATTAAAGGTTTGCTACCAATCCACTATGGGGTCCACTTAGGCCCTTGGTTGGAATCATAGCCTACCTAGTTGTGAGTGACCTACTTATCTATCCCTTTAGCCTTAGGGAGCTTACTCACACAAGAGAGATCCTAGACCCTGTCACAAAGGATACCCTTTATATGTCTCTTGTTTGTTCAACCATATATCTTGTGTTCACCTATTTCTAAAGAACAAATAAAAGATGTAAAAATGGAGGATGACCCAAGAGTTATGGCATATCCTAAGATATTGGTAGAAAGGAAAAGAAGTCCTCACATATGAGAGACTTATCCCAAAGTCTAAAGGTATGTCTTAACTTGAACGGTTCATAAGACCATAGCTTAGTTGCTATCATAAGTCCAAATCCAAAGGCCTTTTGAAAGGAGAACTTTGGGCTTAGGGTAACAAATGTGTTATGGACTTAGCATCCAACATCTTACAAAGTCAATATGAACTTCCCAAATCTTAGGCCTACATGTTTTATGCCAAGGCCCAAAATGATGGGAGATTCATGGCTTTGAGAGGAGGGCCAAAATATGTTCTAGCTAAAGGGCTACTTCAAAATTGTTTTTTGTAAAGAAGAAAAGTTTTCAAAAAAAAAAAAAAAAATCTTTTGTAAATATTTTTTAGAAGTTGAGTTTTCGAAAAAAAAAAAAAAACAAAAAATATTTTGTAAAGAAAAAGAACTCAAAAAAGAAAAATTTTCAAAAAAATAATCTTTTGCAAAGAAATAATTTAAGAAAAGAATTTTTTTGCAAAGAAGAAAAGTTTTCAAAAAAAAAAAAAAATCTTTTGTAAATATTTTTTTAGAAGAGGAATTTTCAAAAAAAAAAAAAATATATTTTTTGAAGAAAAATAATTCAAGAAAATAAATGTTTTGCAAAGATTAACTTTTTAAAGGAAAAGAATTAAAAAATTGTAAATTTTTTAAGAAAGGAATTATCAAAAAAAAAAAATTCTTTTGTAAATATTTTTAAAAGAGGGAAATTTTCAAAAAAATCTTTTGACAAGAAAAGGAATTCAAGGAAAGAAATATTTTGCCAAGAAAAAATTTTTCAAGGAAAAGAATTAAAAAAAAAAGAAAAACTTCTGTAAATATTTTTCTTTCAAGAGATGAATTTAAAAAAAAAAAAATAAGACAGAAAAGTTTTCAAAAAACTAAAAATAAAAAAGAAAAAAGTTTTGAAAAGAAAATTCAAAAAGAAGATGAAAGATGATTCACAAAGCCTTGATATACCCTAAGTTTTGGGCCCATTCCAAAAAATTTCAAATCAAGAGAGCCCAAGATCATGAGTATACCATAGACTTTGGAGGAAGACATTGGGCCATAAAGCCATAACATACCCTAGCTTTTGGGTCAAAGTTCAATAATCTTTTTCAAAAGCAAGGGAGCCCAAGATCATGAGTATGCTATAGGCTTTATTGAAAAGATGTCGAATCCATCCATGCTTTGGGAAAGTTTTGAAGCCCTAAAACCCAAAGACATGGGTAGGCTTACTAAGAGCCCAATGAGGATTAAAAGCTGAAATCTTTTTGAACCAATTGACCAAACCCTCTAAACTAGGGGCAAGGCCTATTTGAGAATTAAAAAAAAAATGATTTGAACCTTTGAACTAGGGACAAGGCCCCCACGAGGGGAGAGTATAAAGTTTGATGACCTTTTTTTTTTTTTTTAAAAAAAAGAAAAAAATCCAAAAGAAAAAGAAAAAGCAAAGAAAAGATGTGGACTTCTAAATGCCATGTCTCATTTCAAATACTAGTTCAAACAAGTTTTTGAAAAGAAAAGAAATTTTCCAAAGCATGATGGGCTTGAATTATAAATGGGGCATTGATCTTTGTGTTTAAATTGTTTGATGAGACCATTTTCGAAAGGCCAAATAGAACATAGGATGTGGACTAACCTTACAAAATTCATGAACAACCTATGCTTGAGCCCAAATGAGGATGAGAGGGCAAGATGAGTGACTTCTGATTGGATTCAAAGCCCAAAGAAAAAAATCAAAGAGAAAGAAAAGAAAAAGAAAAAGAAAAAGAAAGAAAGAATGTTGGGCTTGGATTCAAGTGAGGGAAGGAAAGAGGGAGAGAAGTGTGAATGATGTAATTGGGCTTTATGTTAGGATTAGTGCCCTTAAATCCTATTGTATGATGCTATGTATGTTATTATGTATGACATTATGTATGACTTAATGTTGTGATTAATAAAGTTTTTTTTTATTATTATTATCTAAAATAATGGTAACATGAATATTTGGACATTATCATATAGTCCATGAGATGCATAGTATGTGATTTATGTGATTTAGTCACAGAAGATATAGATCACATGTTCTTTGTAAACTCATAATTTTGGTTCGTAGTCGGTGATGAAATTGGGCATTTCATCTGCGAAGACTATAACATATCAACTAAGATGATTTGTCTTAATCATGGAAGTGGAGACTTCTAGTTGATATGTTGATATGTTTTAAGAGTTAAGACATATTGAACTGGACCGCTGTGAGATTTATTATTCTCTTAACGACTGTCAAATGAATAAGAAATCTCACGACTCCTATTTGCATGAACTCTTAATCCTGAGAGAATAATGGACCTGATCATGAGGTGTAGGTTGCTTTGATATATCAGGAGTGAGATCTAAAGGCACGATCAAAACCTCAGTATGTTGGGCAACCACATTTAGTGTTGATGGAACATATATTCTCAAGATGGAATTCATAGTCTCTTAACGGAGATATAAAATATTCCCTTGAGATAAGTTTAATGGTTTTGGTTATTCAGAGAGTTAGGCCTAACCACTTTAGTAAGAAATTACTAAAGTATATATTTATGAAATTGGATTTCATAAATATATGATGAATAACTTAAAAGGATTAAACCGGGTACTCAAGGATTAAGATGTAGTAATTTTCAAAGTGGCAGTCTACATTCATGACTTTGTATTACTACGAATATTTTATGAAGGGGTTGCGTGTATAATAAAGTCTTGGGATATAATTTATAAATAAGACCTAGAGTGCAATTACATTTATATAGTGGTATTAAATATAATTAATGGTAACTTTGGACTTGTCAAGAGTTGACAGAAAAGCCCAAGGCCCATTGAAGCTAGTGTCTTATTGGTTCCTTTTGGTCCCACTCCAAGCCACACATTAAAGCCTAATTGGAAAGGCCCAACAGGCCGGCCCAATTAGATAATCAGTTAGTTATAAAAGGGAGAAACATACAGAAATTTATTTTAAGAGAATCATAATTGAGAAGTGGTGTGTATGTGCAAGTGAAACCACTCGATTATTCTCCCTTAGAAACTGATTGAGAGACCACACTTCTTGGGCGTAAAGTGGAATTGGAGTGAAGATTAAAAGTGTTCCCAAGAACTTCTAATCTTTTGTTTTGAATTTCACCGCACCAAGGTACGCTATCTTGTTCTCAAATTCTCAAAATCACATAATGCATGTTATCAATCATGAATGAAATAGATCCATAAATGTCGCTTCCGCTGTGAGTTTTGTATGGGATACAAAACCAGATTTTCCTTCACTTTAACCAATAGGGAAAACATGGATTTTGAAAGATTGATGTAGCTCGTTCTATTTCTAAGTTGAAAACAATGAAATGAGGCAAGATTTAGAATATGAATGGGGCATACATGTAGTCCACATTTTGAAGCAAGCAAGAAAAATTGATTAAGAGATTGGGTCCAAAACTTTAAGACATTGGGTGCAGATGTTTATTTGATCAAATTCATTTTCAGGAACACTTAAGATAATTTCAAAGCACATCCCTAACCTTGACAAGATCTACTCACTAAAGAGGATACCAAGAAGCAATGATGAGCACGAATGAAAGTATTGACATCATGAGCAAGGCACTTGCTTGCATGGAGGAGCTAATGAAAGATATAAGCACTAGACTAAAAAGGCTTGAAGAAATACATGGCCCATAAGCCGATGATGTTTTTGGCAAGCCAAAAGAAAGAAAGAAAGTTATTGCCAAAGACTCCCCCAAAAAGAGAAGGGAATTTGATGACATTCACATGTCGTTGTCAGAGGCCCTTGAAATCTTATCTAAGAAGGGTTACCTCAAGCTGCTTGAACTTGCTCTTCTTCTAGTTCCAATCCCAAGCACTTGGAACATGAATGAGTATTGTGCTTTTCACCAAAAGCTAGGACACAAGACAAATAATTGCTTTAAGTTAAAGCTTGAGATTCAAGACTTGATTGATGGTGGGGTGATTGCCAAGCCAAGATTCCATAGATGAAGCGAGATCGAATGAAGGGGTGTGCTTAAGAGATTTGATCCATGAGCATACCTTTTCTAGTGGATGAGCCATTTCAATTTTGTTGAGTCTTTTTCAATTGTCATGTCTTCAATTTGTCAAGTTTATTAGAGTCTTTCCCTTTATTCTATTGTTGAGTCTTTGTTCAAGATGTCTTGTTATTGAGTCATGTTCCTTTGAATTTTGCAATCATTGTTGTTTCACTTTCAATGAAGATGGCCATTCAAATATGACATGTGTGATCTCTTTTTACTAGTTTTGAAATGAATGAATCCTTAAACCTCAAAAATTGGTTAATCCAAATATGGAATCGAAAGAGGAGATTGTCTTAGCTCATTCGATCATAAAGAGCAAGCATGACAGTGATAAAGAAGGAGAGAGATAGAGAGAAATAAAAAAGAAAAGACTTCAATCAAGTGAGAGAGAGAATGATGAGCAACGAGAGACTCCTTGAAACACATGACATGAATGAGACAAAGATAAGAAATGAAATTAAAGGAATGACTTGTTCTTTTACATGGATGACAACACAATGATGAGAACTTGATGAGATGAAAAGGCTAACCTAGGTTTGAAAAGGCTAAGCAATCAAGGTTGAAAGAATGAGAGGCCATCTTTCTACCACCCTTTGTTACAATGAGAAATTGTTTCCATTTGCAAACCCTGTTTAGCCTAGATGAGATCATTCTTTATACCCATGCCAAGAGATTTCCTCCTACATTAGGATTACCCTCAACACTAAGGGCATACTCTAATATTGGAAATGATTAACCCTATACTAGGGTCAAGTTTTATGATAGAGGGATGTGCGGATGATTTATAGGTGAAAGAATACCCCTTTTTTTCCAACAAGGGGCATGGAAAAAGAAAAAAGAGAGAAAAGAAGAAGAAGAAGAAGAAGAAGAAGAAGAAGAAGAAGAAGAAGAAAAGAAAAGGGGAGATAAAAGAAGCAAGGAAAGAAAATGAAATTGAAAATCTAAAGGGATAAGGAAAGAATGGATGAAGAGAAGAAAATGATGCAAGCATGAGATGAGTAGTAATCCTTGGCAATTAGGATACCCTGAGACTACAATTGAATTTGAGCCTCAAATTCCTTTTCTTTCTTAAGCCTTAGAATCCCAGCCTCATTACGGTCCATGAACAAGTCTTTCTGATTTGTTAAGATCATTTAGTCCTACAAATCTTGGAAAGCCTAGCCTTAGTAGTGAAAACAAAAAAGAGAAAAATAAAAAGAGAGAAAAGAAAGAAAGAAGAAAGGCCCGCTAGGCTAAAAACTTGAAAGGGTGGCCTAGGCAAAAGTTATGACATCTTGAAAAGAAGTGAAGAAGATCCACAAGGAAAGTGGTGAACTTACTCCAAGCTAGGGGCAATCCATGAATGAGAATACAAGGGAAGATGAGACTAGCTCCAAGTTAAAGCAACCATGATGAGGAGAAAAAAATACATGAGAGATGAGTTGATTAAGGAGAATACAAGAAGAGAAGGATGAGAGAAGTGAGGTGTGCATGTTCAAACAAGGACAATGATCGAGTTCAGTAGAGATGATAAAATTTAAATTTCATATTTGGACTCATCAATGAAGATGGTAGGTAATTCATGTAAAACTAGTTCAAAGAGAATATGCATTGATATGCAGAATCATCTGAATCCATGATCTCTTGCTTCTTTGTATTCAAATCATGTTGTGCTCTACTCTCTCTAAACTATTGTCATGATAGAAACTTCTTTGGTCCAGAGTCGCTTCCAACTTCTTGTGTTCATAAATATTTATTAGCCTCAAAACTTTTGTCATGTTCTGAACTTCTTTGATTTAGAATCTCTTTCAACTACCTTTGATCTTTGTCTAGAGGTGTTAAGAATTCTAGGAAATTGATGGCCATCCAAAGGCAAAAGGTGAATAATAAAAAGAAAAGAAAAGAAAAATGAATGATTTGTTTGAATGAATATGTGCTTCCATAAAAGGGAAAGAATTCAATGGACCCATGGCCTAATAAGCTCTTTCTTGTTAATACTTTAAAAAGAAAAAAAAAAAAAAAAAGCTTTTTAGAAGTCCAAAAAGATGGGAGGGAAAATAAAAAATGAGATGTTTGAAACAAAGAAAGAATGTAAAGAATGTAAGATGAAGGTTCAAAAAGAAATGAGGAATTGGAAAATAAAGAAAAAAAATTAGAAGAGGGGGAATAAAAGAAAAGAAGATGGAAGAAAGAGACCAAAAAAAAAAAAAAATTGATGATGAGAAGAAGAAAAAAAAGATGAGAGGATGAAAAAAAATAATAAGAAGAAGAAGAGAAAGGAGATGAAGAAAAAAAGGTGAAAAGAATAGGAGAGGAATGATGTAACCTGTTTGGTTCCGTCTTGATGTGTTTGGACCAAACCTAACGTGACCTATCGTGTTGATGAGATCTAATCATTGCGAAAAGTCAAAAGATTCAAAAAATTTCAAAATTCCAAAGAGGAGTTCAAAACTTCATGGAGGATGTCACTGAAGAATAGATTCAAAGTTCAAGAGATAGATTGGCACTTAAAAGGAAAGTCATGGACTTCAAAAGTTTAAGGAGAATTTCAAAAGAAAATATTTCAAGTTTCAAATACTCAAGATAAATTTCAAAAATGGAGGAAATTTTTCAAAAATGGATGGATTTGAATAATGAACTTCTCAAAAGATTTTGATTTCCTTAAATAATGAACTTTTTTGGAAATGAATAATGTGTGTCTTGAATAATGATTCCTAGATGTGCAGTGTTAAGTCTTTTGAGCATTTTTACAATGATCTGATGTCATGATGTGTTGATGTGTTTCTGGCTTAGAATAGTAGCCATTCTTGTTGTGTGCCTTTGACTCTGAGTGTAGGATAGCAAACTTAGACTCTTTGGTTGATGTTGTGTATATGATGTGATAAGTCTTCTTTTGGCTTAGGATAGTAGCCATCCTTGTTGTGTTCATGATGTATTGACTCCTTTGGCAAAATTAATCAATTAATTAACCAAGTGAATTAATTAGATTCAATTACATGCAATAAGCGTGGTAGCACAAACAAATCACCAACTAAGTTAAATGTAGCGGAAAATAAATTTAACATAGGTGATTTGTTTACAAATGGGGAAAAACACCGAAGCAAAATCCCACCGGGTGAATTTAAGGTCATCACTCTTGAGAATCCACTATTATCAAAACAAACGACTACAAGTAAAGGAATTCCAGTACCTTATACCAACCTATAGTTGAACCCTTACCCTAATACCTAATTGGACTTATAATGTAGTGACAATCTCTCCTTTTCAATGCATGGCTCCAAGTACGTGACTAACCAATGATACACGAATCCCAATACATGACTAACAGACCAACTTAAGGAAGATGTTGGCTACAAAGTTTTTCAGCTCATCCAAATGATGAAGATTAAGAAGCTCCTTGGTTACAAAACCCTTGGTGCAAAGACAGTAGCTTCTATAAAGAATTTGATGAACTAGGTCAACTTTTGCCTTCGATCACACAATGCATGAAAGGATGCTCTGATTCCTTGTGTGACTACCTTTAAAATAATCCTTATATATGTTTAAGGTTGTGAGAAAAGAATCCCTATACAAATATACATAGATATGCGTGAAAACAGATCTAGAAATCTAAATTTCGTAATTCCCGATAGATACTGTTTCTATCGAGTAGCTGTCAAGATTTGTCATTAAATCTCGATAGATATGAATTTGTCGAGATATCTGTTAAGCTTTAATGAACATCACTTCTTCACTTTTTTCTTGGATAGTTTTGCATGGCTTCAATATTAGACTTGAACTCTTGTTTCTTGAAGTACTAAACCAATCATAGATCTACCCAATTACAAGTAAACTGCATTTTGTCAAAGGATTAGCCAATTTACATAACATATGTTCTAACTAGTTCCGCATATATCCTAACAATCTCCCCCATTGGCAATTCGTGACAAAACCACAACAAACAAATGAAGCATAAGAGAAGTCTTAAATCACTAAACTCATAAACACTTGTTGAACACAAAAAAATCTAATACTAACACAAACACTTGAAAAACTTTGCAAGAAGAGAGTTTATGGCATGATAGATTTTGACAACCTGTCTTTCTGAAACACTTTAAACAAAACTCATCAAGGCATCTTAGTGTGAAATAGAGATAAAAGATTGCATACATAAAGAAACATGTGTATAAAGAGAGAAAAGAAACGACACATGGAGAGATAGGTGAATAACAACATACATCATCATATATAAAAATGAGAAATAAGTACAATGTATGTCATCAATAAAATGGTCACATGATCGGTGCACAAGAGGATAATGTAACTAGAGAAAGAAAAGAAAAGTACATATAAATCCTCACTACATCCCTCAGAAATATGAACACTCTCCCTAACAAAAATGTCTTATGCTAACTCTCCCCTTAGATACAAGACTACTCTCATCATCCCAACCAAAACTACTCCCCCTTTTTGTCATGAATGAAAAAGGGCAAGTCATCAGTGAGAGGTCGTTATCTCATCGTCTCCAAAAGAGCTAGCATCCTCATCCTCATCATCATCATTAGCACCATCACCACTGCCCTCATCCACCGAAGCCTTGGGTGAAGGAGAAGGACAAGCGACAAAGCCACCCATCTAAGCTTGTTGTCATGTGATATGACCAACACGGGTGTCCACCTAATACAACTCATCACTGAGAGTGTTAAGGTGAGTATCCATGCACTCAAGCTGAGCTATGATGGCCTCAAGAGTCACACCACCAACCGAAGAAGAAGGAGTGAAGATAGATGGAGTGGTGGAAGCTAGAGGATCCATCGTCTTGATCCGTGGCTGTTTTGGTCGAAGTTGGGCCTCACTCCGTTGAACAAACGTCATGCTGATGGCACCCATGATGGGATAGAAAGGAGAATCAGGAAGAAGGATAGAAAGATGGCGAAGAATCCATGTGATAGCCAAAGGAAAAATGAGCTTATCACGAGTCACTATATCTCTATAGACATCTATGAGAGCAAGGATCAAGTGAAAAGGAAAGTCTATAAAGAGGTCCTTAAAGAGGGATAACAAAAATTGAGCACAAGGCTCTGTAAGAAATGTCATCACTATGTTAAGAAATCTCAGAACTTTTGCAAAGTCCGAGCATAGGGTGTTTTGACACCCATCCCATATGGAAGGTTTCTCACAAAAGTGAGAAATGAGCTCGTCTTTGGACATAGTCCCCAGACGTTGATGAGCATGGTAGTCAGGATGTGCTACCCACAGAATGTGTAGTATCTCGGATACAAGATCCAGAATGACTACGATACGTGTACCTTTAACATACGTAGAAAACTGAGGCACAGAGGTATTGAAACTGTGTATATTGGAGTAAAACTCCTATAAGATCACAATAGGACAAATTAAGGGTATCTCACACAGAGATTCCCATCCTCGAGTGTGAATGACACTGGGTAGAGCAGTATCGGAAAAATCTGATAGAATCACGTGGTGGTCAGGATGTATGCCACGTTTAGAAAAGTTCTACAAGAAGTCCTTATGGGCCTTTTCATCACAGAACCAAGCATGAGAAGGAGTAGGATTAGAAGAAGATGTCCCGGAACGAAGAAGGTTCCAAGATGGAGTGGATTTGCACTTGGGTGCCATGCGCAGTCTATTTGAGAGTGAGGGAGAGGAAGAAAACAAAACACATCATAACAAGAAACAAAAAGAATAGAAAGAAAGAGGCACGTATGCATGAAATATGCATGAACATGTGATGTGCAAAAATAAATACATCATGGGCATAGCCCAATCCAAACCTACCAGCACACATTCCACATTTTAATCAAACACACATCTATAATGCATGAAATAGAGTTATAATGCAATGCACGAGCATATAATATTAATTTCACAACACCTAACTCAACAATTTCAAGAAAAACTCAAAAAATTTCAAAAACCCCAAAAACCTAGGTCTAATGTGTGAAATGCATGAAGAATGAAGGATTTAGGACACTTACCAAGTGATTTGATCTTGGTCTAGGCTAAAACTCACATGGGTAGAGGGATTGGAGTGAAAGAAAAGTGTTTAGAGGAAGAGAAAAGAAATTTTTGTTGAGAGAAATGAGAGAAAATGAAATCTGATTTCGTGCCGATCCTTAAATAGAAAATGCAGCTCAATAGATCGAGGATCTGTCGAGATCTGTTAAGCACTAAATCTTGATAGATATGAATCTGTCAAGGTGCTATTGAGAATTTGTCGACGATAAAAATCACCTCGATGGATCGAGATTCTGTCAAGAATCTATTAGCCAGATAGAAACTTTCTCGATAGATCGAGAATCTATTGAGAAGCTATCAAGACAAATTCCAGATAGCTCGACGGATCAAATATACAATAAGATTTGTCGAGAAAGAAGTCTAAGAGGCTCAATAGATAAGAAGCCATCGAGGATCTATTGAGAAGCTGTCGAGCTTGAAAAAAAAAACAGTTTTTCAAAGAGAGGAAAAACACATAGAGATGAATGCAAACAAGCAGCTACTCAACCATAGATCCAATCAACATGTTAAGCTTTTAAGAACATCTCTCAACAACAAAATGCAAAGTATTCATTACCAAAACACACACACACACACACATACTAAACAAGTCCAACCAATTTTATATTTCAAAAACAAGTTACGACAGTTTAGTGAGCATACATTAACACATGTATCCCTTGTGATGGCCAAATCACATTGTACCTGCACAAGTATCAAAAGTGGCAAAGATTTTGAGTGTTGTGTGTGAAAACATAACAAGAGTGCATAAGTGTCTCATATTATGACGATTTGAAATATGAGAAGATCAAATACACTCACACACAATCATTACTATTTGATGGGGACTATTACCTTCGAGGTACATCCTATAACTCCCACATCTCCTAGAAACACGCTTGCAACCATATTTAAAAGTACTTTGATTCTTTTTGCTTTTATTTTTCTTTGCATATTTTTCTTTTTAAGGATATCATGCATGGGCATATAAGAGAGAGAAAAGAAATACCTAATTATGTTAAGCCAAAAACATCACAATTTTGCTATGTTGAAGCACACAGATGTTATTCAAGATTGGTGGGTTTTAGTGGTGAGATGGTTATTTATGCTTTTTGATAAGTGTAATTTTTACATGATTTTTATTATCCTCTTATTTATTAAAATTGTTAGTTTTCCTTTATTTCTTTTGATTTGATTTGATTTATATTTATATTTATCTATTCATTTGTGCTTTGAAGGAATGAGAAGATTTCAAATTAATCTACAAGGGCTTTACATGCAAAGTGGGGCTATGCCAATTGAATCAAGTCAATTTACATCCAGCCAGGCATGAATTCAAGAGAAGACCTACCCAATTAAATTCAAGTCCAATTGGAGCAAGGAATCAAAAGAAATCTGCACCAAATCCAAGTCCAATTTGGATTAGGATTCCAGGCTGCACATCAGTTAGTATTTTTAGCATAACTTTCGGCTCAGATATCCAATCGAGATGATTCAAGTTTGGATGGAATTTTAACTTTAAGGGCTACAATTGTCGGTTAAGTGAAGCCTAAAAATCTGGGATTTTCTCCAAACGGGAATAGGATTCCTTGACCTATTTAAAGGCTCTATACGGAAAAAAGAGAGAGGAGAAACCTGAGAGGAAAAGGGGGCACTGCATAGAAGAACTTGTTTTGGGAGTCTTTCTGAAGAGGAGGATCTGAGGACAAAGGCGAGAGCTTTATGTTGATCAACCAATTTAGATGAAAGACATAAGTTTTATTTGTTTTCTTTTCAATTTTACTATGAACTAAATTTTATTTTCTAGAGCATTGATGTAGTCTAGCAATGAACACACAATTTATATTCTAAGTTATTTTATTTTAATATTTCCATGATTGAGTGTTTAATTCTTATTCTTAATGCTTACTATTTTTTTTATGAATTATTGTCTGATCAATTGAATTACAATGAAACCGAGAGGTGATTTGTTATTTTAGTTCTAGAATTAAACACCATTAGTTGAGCTAAAGTAGAGATGCTTTGCCATGATTAGTGTGATTTTTTAGAAAATTCAAAGTATATGATGAGTCTCCAATTATTAAATTTGTATAGAGATATGGAATTGTTAGTTGAAAATATTTTTGATATTATTCGAGAGAAGATATTGAATACTTAAGGAATTTTTAATCATCAACGGGAGATTATTAGAATTTAATAATTAGGAAGAATAAATTGTGTGGGATTTGTTAGGTAAAATCAACTGCTCTAGATCCATTCTTATAATTTTTTTTTACGCTTTTAGATTTTTACATTTTGTTTTCATAGATTTATTTTTATTAAATAGTTTAATTTAATTCAGATAGTAGAACATTCCATTTATTGTTGATTTTCCAAATAGTAATTAATTTAGTGAATTTTGGTATTCAATAACATAGTTAATCCCTATGGGTTCGAAATTCGTTTTCTAAAAACACTTTACTACTTGTTACGATTCTGTGCGCTTGTAGATTATTTTTTGCGAACAAATTTTTGGCGCCGTTGCCTGGGATTAACTATTTGTTATTGATATTGATACAAGCTAGATATTTACTACTTTGAATTTCAT
Source organism: Quercus rubra (assembly GCA_035136125.1). Taxonomy (NCBI): domain Eukaryota; kingdom Viridiplantae; phylum Streptophyta; class Magnoliopsida; order Fagales; family Fagaceae; genus Quercus; species Quercus rubra. Next base: position 71,756,617 of record CM068733.1, read on the forward strand.
TTTATTTATTAAAAAAAATTAAATTAGGTGCATTTGAGTTTGTTTTCATTCTTTTCAGGAATTAGAAGTGCATGCCTCGATTTAAATTAGAGCAGACACTCTTTGATCCTGAAATTGAAAGAACCCTACATCAGCTCAAGAAAGAAAAGAAGAAAGAAGCCAACACATCTCTATCTAATATGGCCGATCAAGAGCAAAAGGTGTTAAGAGATTATGCTATGCCCTCGGTAAATGGAGCTACATCGAGCATAAGGAGGCCAGCCATACAAGCCAATAATTTTGAGATCAAGCTGGCCATCATTCAGATCATATAGCAGTCTGTCTAGTTCGGGGGGCTGTCATAAGAGGATCCTAATGTCCATATTGCAAATTTCTTGGAGATTTGTGATACTTTTAAACATAATGGAGTGACATATGATGTGATTCGACTAAGGCTTTTTCCCTTCTCAGTTAGGGATAAAGAAAAAGTTTGGTTGAATTCTTTGCCATCTGGCATCATTACTACATGGGAGGAGTTGGCACAAAAATTCTTGGCAAAATATTTCCCTCCTGCAAAGACAACAAAGCTAAGGAATGATATCACCACGTTCATCCAATTTGAGGGTGAATCATTATATGAAGCATGGGAGAGGTATAGAGATTTATTGCGAAGGTTTCCTCATCATGACCTTCCAGCATGGCTTCAAGTGCAAACATTCTACAATGGTCTAGGAGCTACAAACAGGTCTATGGTTGATGCAGCAGCTGGTGGAGCTTTAACGAGTAAAACTCATGAGGCAGCCTATGAACTTCTAGACGAATTGGCATCCAACAGCTATCAATGGCCTACAGAAAAAGCAATGCCAAGAAAGACAGTTGGAGTTTTAGAACTTGATTCTATTACCTCATTGGTGGCACAAATGGCAACTTTGTCTCAACAACTAGGCAAAATGAATGTGAATGCTATTCAAACTAATGTTGTTTGTGATCATTATGTAGGAAATCATTCAACTGTCGACTGCCAAATGGGAAATCCTTTTGCCTAATCGAGTTATGGACAAGCAAATTACGTGTCAAATTTTCAACGTCAAAATAATCCATACTTGAACACGTACAATCCTGGATGGAGGAATCACCCCAACTTCTCATGAAGCAATAACCAAGGGCTGGCTAAAACACCTCAGCAATTTCCACAGCAAGAAAAGAAGTCGACACATGCAGTACATACAGAAGACTGACATGGCGATCCAAAACAACTCAGCTTCAATCCGTAATCTTGAGGTGCAGATCGGTCAGCTTTCAAGCATGCTCATAGAGAGGACTATAGGAATTTTGCCAAGCAATATTGTCACCAATCAGAAAGAACATGCAAAGGCAATATCATTGAGAAGTGGGCGAACATATGAGGAGCCAAAAGTAACAAATGCCAAACAAGATGAAGCTATGGATAATGAGGAGTCAAAGATGAAGGAAGCCGAGTCAGAGATGAAAGAAGTGGAGCAAGTTGAGAAGACTAAGGAGAATGAAAGAGCTTCAAAATCCAAAAGATCCAGGGAAGATACTTTTGAGACTTATTCTCCTACAATTTATGATCCACCAATTCCTTTTTCGCAAAGATTAAGAAAAAATAATGTGGATGATCAGTTTTCTAAATTTCTAAGTATATTTAAGCAATTGCATATTAATATTCCTCTTGTTGAAGCTTTGGAACAAATGCCTAAATATGCTAAATTTTTGAAGGATATTATATCAAAGAAGCAGAAATTGGATGAGCATGAAACAGTAATGCTGACAGAGGAGAGTGGTGCAATCCTACAAAAGAAGCTGCCGCTTAAGCTGAAAGATCTGGGGAGTTTCACTATCCCTTGCACTATAGGAAAATCTTATTTTGATAGAGCTTTATGTGATTTAGGGGCAAGTATTAATCTAATGCCTCTCTCTGTTTTCAGGAAATTGGGTCTTGGAGAAGTAAAGCCGACCACTATCTCTTTACAATTGGCGAATAGATCTATTAAATATCCAAGAGGAGTCATTGAGGACGTATTAGTAAAAGTTGACAAGTTCATCTTCCCGGTTGACTTCATTGTCCTTGTTATGTATGAGGACGAGGAGATCCCTTTGATATTGGGTCAACCTTTCCTTGCGACGGGGAGAACCTTAATTGATGTCCAGCAAGGAAAACTTGTTTTAAGGGTCGGAGAGGGTGAGGCCACTTTTGATGTATTTAAGCCTATGAAATTTCCTTCCGAGACACATTCTTGTTTTCAAATAAGTGACCGAGACGTGATCATGGCCGATGAGACTTGTGCAATTGATTTTCTAAAGTTACCACTTGAGGTATGTCTTACTCGCTCTACACTTGTAAAATTCAATGATGAAGAGGTTAAAGAGTGTGAAAGATATTTGGAGGCTACACCACTCTTTCCTCCTTCAATGCAACCAAAAGTGGAAGACTTAAAATCATGTTAGCCAATATCTCCACCAGAGGAACCACCTAAACTTGAGCTCAAACCACTTCCATCAAATTTAAGGTATGCTTTCTTAGGCCAAGACTTTACTTTTCTAGTTATAATTAACAGTTCTTTGAGTGACGTAGAGGAGGAAAAGTTGCTGAGAATCTTGTGGGAACACAAAATGGCTTTGGGTTGGACCATCTCTGACATCAAAGGAATTAGTCCTTCAATTTGCACACACAAGATTTTAATGGAGGATAATTATAAGCCGATTGTCCAACCCCAGAGAAGATTGAATCCATTAATGCAAGAAGTGGTGCATAAAGAAGTGCTGAAGCTATTAGATGCTAGAATTATTTATCCTATCTCAAACAGCACATGGGTAAATCCAATAGAAGTCATCCCAAAGAAAGGTGGAATAACTGTGATAAAAAATGATAATAATGAATTTATACCGACAAGGACGGTCACGGGATGGCGAATATGCTTAGATTATAGAAGTCTTAATGATGCAACTCGGAAAGATCATTTTCCTTTATCTTTTATTGATCAAATGCTAGAAAGACTTGCAAGGAATGCTTACCACTGTTTTCTAGATGGATACTCTGGTTATAATCAAATAGCCATCGTGCCTGAAGATCAAGAGAAGACCACTTTTACTTGTCCATATGGAACATTTGCATATAAGCGGATGCCTTTTGGCCTTTGCAATGAGCCAGCCACATTTCAAAGATGCATGATGTCCATCTTCTCGGACATGGTGGAAAAATTTTTAGGAGTCTTCATGGATGGCTTCTCTGTCTTTGGATATTCTTTTGATAATTGTTTGTCTAACTTATCTTTAGTTTTATAGAGATGCGAGGAGACATATTTAGTATTGAATTGGGAAAAATGCCACTTCATGGTAGAGGAAGGGATAGTGCTGGGCCACCAAATTTCCTCTAAGGGAATTGAAGTCGACAAAGCAAAAATAGAAGTGATCGAAAAACTCCCACCACCAACCAAGGTGAAGGGAGTGAGAAGTTTCTTGGGACATGTCAGATTCTACCGACGATTTATTAAGGATTTTTCCCAAATTACTAAACCTCTTTGCAAGTTGTTGATTAAAGACACTCGATTTGAATTTTCTGATGAATGCTTGCATGCTTTTGAAACACTGAAAAAGAAATTAATTTCAGCACCTATAATTGTGTCACCGGATTGGAATTTACCATTTGAATTAATGTGTGGTGCCAGTGATTATGCTATAGGGGCTGTTTTAGGGCAAAGAAAAGATAAAAATTTTCATGTTATTTATTATGCAAGTAGGACTTTAACAGAAGCTCAACTGAATTATGCCATTACTGAAAAAGAATTATTAGCAGTTGATTTTGCTTTTGACAAATTTCATTCTTACTTGATAGGTTTGAAGGTGATTGTCTACTACGATAACTCTGCTCTGAAGTACTTGCCTGCAAAGAAGGATGTTAATCCAAGATTGCTTCGATAGATTTTGCTTTTACAAGAATTTGATTTGGAGATTAAGGACAAGAAGGGTATTGAAAATTTGGTGGCAGATCACTTGTCTCAGATGGAGTTTCAAATAAAATAAGCATTCCCTGATGAGCATTTGATGGCTATACAAGTTGTTCCATGGTATGCCAACATAGTCAATTACTTCGTGTCATGGATTCTACCTCCCAGGATGACATATCAACAAAAGAAGAGGTTCTTCTCTGACCTGAAATATTATTTTTTGGAAGAACCTTTTTTATATCGGCACTGTGTGGACCAGATAATCAGAAGATGTGTGCCCGAGGAGGAGATGGAGAACATACTCAGACATTGTCATTCATTGGAAGTTGGCGGCCACTTTGGTGGTGCAAAAACAGTGGCAAAAATTCTACAATCCGGGTTTTTGTTGGCCATCTATTTTTAAAGATGCATTTAAATTTGTTAATTTGTGTGATCATTGTCAACCAATATTTCTAGGAAATGTGAGATGCCTTTAAACAATATTTTAGTTATTGAATTATTTGATGTTTAGGGTATAGATTTCATGGGTCCTTTTCCATCCTCATACTTTAACAAATTTATTTTGGTGGTTGTAGATTATGTTAGGATTAGTGCCCTTAAATCCTATTGTATGATGCTATGTATGTTATTATGTATGACATTATGTATGACTTAATGTTGTGATTAATAAAGTTTCTTTATTATTATTATCTAAAATAATGGTAACATGAATATTTGGACATTATCATATAGTCCATGAGATGCATAGTATGTGATTTATGTGATTTAGTCACAGAAGATATAGATCACAAGTTCTTTGTAAACTCATAATTTTGGTTCGTAGTCGGTGATGAAATTGGGCATTTCATCTGCGAAGACTATAACATATCAACTAAGATGATTTGTCTTGATCATGGAAGTGGAGACTTCTAGTTGATATGTTGATATGTTTTAAGAGTTAACACATATTGAACTGGACCGCTGTGAGATTTATTATTCTCCTAACGACTGTCAAATGAATAATAAATCTCATGACTCCTATTTGCATGAACTCTTAATCCTGAGAGAATAATGGACCTGATCATGAGGTGTAGGTTGCTTTGATATATCAGGAGTGAGATCTAAAGGCACGATTAAAACCTCAGTATGTTGGGCAACCACATTTAGTGTTGATGGAACATATATTCTCAAGATGGAATTCATAGTCTCTTAACGGAGATATAAAATATTCCCTTGAGATAAGTTTAATGGGTTTGGTTATTCAGAGAGTTAGGCCTAACCACTTTAGTAAGAAATTACTAAAGTATATATTTATGAAATTGGATTTCATAAATATATGATGAATAACTTTAAGGATTAAACCGGGTACTCAAGGATTAAGATGTAGTAATTTTCAAAGTGGCAGTCTACTTCATGACTTTGTATTACTACGAATATTTTATGAAGGGGTTGCATGTATAATAAAGTCTTGGGATATAATTTATAAATAAGACCTAGAGTGCAATTATATTTATATAGTGGTATTAAATATAATTAATGGTAACTTTGGACTTGTCAAGAGTTGACAGAAAAGCCCAAGGCCCATTGGAGCTAGTGTCTTATTGGTCCCTTTTGGTCCCACTCCAAGCCACACATTAAAGCCCAATTGGAAAGGCCCAATAGGCCGGCCCAATTAGATAATCAGTTAGTTATAAAAGGGAGAAACATGCAGAAATTTATTTGAAGAAAGAGAATCATAATAGTGAAGTGGTGTGTATGTGCGAGTGAAACCACTCGATTATTCTCCCTTAGAAACTGATTGAGAGACCACACTTCTTGGGCGAAAAGTGGAATTGGAGTGAAGATTAAAAGTGTTTCCAAGAACTTCTAATCTTTTGTTTTGAATTTCACCACACCAAGGTACGCTATCTTGTTCTCAAATTCTCAAAATCACATAGTGCATGTTATCAATCATGAATGAAATAGATCCATGAATGTCGCTTCCGCTATGAGTTTTGTATGGGATACAAAACCAGATTTTCCTTCAGATTATGTCTCCAAATGGGTGGAAACAGTCACCTTGCCAACTAATGATGTGAAAGTTGTAGTGAATTTTCTACGAAAGAATATCTTCTCCCAATTCGGCACTCCAAGGACAATAATTAGTGATGGCAGAAAGCATTTTTGCAATCGCCAATTTGAAGCACTACTGGATAAGTATGGAGTTACACATCACGTGGCGACACAATACCATCCTCAAATGAGTGGACAAGTCGAGGTATCTAATCGAGAGCTGAAGCATATATTGGAAAAGACCATGAATACCTCTTGTACAGACTGGGCGAGAAAATTAGATGATGCTTTATGGGCCTATAGAACATCATTCAAAACACTGATCGGGATGTCACCATTCCGGCTCATTGATGGAAAAGCATGCCATCTACCAGTGGAGCTAGAACACATAACCTATTGGGCGACAATGATACTGAACTTTGATCTACAAGCAGCTGGCGAGAAGAGAATATTGCAAATCAATGAGATGGATGAGTTCCGCAATGATGCTTATAAGAATGCTTGAATTTACAAAGGCAAAATTAAGAGATGGCATGATAAGCATATTCTAAGTAGGGAATTTGAAGTTGGGCAAAAAGTTCTATTATTTAACTCAAGACTTTGACTTTTTCCAGGAAAGCTGTGCTCTCGGTGGTCAAGACTGTTTATGGTAACCCAAGTTTTCCCCTATGAGGCGGTTGATGTCCATCATGAAGAAAAAGGGACATTTAAAGTAAATAGGCAGAGATTAAAACCCTATATGGATGGAGACTTTAACTCAGAAAAATGCTCCATTGATCACATCAGTAAATAAGGATGAGAGGATAACGTCTAGCTACAGATGTTAAATAAAGCGCTTTTGGGAGGCAACCCAAGTTTTTTTGTTTTTAAATTTTTTTTGTTTATGTTTCTATTTCTTTACTTATTTTTTTTCTTTATCTTATTATTTTTATTTCATTTTGTAGGAATAAAGAGACCAAAGAAATCTTCAATGGGTACACGATTGCACTTCAAGGAAAAATATTCAATTAAAAATTAGGGGAGCATCTCTTCCTTTTATTTAGTTTTTCTTCATTTTCCCATTGAGGACAATGTGAAATTTAATTTTGGGGGAAGGGAATTTAGTTTATTTATTCAAATTTTTTTTTTTAAAATTTGTCTATGATAAGAATATGGTTGAAATTTCTTATAATTTTCAAGAATCATTCTCATTGCTCAAGTCCAGTTGTTAATTCTTTACTTGATCTTGTTAAATTGATATGATCATTAATCATTGTGCATACCTAGAGAAATTTTATGTGAATTTTGTAAATTTGGATGGTCTCTACTTATTCCAGAACTTGTTGAATTATACAGAATATTACTTGGGAAGTGATTTAGGCGTTCTTTGAATCGATTGAGCCTTTCAAGCTTACCTCTTTATTATCTTTATCCCTAGTTATCCAACTGATCTATTCTTACATTGGGTTGAAGAAAAGAGAAGATATATGGGTGTTTGAAAAAAAAAAAGAAAAAAAAGGAAGAAGAAGAAAATTGTACAAAGTTCCATTTACTCCAATGTTTTGAGTTGCTTAGTAACTAGGGGTATTCATTACCAATTTTTACTCTTACATCAAACCGTAACTTGACATATGAGTATGCAAAAGCACTTCAAGTTTGTGACTTGTTGAGTAACTGGGTGCATCCATCACAAATGCCTGCATTCACGTTAAAAGATAAGCGACGACTAGAAGTAATTAAACAAAAAAAAAAAAATTTTGATGAAGAGAGGTATTTTGAGATATTCAAAGGATTGAGAAAAATTATATTTTAGAAGTGAAAGTGCTCTATTTGCTTAGAACCTTCTCTTTTCTTTATAGCCCTCACCATAGCCATGCATCACAAGCCTAATAAGACCTATTGATCCTGGGTAATATTTTGTTGCATATTAGTGGGGAGTGATTTAAAAAGCAAGCTTTTGGAGTTTTTAGAGATCCGTACTTATTTACTTGTTTGCATAAAACTATCCGGGAAGCTAATGATGAAGTGAGATAATACGACGGAGTTGAGTTTTGAATTAACTTTTGGACTTGATTAATTTGGAATGATGCCTTTGAATTATAAGCTTTCTGCAGATCTTTGAGGCAAGAAGAAAAAAAATTTTAAATTTATGAAGCAAAGCTTGTTTCAGTTGTTCTGTTTTTTTTTTTTTTTTTTTTTTTTTTTTTTTTTTTTTTTTTTTTTTTTTTTTTTTTTTTTTTCTCTTTTCTCTTTCTTTACTCGAGGACTAGCAAAGTATAAGTTTGGGGGAATTTGGTAAGTGTAATTTTTACATGATTTTTATTATCCTCTTATTTATTAAAATTGTTAGTTTTCCTTTAATGCTTTTGATTTGATTTGATTTTTATTTATATTTATCTATTCATTTGTGCTTTGAAGGAATGAGAAGATTTCAGATTAATCTACAAGGGCTTTACATGCAAAGTGGGGCTAGGCCAATTGAATCAAGTCAACTTACATCCAGCCAGGCATGAATTCAAGAGAAGACCAATCCAATTACATTCAAGTCCAATTGGAGTAAGGAATCAAAGGAAATTTGGACCAAATCCAAGTCCAATTCGGATTAGGATTCCAGCTTGCACATCAGTTAGTATTTTTGGCATAACTTTTGGCTCAAATATCCAATCGAGATGATTCAAGTTGGGCTAGAAAGTTAACTTAAAGAATACAACTTTATAGTTTACCAAAAGTCCGAATTATGAAATTATATGGGCCAAAATCATCGGTTAATTGAAGCCTAAAAATCTGGAATTTTCTCCAAACGGAAATAGGATTTCTTGACCTATTTAAAGGCTCTTTAGGGAAAAAAAAGAGAGAAGAAACCTGAGAGGAAAAAGGGGTGCCGCATAGAATAACCTGTTTTGGGAGTCTTTCTGAAGAGGTGGATCTTAGGACAAAGGCTAGAGCTTCATGTTGATTAACCAATTCAGATGAAAGACATAAGATTTATTTGCTTTCTTTTCAATTTTACTATGAACTAAATTTTATTTTCTAGAGCATTGATGTAGTCTAGCAATGAACACACAATTTATATTCTGAGTTATTTTATTTTAATATTTCCATGATTGAGTGTTTAATTCTTATTCTCAATGCTTACTATTTTTTTTACCAATTATTGTTTGATCAACTGAATTACAATGAAACCGAGAGGTGATTTGTTAATTTAGTTCTAGAATTAAACACCATTAGTTGAGCTAAAGTAGAGATGCTTTACCGCAATTAGTGTGATTTTTTAGAAAATTCAAAGTACATAATGAGTCTCCAATTAATTAAATTCGCATAGAGATATGGAATTGTTAGTTGAAGATATTTTTGATATTATTCGAGAGAAGTTATTGAATACTTAAGGAATTTTTAATCATCAATGGGAGATTATTAGAATTTAATAAGTAGGAAGAATAAATTGTGTGGGATTTTTTAGGTGAAATCAACTGCTCTAGATCCATTCTTATCATTTTTTTTTTATGCTTTTAGATTTTTACGTTTTGTATTCGTAGATTTATTTTTATTAATTAGTTTAATTTAATTTAGATAGTAGAACATTCCATTTATTTTCAATTTTCCAAATAGCAATTAATTTAGTGAATTTTGGTAGTCAATAACATAGTTAATCCCTATGGGTTCGACATTCGTTTTCTAAAAACATTTTACTACTTGTTATGATTCTGTGCGCTTGCAAATTATTTTTCGTGAACACTTTTCTCTTATGATTTCCTAGTCCTTCTCGTCAAAAAAAGTAATATGAGTGTTAAGCATAAGAGATAACTTAATCGTATTCATCACAAACACAAGTTACAAAACTCACTTACTTAGTTGTACATTGAGATGCTCATCTAAGCTACAAGAGATACAAAGTTTAGAAAACTTTGTTTCAATGGCCATCCAAGGTATACACAAAACATACACCGTTTTTGTTTTGTTTTGTTTTTTTTTTTTTTTCAATTTTTTTAATGAAAAACAAAGAAAACAAAACTAAAAACAAAAAACAAAAACATGTTAAATAAAACAAAGCATAAAACTGGACTGATTCAAAAACAAAAAAGCAAAACACACAAGTAATGCAACATCATAAAAAGTGAGAGAGAGAAAGTGACTAAATCACTTTAAGCCTTTTTCCCACACCTTGGAAGAACCTTTCCTTTGAGCGAACCTCTGTTCCGGAGGGGAGGGGGAAGAATTAAAACCGTTCAAGTTTGAAGGAACATGATGGCATTGAGAAGATCTCCAAAAGGAGTAAGAGAGAATGGAAACTAATTCTGATTTTCGGATGAGAGCATGCTATTGCTTTGTTGAGTAGCTAACCACTTGTAGCAATTTGGACGATTATGCCCTGATGCTCCATAGTGATGACAAAAGTGTGGCTTCTTTTGTTGATAGTTTTTGTTATTAACTTTCTTAATCCTAGGGTTTCTAGTCTCTTTCTTTTCAAGCTTAAGAGTGCTCCTAGAATGGACTTGCCTTTGTCTATGTTCTCACTAGCTACTTTAGTTTTAAGTTCATTGTTCTCAAAATTAACAATATTAGTAGGTGAGACAAACACAGTAGTACTAGAAGAGGCAATATTAAGAGAAGAGAAATCATATACCAAGCAGGTTTTGTCAGAAGCAAATTTCTGGGAACTCAGCATCTCATCGAGCTTGGCATTAGAAGTCTTCTCCAATTAAGCTCTAACCTGTAACAATTCTACTTCGAGCTTCTTTGCTTTTTCAACAAGAAAATTGTTTTTGAACTGCAAAGCTCTAATGGTTTGATTTGCTTCATCAATCTTTGTAGAGAGCTCCTCTCGATCTAGCTCAACATTGCTCAGTTTCTCGGTGGCTAGCCTATAAAGTTTCTCATGCTTCTCGGAAACCTTGTACAACTTAGTATAGGCTGTATGAATGTCATATTGTTCATCCATTTTCTCAAACTTAGACTCCACCAAGTCCTTTTCTTCATCTACCTCTTTGACAATCCCTTCAGTAGGATTCATTGTGGCAATGAAGGCATTTAAGATTCCCTCATCATCACTATTATTTGACTTAGTGTCAAGTTCGATGTCACTCAAGGTAGCAGTGAGAGCCTTGCTTTCCCAATAGTCTTGAGATAAGCTGGACATTCTTGTTTCATGTGTCCAAACCCTTGACATCCGAAGCATTTTGGTCTGGAGGGAATAGTGTACTGGCCACTATCCTCAGCATCCCTTCTTCCTCTATCTTAACTTTTGAATTGGGAGGAACTTGATTACCTACGGTCATTGTCAAATCATTTCGCATTGGCATTCTTCATGATAGAAACTATTTCTATCGAGTTTCATCATTAAATCTCGATAGATATGAATCTGTCGAGATATCTGTCAAGCTTTAATGAGCACTTCTTCACTTCTTCAATACTAGACTTGAACTCTTGTTCCTTGGACAGTTTTGCGTGGCTTTAATACTAGACTTGAACTCTTGTTCCTTCAAGTACTAAACCCATCCTAAATCTACCCAATACAAGTAAAGTACCTTTTGTCAAAGGATTTGTCAATTTACATAACATATGTTCTAACAAGTTCCACATATATCCTAATAGGTCTGAGGCATAAAGCAACCTCCCCAAGAGTTGTAAAGAAAACTTTCCCCATGGAGTCAATAAAGCCCCCACTCGTGGGTAGAATCAACATGAACTCCTAAGCAAACCATGAAGGAAATAGAAGAATTTTCCTCAGTGGACCATATTCCCCGATAAGTTAAGACCATCAATCAAATCCCCAGCAAAATTCAATATCATAGAAGGTTTCCACTATGGGTTTAAAGGCATAAAGGTAACTCTTGAGAGAGTTGCAAAATAAAATTTCTCCAATAGAGTTGATAAAACTCCCTCATGAGTGGAATCAACGTCAGTCCCCAGTAAGTCAAAAAGAAAAAGAAGAAAGTTCTCTCCAGTAGGCTACGCTTCACCAAACTTCTAGGCAAATTATCTCTCCCTAGCGGTTTACACACCATCAAAGACTTCCTCATAGGTCAAACATCACTAGTAAACTTCTTAGCAAGTTATCTCTCCCTAGTGGACAAAACATCATCCTACTCCTCAGCGAGTCCATCACCATACTCCTCCACGAGCCCATCACCAAACTCCCTCATTAGTCCATGACCCTTCTCCTTAGAAATTCCATCACCGTACTCCTCCACGAGTCCATCACCATACTCCTCAGTGAGTCCATCACCATACTTCTCCACAATTCCATTACCATACTCCTCCACGAGTTCACCACCAAACTCCTCAGCGAGTCCATCACCATACTCCTTCACAAGTCCATCACTTTACTCCTTAGTGAATCCATCATCTTACTCCTAAGCGAGTTTTTCCATACCATCCCCAATGAGCCAAAAAGGAAATGAAAGATTTTTCCCCAGTGGATCATATATGATCTTACTCCTTAGCAAGTTTTTCCTTACCATCCCCGGTGAGCCTTCTACAATGGATCATATATGGTCATACTCCTCAACGAGTTTTTCCTTACAATCCCTAGTGAGCCATGAAGGAAATAGAAGATTTTTCCCAATGAATCATATATCTTCCTACTCCTTAGCGAATTTTTCCTCATCATAGTCCCCAGTGAGTCCATCATCCTACTCCTCAATGAGTTTTTCCTTACCATCCCCAGTGAGCCATGAAGGAAACATAAAATTTTTCCCCAATGGATCATATACCATTCTTCTCCTTAACGAGTTTTTTCTTATCATTCCCTACTCATGCACATATCATCCGGAAATTGAATATGTAGGCATGGTAGAAAAGGTAGAGTTAGAGGTAGAGATAGAGACCAAGGACACCCTGAGGCAAGAGCCTCACCAGAATAGGTAGAGATGGTGATGGAAGATGAGTACCACCTGGAAAAGTTTGAGGTAAGAGCCCCAAATGGATTCTTGTTTATTGGGTTAGCTTGTAAGAGCACCCTTGTTTGTTGGGTTGGCTCGTAAGAGAACCCTTTGTTTTTCTCTTTAAGTGACTCTAGGACATTGGAGGATAGCAATAGCGCTAAGATAGAAATTTGAGCTAACGACTTGTTTAGCTGCTAAATCACACTGTATTATGAGTTTCTGATAATTTTCAAGAATTCCTTTTCTTCTTCTATTGTAATCCTATTCCTGATGGGTTCAGTTGTACCCTTGCTGATCTCTTTCCTTCTCATTTCTAGCTCCTCGGGAGTGGTAGTGGCCACTCCTAGTAAGCCCAGATAGACCTGAAGAGATATTAGAGCAGACCTCCTCTTTTCCGATTCGAGTGGAGATCATGGACACCTTGTATTTCCATGGGACACGATGGCTATCTTCATAAGGGAAAAGTTTCAATGTGCAAATGATAACACCTTCCTGAGTTTGCAAATTGGGCGCTATGGAAAACATCCTCATATAAATGACCACCGGACTTGGTGGAATGGCTTTAAGGGCTTTTGAGCCAAATACCCTAGAGATTCCTAAGGCAGGCTTTGGCAGAATAAGATGATCGAAACCTCGGATAATGGGAACAATAGTAGTTCTTTCCTGAATTGATGATGAAGTTGGCCTTACGACCGTAGGCAATGCAAGAACTAGAGGAGTGAATCCCTCGATGGCTGGTGGGGCTTGCCCTTTTTTTGAATTTAATGACCCTGAATCCGAAGGTGATTTTATGATATCCTCAATGACTACTATAAAGGGAGGCATTGAAGTAGCCCTACCAAGGCGTTTCTGTAGATATTCGTCCCAATCTTTCCTTGATCTAACAGATATAGCATTGTAGCTGGTTCCTGACTAGGTAGTTAGAGGACATAGGCTGGCTACCATGCATTCATCTCTTTGCACAATTTCCCTTTCAATCCAAATAATACCACGATTGGCTAGACTCTGAACTTATGCTCGAAGCACTCTACAATCAAACAGGGCATGCCTGTTTCCACTTTCACAGAATGAGCAAATTCTCCAATCAAATCTTAGGGTTCCAATACCTTTAAGATTAAGGTTGCTCTCTTGGACCAAGGCTTGGAGTAGGGCCTTCAATGGGAATGATGATGAGGAGAAGTTTGGAACCCTTTCTTCCACTATGATGATGGTGTTGACATTCCTTTCTTGATGGGGAGGCAAAGGGTTGGTGATGATATGTGGAGCAGCTGTATTATTGAATTGTATCAACTTGTTGTCAATGAGATCTTGGACACAGTCTCTCAACTAGTAACATTCTTGAGTATGCCCTTCGGCCCCAAAATGGTGTTCACATTTCTTGGACGGATCAAAGTCGGGTGGGAGAGGACTTTCTTTAGGCCTTGCAAACATCGGGGTTACTAGCTTTCTTTCTAGCAAGTAAGCATAAAGATTTGCCATCGGTATGGGTAATGGAGTGTACTTCCGGTTTTCCCTCCAAAGGGGACGAGATGGGTCTGGCCTCCCTCTCTAATTGAAGGCTCAATTAGGTGCTTGAGTAAACTGAACCTGTTGCTAATAAGGTCTAGTAGCTGGGACTACATAAGCAAAAGTAATACCACTAGGCCGTTCTGAACATCAGCTTCTTTAGTCTTGCGGCCGGTCATTTTCTTAACCTGTTGTCTGACCATGGAACTTAAAGACTCGGGATCCATGATCTTCTTGCTTCTAATACCCTCATCAATACACTTCCCAATAAGGATAAGGCTAGCAAAATGAGTGACTTGAGTGCTGATTATCTTTTCATAGTAAGGAGGCTTAAGGTTGTCAATGAACCATTTGATCATCTCATTGTCCATCATAGGGGATTGAACTTGTGGGGCTAACACACGCTACCTCTAGACATATTCTCGAAAAGACTCCCCACTCTTCTTCTCTATTCTCATAAGGACCATGCAGTCGGGAGCTATCTCGGTGTTGAACTTTTAGTAGTCTAGGAAAAAGTTAGCCATTTCCCTCTAGCTAGAGGTCTTTTCCAATCTTGCATACTATGTGTCCGTGAGGCCAGTCAAACTATTAGGGAAAATCTGGCAAAACATGCGCAATTGTGTGCAAGGGTCTCTAGTAGCATCATACTTAATGAAATCTGGTGCCTTAAACTTGGGAGGCATAATGAACTAAAGGAAGTTAGTTAGACTGTCAAGATCAACACTTTTATGGGCGCTAGAGCCCTCCATGATACAAAGCTTTTTGGCCAGAGTTTCTACTTGGCTCTTGATTGGGCCATTCCTAGATTCGGGGTTCTTGTCCTTAGAAGGATCTGTTTCTTGGTCATTTCCCTAGGGCTGTATATTATGGCCCAAATCCTATTTTGGTGGGGGCTGATTTTCATTCTCGGTTTGAGGACCTCCTTAACTATAACTAGAGGAGTTTTTTCCTCCTCCGACAACTAGTTGTTGCATCATGCGCATCATTTCTGCCATTTGCTCTTTCATCTGAGCAAACTCGGCAAGACTCACTTCGAGAGTCGAAGGCCTATTGGTAGACATCTCTCTTGCATGAGACCTAGTGATGATGGGATCACAATGTGGTGGTAGCTTAAACTGTTTCATTTTAGCAATCTTTTGATCTTGAGAAAGAATGGGATGTGACAGGAACAGGGTGCATTTGACAATGTGGAAACACAACACCAAAATCAAGTTAGTTTATGTCCTTGTTATTTAACATGCACCTACCATTTTCAAAAAAAAAAATTGGCTTTGGACCCTTGATCAGGTATTTGTCATGGTGAGTTTCTACTATGATGCAAAATCAATGCACAAGATTAGCAAGTAACTGAAACTTTCATGATATGCTTGGTAATGCGAGAAGGACCCTTCTTTTGAATACATGCTTGTACAAGACTTGCTTTTACAACGCTGGGTTCATCGGCTCTAACAGTGGGCCTTTCACAATACAAGAAAATGCAATTACAAGGAAAAGCTCAACTCCTGACAATGTGGACTTCTCGGGGAAGCTCTTGGACACTTGGATCTCTTGGTTAATTTGGATAGCAGTGATCTCTCAGACCTTTGGATCTATTAGGAGAGCCCTTGGATTCTTGACATCTAGGACCTCTTGACAACTTGCACCTCTTGGCAATTTAGATAGCATGGATCTGTTGGACCTTTGGATCTCTTAGGGGAGCCCTTGGATTCTTGACATCTTGTGATCTCTTTGATGATTTGGATCTCTCTTGGGAGAATTCTTAAACTCATGATGTCTTCGATTCTTAACAGTTTTTTGGCAGCATTTCCTCCTGAGGAGTTTTGGTTACTTGCCATAAATATTATCTTTGCATAATTAGGTGATGGAACCATTTGGTGTATGCATGAGCGCCCTTGTAGGGTTGTAATCCCTTAGGGATGGGGTATGATCTAGCATGTACAAGCAACGGGGTTGCTTTCCCTAGAGGGTTTAATCATGGATGTTGTGTAAGTAGGATAGAAAGAACCTGGAGTAGAGCATAATTTCTTTAGTGCAAGCAAAAAGGGCGCACCTGTTACAAGACACTTTCCCCTAACCTTTAGTCCTAGAAAGGTATCCTTTCCTAGGCTTGGATGTTCACTATTTGGGCTTTACCTAATCCTCATGTCCTCACGAGTTTGACATAACTAGGCTAACTGTATGCAAGGATTAACAAGTAGGTTGTTCCTATCCTAAGGGGACTCAATCGCCATACCCCACCCTTTATGGAAGTTATGGGGTAGGAAGGATCAAAGGGGCCTTTTTAGCTACTCCTGTCCACCTATGGACCCAGAAGTGCCTACAAAGTCATCCCTAGGTCTAACTATGGGTAACACTGTCGATGTTTGTGTCTAGGCATCTATAGATGGGGTGATGAAATCCCCAAAGAGATGTGACTACGCCAGTAGTGTAGAGCCCAGGTTCAGCTCGAAAAGGGTGTAGATGTCATGCAATCCTTAATAAAGGGGACAAACTTTTTCAAAGCACAACAGATATATATATATATATATATATATATATATATGAAAGTAGATAAAGGTGTAGCAAAAATTAAATTTTGCTACCCTATGTTTGCATGTGAAGGAAAGTTTTAAAGCCCAATGAAAATACCTCACACCCTTTTTGGAAAACGTTTTTGCTCTTTTGAAAATAGTTTACTAGGATATAGTAGAAGCCTTTTTCAAAAAGGAAAGCCCCAAAGGCCAATACCTCTTCTGTGTTTTAGAAAGTCAATGTCCAAAGATTATGGTTTTATCAAAAGCTCTAAAGGCTAAACTCTCATTGATTCCCAATGAAGTAGCCAATCTATCGACGCCAGGCCTCGAGTGTTCGGAGAAACCACTGTCGGGCCTTCGTTCGACCACCTGATGTGGTGACGCTCCTACGCGCACGAGGCCCGTTAGAGGCCCCACTCAATGATCGGCATGGTTCGCGTGGTGCTTCGAGTGCTCTCTCTCTCTCTCTCTTGGTGGAGGAAGGTATTTTTCTACCTTTGGAAGTGTGACAGGAATCTTGGTCAAAATTTAGGTGATTACCAAAGGTAAGTGAAGTCGCCACCAATCATTGGGTTTTTCTAAGGTGTGATTGGTTGCCTATTTCTAGTTGATTTTATTACCAATCCTAGGCTAAGAAAAAGGGCATTTTTCGTAATCTAATATGGATGGCAAAAAATCTTGATTCTTGGGTCCGGAAGTTTGGTTACGTGTGCGGAAGGTGTTAGGCACCCCACAACGTCTGTCCAAAGACAATCCTTTGTTTTGATAAAACCTTAATTTTTGAAGATTGGTAGTAAAAAACATGATTTTGGCATTGCCTTTAGGGGCTATGCATGCATGAAGGCTTTGAGGTTTGGATTTTGAATGGGTGTGGTCATAATCTATACTTTTCTAAGGCATTCAGGCAAAGTACCAGATTTCCAAGGCGAAAATCCAGTGACACATCACCTTACTTTCGTGGCGGAAATTAGGCAGTGCTTTGCCTTAAGTGACATGGACTGTGACAATCACATCGGAAGGGGCTAGTAGGTATATATATATACATACATCATGCACAATGCAAGAACACAGAGCAGGAACACCCATATCCCTAGAGCATGTAAAGATGCAAAGAAAGCCAACGAGTGGCACAAACAAACATGGCAAGCATATCATTGCACGGAGTGGAAAAGGGAAAGGAATACATAAAGCAACCTAGCATCTAGAGATGCATCCCAAGTGTTTAAATCCAAACAAGGCCTCATGGGCATCGGATGTAACCACACAACCACAAATCCACTAAGGGTGTCAAGTGTGGCAAAGCCTAGAACTAGAAAGGCTAACATGGAAGATAAAGCATAGAAACAAGTACGCATAGACATGCAAATACAGGTGATCCAAATCCTTTGATGTGAGCCAAGGTGTACAGATGATGACCAAGACCACAAAAGGGTCAAGATCTAAATCCTACCAAATGGCCAAAACACAAGAAAGAGAGACAAAAACGACAAAAGGGCTACAATAGCACATGGCATGACAAACATAGCCTAGGTCTAGGCACACAAACATGGCATGAAGCAACACAAGCACATGGAATATAGTATAAAACATGCAGAGAACATGGATCTAAGCATGTAGGTATGTGAAAACATAGCTCAAGACTAGTAGGCATAAAAACGTACACATCAACATGTACAAGCTTAGCACATAAACAGGTAAGAACATGAATCCAAGCATATAAGCATGTGAAGACAAGGATTTAACCATATAGCATGGAATTATGCACATAAACACATAGATCCAAGCAAGGCATAGCCAAAAACATCATATAAGCATGTGAGCATGTAACCCTAACATCAACATAGAACAAAAAAAGGAATATGATAGGCCACAAACTGAATGACCCCTTATGATAGAAATTAATTAATTAATTAGCCAAGTTACTAATTAATCAATTTATCATGCAAATGCGTGGTAGCACAAACAAATCACCAACAAACTAAATATGTAGTGAAAAATAAATAACACGGTGATTTGTTTAGGAATGGGGAAAACCTAACGGCAAAAACCCTACCGGGTGATTTTCAGGTCACCACTTCCGAAACTCCACTATTATCACAACAAGTAGTTACAAGTAAAGGAATCCAAGTACCTTACCAACCTACAGTTGAACCCTTAACCCAATACCCAATTAAACTTGTTCTATAGTGACAATGCCCCTTTCAGATGCACGACTCCCAGTATGTGACTAACCAATTGTGCGGATCCTAGTACGCGACTTCAATCACCAACTAAGAGGTTGTTGGTTGCAAAGTTTTTCAATTCATCCACACGATGAAGATAAAGAAGATGCTTGGTTACAAAACCCTACGGTGCACATAGACAGCAACTTCTTCAAGAGAAAGAGATGAACTAGGTAAAGAACTTCATCTCTGGTCACAATTTGCTAGAACAGAGTTTTCTCAAAGCTTGTGCAACTTGTGAACACTTTGACGGCCCTTAAACTGATCCTTTTATATGTCTAGGGTTAGGAGAAAAGAAAGCCCAAAAACACATTCACAGATCCCAAGAAAATCATATTGAAATTCTAAAAATCTTAAACCTCGATAGATAACAGGTGTCGAGCAGGTGTCAAGCACACTGAATGTAGAACAACTTCCTTAAGCTCGATAAATGCAGCTGTCGAGCCAGCGGTTGAGCTTTAATGATTTTGCACTCTGAACTTATTTTCTTGAATAGACTTGAAGGCTTCAATACTTAATCTTGAAACAAGGTTTCTTGAAGTATTTAAAGACATCCTAAATCTACCCAAATACAAGTAAAGTGCGTTTTGTCAAAGGATAAGTCAATTATACAAAATCATGACATATGTTCTTAACATGTGAAACACATATGTCCTAACAGAATAAAGCATGGGAAAACATGGCATAAAGCACAAAGCATGTAGGAAAGGAAAATAGACATGTAAAAAAGCATAAAAACATGTGGATCTATTCAAACAACACATGGAAAAGATAGATCTAGGCACAAACAAATGGTATGAGACATGGAAGCATGTGGATCTAAACATCAAAAACATAAGAAAGAGAAGATCTAAGCGTAGAAAGCATGGCATAAAGCATAAAGCTTGTAGATCAAGACAAATAGACATTTAAGCAAGCATAGAAACATGGATCTAGGCTAAAAACATGCTAGGAGCAAGATGATGCAAGAATCATGCTAGGTAAAGCAATAAATCATGTTATTGGCAAAAAGAGCAAGATAAATGCTAGAAAAAGATTTAGAAGGTTAAGGGGTGTGGATAGTAGCTAAAAAGCTACATCCACACCCCTAAGCCCCAAATCCAAGATGTAGAACAAGGAAAAGAAGATTGGGTATAAGAATAATACCTTGTATTTTTGGTGAAGACGGAAGAATCAAGAGACTTTGATGTGTTTTATGTGTTTGGAAGAGAAAAAAAAGTGCAGAAGACCTCTAGGCAAAGAGAAAAACCCAGAACAACTTTTTTTTTTTTGGTCTGGAGGTGCCTGGGGCTTTTTATAGCCTTAACATGCTTTTCGAGGCGACGACCCTTGTAGGCCACCTCCTTTAAATGGTCTCGGATCAGGTTGATCTGGTCACTCCTAAAAATATTTTGACTTCCTATTTCTGAAAAGGTATGGAACTTGAAAATCCAATGGTCGGATCAAAAGTTATGGCTCTGGGAAGTGAGCGGCGCATCGATCGGTACGTTAACCCGATTTTCTTGATATTTCGAGTGTTCTAACTCTGATTTTGACCCATGAATAGTTGTTGGACTGAGAATTTTATAATCTTTGCAATGGCATTGTTTCAACCCATCTTGACAGCCGGATCAAAATTAGGGTTTCTAGGGCCTGCCAAGGGTCAACCCTGGGTCAAACTTAGTCAAAGTTGCCAAAAATCTTCGAGAAGCTTGGGTTTGATATAAAACCATGAAAAATGTTTTTTTGTAAGGATTTTGACCTTGTTTAACCTTCAGTCAACCTAGGGTTGACTAGGGGCATTTAGGTCATTTATGTTGAAAAAGGCACTTTGGGTGCTCCAATGTCCAAATGGGTTGCACCACATCGTTCTAGGTGTTCTCACGGCCCCACAGAGAGAAAATAATAGTTTTGGATTTTTTTAGGTCTGGCATGCAAATCGAGGGTGGACAAACTATGGTATTAACACAGCCCATTGTGGAGGAGCATGAGGGCTCGTCAAGAACCTCAAGGTGGAGGTGACCAAGTATTCCAAATAGATCTATGTTGTTGGAAGGTTTTCCCACACAAGTGATGATGATGACGGTGGTGGTGGTGTTTTAAAGACCATTCCTAGCTACCAGTCAAGGAAGAGACATTACTAATGATCCTGTAGATGGATAGATAAACAGTCACATAGCATATTTCTAGCTTTATTTCCTTTTTCTTTTCTTTTATTAACATGTATTTCTGCACTTTGGATTTTATTTGAGACATTAGGTTGTATTTAAGAACATCTTTTACACATTTTTCTACTTATATTTAGGACATGTACTTATTTACAACTTATTGGAATCTTTATTTTGCATTACTCTTCTCCCTTTTTTTTTTAATGCTTGGAAATTTGAGCTTGAGTATGCCTTGAGTAGTCCTTTAGGCTATAGGAATCATGGGAGAAGCCTTGGTGGAGCAACCACACTCCAAATAGGAAATGGAATTTGAATATGTGTGTCTTCTTGCGTACGCACCTTTGACCATGCATGTGCACGTTGCTAGGCCAAAAAAACCCTAGCAGAGTCCCCTTAGTATAAAATAGCCGTAGAAGGCCTTCAAACCTTCATAAATGTATTTTAAGCTTAGGAAACACCCTGTGAGGTCTTCCAATGGTAGAATTCACTCCTTTAGGGTCTCGACATGGATCAAGAAGATTTGCCTTAGTTTTTAAGAATCCCTCATTCCTTTTGGTCTTTCTTGTGTTCCTTTCTATCCCTAAATTAGGGTGAATGAACTCCTTCTTTGTGCTACTGCTAAATTTTGGATCCCTACTTGACATGTCTTTCAATTCAATTGCATGGAATTATGCCCCACTCTTGAAGAATTTGGTGCAATCATGGGTGAGCTTGACCTTGGTTCTATCATTCGTCCCACTCTTGTGGATGATCTTTTTGACTTGGCTCATCAACTCTTAGAGGTTCCTTTAGCTATGGCCTAAAGATGGTGCATGGCTAATAAGCTAAATATTCACATGGTCTTCAAGTATTTTTCTCAACAGGGTGTTCCTTTGACTATGATAAAGTGCTCTTATTATCTCAATGCCTTTTGTCTTTGCATTCTTACGAGGTACTTCTTGGTGCATAAGGCACCTTGTGTAGATCCAAGAATTCTTCTGATGGTCAACAATCTAGGGAAGGGTAGTCCAATCATCATCATCTTGGTTGAAACTCTCAATGGCTTGGATGCCATCCATAGGGAGGAAGCAACATTCTTTGCAGGGAGTCTCCTTCTTCTTCAGGCATGATCCCTAATTTTTGCCTAGGTTCTTAACCTAGCAAGATTCTTCTAATTTTTGCATGGATTGCCTTTTGGTTTTCAACCCATTGAGGATCCTTATATCATCTTTGAATATTTCTCTTTCCTTTTCCTTTTTATCTCTTATTTTTTTGCTCAACACTCATACTTTCTTTTTCTCTCCCTCAGATATGGCTTTATGAGAGGCTTTAGTTGCTTCATGCCCCCCACTGTTCCTCATAATCAATATTAGTGAAAGCATTATCATGATTGCAATCTCAAAATTAAGGAGATGGACCTTATTGAGTTCACTAAATTTCTAAAGCATATTTCCACTTTAGGTGTCCAATGGGTAGTGGAATGGTGGTGCATCATGGATACGGTCAACTGTGGCTTCAAGGATAAGTGTGTTCCTTTGGTTGGGCTTCATCGTTGCTCTTACTACTCTACATGCTGCATTGCAAGGCAATTTGGTGACCGTCAAGGAACTCCTAATGATGATGGTTCCTTCCATACCTTGGCATTTACTTAGAGGATCTTGGGCAAAATCCATGAGACTTGGTCCAGTAGAATAATAACTAAGGACATCTGCTTTCCTCAATTCCTCCATCTGACTTTGGGGTATAAAGATTGGCTATTGGCTGACATGAGGTGGGTTCATAGGGATGAGAAAGCTTACAAAAAAAGTCCAACAAAAGAAAGAGAACTGATTGACCATCTTGATATGCCCCAAATTAGTATAAAGGATTGGAATGTTCCAAATCCCCAATGGAAATAGTTTTTCATCTTCTTATTAAAACAATAAGATAATCCACCATTTTATTATCTTTGCTTATTGTCTTTTTTTTTTTTTTTTTTTTTTTTTCTGTTCTGATTTCACTCCAATCTGTGAATATGTGTTTGGGCTTTTTTTTCTCACAGCCCTAAACATATATAAGGATTATTTTAAGGGTCATCACAGATGATGCAACTTAATGAAAAAAGTTTTTCCAAGCATACGTTGACCGAAGACTAAGCTGCCCTAGTTTATCTTTCTCTTGAAGAAGCTGTTGTGTTGGTATGCCATTGGGTTTTGCGACCAAGGAGCTTTGTGATCTTTATCGTGTTGATAAACTGAAGAACTTTGTAGCCAAAATCCTTCTCAAGTTGGTGTGTTAGTCATATACTTGGATCTGTGCATCGAATTGGTTAGTCACGTACTGGGAGCCATGCATTAAAAGGAGAGATTGTCACTACAGAACAAGTCCAAGGCTGTCAAGGACTCAAAACTTCAGAGGCTTATTACAAGGTTTGAAGAGATTAAGATGGAGGAGGATGAGTCGTTCGATGAGTTCTATGCCAAGCTTAAGGACAAAGTGAACTCAACCTTTAATCTTGGGGAAACCATTTTTGAACCCAAGATTATTAGAAAGTTGCTTAGATCTCTACCCAAGAGATTTCATGCCAAGATCATTGCAATTGAGGAATCAAAGGATATTGACAGAATTCCTTTAACAGAGTTGGTTAGCAATCTGCATACCTACAAGTTGGGTTTGATAAGTTTACGGAAATCTAGTAAGGGAAAGAGCATAGCATTGAAGGCCAAGAGCAGTGATACTAATGAGTCTTCAGACGATGAAGATTCTAAGATGAAATCCTATATCACATGGCAATTCAACAAGTTTATGAAGAATGCCAATGCTAGAGGATTTGACAAAGACTGCAAGCAGTTTAGTTCGTCTCAATCCAAGAGCTAAGACAAAGGGAAGAAGGATGCTAGGGATGGCAATTAGTAAACTGTTCCCTCAAGACCAAAGTGTTTTAGGTGTCAAGGCTTTAGTCATATGAAACAAGAGTGCCCTACATATCTCAAGACTATTGGGAAAACCATGGCACTTGCAGCTACTTTGAGTGACACTGAGCCTGAGGATGATTCTGATAATGGAATCCTAAATGCCTTCACTACCTCCATAAATCCTAAATGCCTTCAAGTGTAAAGCTTGACGAGATACTCAGCCTTCAGAAATATGCTTCAGCTCAAACTGGTTTAGGGTATGATTTCTCTTCTCCTAGTATTGCTTCTTCTAGTACTACGATTTTTGTTCCTCTTGCTAATAGTGTTGAATCTGAGAACAATGATGTCAAAACTATTTTAGCTAGTGAGAACATAGACAAGGGTAAATCTATCTTAGAAGCACCCCCTAAGCTTGATAAGGTAGAGACAAAAACCCTAGGGCTAAGAAGAGAAATGCTTAAAAGTCTAAATAGAAGAAATAGCATCTCTGTCATCACTGCGAAATGACTGGTCATACTCAACCTAATTGTTATAAGTGGTTAGCCACTCAACAGAGCAACAGTATGATCTCATCTGGAAACGAGAATCAGTTTTTATCCTCTTTTGCTCTTCTTGGAGATCTTCTCAAAGCCCTTATGTTCCTTTCAAACTTGAACAGCTTCAATTCTTCCCCCTCACCGCCGAATCAAGGGTTTGCAATAGTGACTTAGACCACTAACATCCTATTGCTACCCACTAGTAGAAACTTACTGACACGAACACTACAAGCTCCGAGACCACAGACTCCTTCTTTCTTGGATTCACCAGCAAGTACAAGCACACCCGCTTGTGTTTCTTTAAGCTTTTTAGTGTAGCAACTGAATGATCATCAAGCTCTCAATAAAATCGCCTTCTTGATAATCCTAAGCATGTGTGAAGGAAAGTTCCTCTCAGATCTCACAAGAGATTCACACAAAAAGCAATATGAGCAACTGGAACTTAGTGAGCTTTTGGGTACAAAACCCTAAATATATAAGAGGTACACTCTTCTCTCTCTAAAAAACTTATAAAAACGTGCTTAGGGTTTCCTTTATATACTAGGAGTAAAACACTTAACCCTACACATCATACAGGCGTAGGGTTGAGTTCGAAATTCGGCAGAAAAAACATTCTGCCTGAGATTCGATCGATTGAGTCTAAGCTTCGATAGATCGAGTCAGGCCAAAATGCACACTTAATTCTGCAACAGCTTGATTCCAACTTTTTATAAAAGACATAACTTTGAGCAAGTTTAAACAAAACTGAACAACTTGTTTTGATCATGGTTTGCCAATAATACACATTAGAGTTCTAATACATTAGTTCCTAACTACCTAGAACCTAACAAACTCCCCATTTGGCAATCCTTGACAAAACACAACTAAAAGCTCAAAGTTTACAAAGAAAAGCCCTTTGCAAAAAATGCCCATTATAACAAATCCAATCCTAACTACACAATCCAAACTTAAAAACTAAGTTGAGGATACATATAAGAAAAATATTCTCTCTTTCAATAAATACAAACTTGATACTATGTGACCCATAAACAGTTGCATGAGTAGAGAAAATATTTGTACATTAATTATCCATCATATCTCTTAAAAATATTTTACGTAGTTCACACATAAAAATCACATATACTAAAAAGTACATAACTCAAAAATTAATCAATCAATTTTTAAATCAAGTTGAGTACCCAATTTAGCAAAGTGTATGCATGTTATGTGTGAAAACAATGAGATATTACTGCAAAACTACAAGATGGATACAAAAAATCAATGTAATGCATATGAATCCTAAATATAAATGAAGCCTAAAAATAATTGGTCAAATACTTAAAAACTGAAAATTTTTCAGTTTGATCAATCAAGCATCGATCGAATACCTATCGAGTCTGGCAAATTCAAACCAAAAATTTTATCACAATTTTGATCGGTCAAGAGATAGATTTGATCGATTGAAAATCTTGAAAAATCAAATTTTTGAAAAATAGAGCAATTTAATGCAGAAACTCCTCAAAGCACAATATTTCATGAATGAATGCATGAGTATGAGATTAAAAGTTTTTCAAAAAAACTTGAATTCAACCCAAATCTTCCAAAACAAGATTTTCAATCAATTTGTCCTCAAATCTCAAACTTTAAACACATTTTGTATTAAAACCAATAAACTTTTAATCTTGGATGGCCACAACAAGATCACACACAATATAATATACTAAGTTTAGCAAAGAGTAACTTGTGTAGTGTGTGCAACTAGCAAAAGCTTGAAAAACATATGAGGTGATATATGAATAGCAATCAACCACAAGGTCTACAAAATTCATCATATACGATTTGAAAGAGACAATCACCAAAAGAGTTACATCATATAACTCCCACATCTCCTAGATCATAAGCTTGCAATCATGTAAGTTTCTTGACTTTGCCTCATATTGTACACACAAATTTTAATTGTTCAGAAACTTATTAAAATAGCTAGGATAATGTAAACACCAATTTTAGCATTTATTTGATTTAGCTTCAAGTCCAATAATGTACACACCAATTTTAACATTTAAACCAAGGCTACACCTTATATTCTTTTTGTGCATGTGCTACACTTTCTCAAACACAAAATCTTACAATATGCACTAAGGTGTTCATGATTGGCTAGTGAACAGTGGTGAGATGGTTATTTATGCCTTTCTCAAAAGGTTCAAATCCGACAGTTAAAGACATTTGACTTCAAAATCAAGGCAAAGTGATCAAAAACTATAAACATCTCCCACACAACATGCACTACAAAACTCAAACTAGTAAAGTGCAATAAAAGAAGCTCATCCAAGCTAAACAAGGTACATAAACATGTTATGTAAAGATAATATGGTCAATCCTTGATTATTAATCCAAGATGTGAAATACAAAACACAAAATTCTTTTTGGTTTTAAAAAAAATTAATGACCAGAAACAAAAAGCACACATTATGCTAAATGAACAATGCAAATGCAATGCATGATAGTGCTTAACTAAATCAAGAGAGAGATATCATAACTCATGTAATTCTCCAGAAAAATAAATCTAGGCACAAAATAAAATATTTTTGTCTTTTTGAAAATTTTCAATGTTTTTGGGTTTTTTTTTTTTTAAATAGAAAAAAAAAACTTAAAAAACAAAACAACCAAAGACATATCCACAAACAATTGAAAGAATTAAATCAAGGACAAGTTAGCAACACTCACTTTAGAGAATTTTTTCTCACCCATATAGCACGAGTCTTCGGTTTTGTAGGTGAAAATCCATAAGAAGCAGAGTGTATTTGAGGGATTACACCAATCTTCTGAGAAAGACTGAAATCTTGCAAATTCCTTTCATAAGCAAACAAGCTTAAATTTTTCAAAATAATATGAAACAATTTATATGGACTTATGGTAGGAGAAATATCATCACATATCCTAGATTGAAATATTGAATGCTTAAATTTCAATTTATGACAATTAGGCCAAATGTGACTGTAGACACCACAAAAGTGGCAAACAGAAACAAATTTAGGAACATCAATATTCCTAGTGGGGTTTCCGGTCACAGGCTTTGGTTCTTGCCTCAACAAAGAACAATTTGGTCTAATATGATGAACAACACCACAAAGGTGACAGGTAGGTACAAAAACAGATTTATTATGCTCTCTAATAGTAGATTTAGACTTAGGTTTAGAAACTTTAACGTCAACATCAGAACTTTTACCTTTGTCTAACCTAGCAAAATAAGCCTTTTCTTTATTATTCCTTTTGAAAGGAGGGATATTAAATTTCTCAGTTTTAGGCTTAAAAGAAACATAAACACTTTTGTAATCAACAACAGACTTGGTACTAGTCAAATTTTCAATTTTAGTTTTAGATTCAACTAACTCTTGTTCCAAGCTTTTCATCTTCTCATCTTGAGAGGAAATTTGATTTCTCAAAAATTCATTATTTTTATTAGATTCATCTAATCTAACAACCAATTCCTCTTTTTCAAGATTAGCCAATTTTAACTCTTCATTAAATTTCTTAGCAATTTTCATAGATTTCAATAATTCCTTACGAAGAGTTTCACATGAATCAATAAAATCAACAGAAGCATGAGCAAAAACATGATCAGAAAAACACTTCAAATTGCCATGACAATAGGGGTCAAGGATCAGCTCTTAGATCAAAAGATCTAACACAAAAGAGCTACCCGCTCTGATACCACTTATACGTTTTTAGACCCCTTAAAATACAATTGGATTAACCAAGTTAGTTAGCCAAGTTATTACTTGGTCCAAATTCTAGATCTAGGTTATCACAATCAAACAATCATATTATGCATAGCAGCGAAAATATAAATAACACAATGATATGATGACCCAGGAAACTAAACCAGTAAAAACCTAGGGAGGATTTAACCTAGCTATCCTTAAGGTAAACCTGAATCCACTATGAAAGAATCGAAGTTTTACAATAGCGACTTAGACCACTAACATCCTATTGCTACCCACCACTAGAAGCTTACTGACACGACCACGTGCAAGCTCCGAGACCACAGACTCCTTCTTTCTTGGATTCTCCAACAAGTACAAGCACACCCACTTGTGTTTCTTTAAGCTTTTTAGTGCAGCAACTGAATGATCATCAAGCTCTCAATAAAATCTCCTTCTTGATAATCCTAAGCATGTGTGAAGGAAAGCTCATCTCATATCACACAAGAGATTCACACAAACAGCAATATGAGCAACTAGAACTTAGTGAGCTTTTGGGTACAAAACCCTAAATATATAAGAGGCACACTCTTATCTCTCTAAAAAACTTATAAAAATGTGCTTAGGGTTTCCTTTATATGCTTGAAGTAAAACACTTAACCCTACACATCATATGGGCTTAGGGTTGAGTTGAAAATTTTGTAGAAAAAACATTCTGCCTGAGATTTGATTGATTGAGTCAGGCCAAAATGCACACTTAATTCTGCAACAGCTCGATTCCAACTTTACATAAAAGACACAACTTTGAGCAAGTTTAAATAAAACTAAACAACCTATTTTGATCATGGTTTACCAACAATATACATTAGAGTTTTAATACATTGGTTCCTAAGTACTTAGAACCTAACATTTTGTATTATGCATTACTTGTGTGTTTTACTTTCTTGTTTTGAGTCAGTCTAGTTTTATGCTTTGCTTTGTTTAACATGTTTTTGTCTTTTATTTTCAATTTTTGCTTTATTTTGTTTTTCATAAAAATAAAAATAAAAAAATTGAAAAAATACAAAAATAGAAAAACAGTTTGTGTTTTGTATATATTGGTACTTGTGTACCTTGGATGGTCATTGAAGCAATATTTTCTAAACTTTGTATCTTTTGTAACTTAGATAAGCATCTTTATGCACAACTAAGCATGTGAGCTTTATGGCTCGTGTTTGTGATGTGTAAGATTAAGTAATCTCTTGTACTTAACACTCATATCACTCTTTTTGATGGGTAGGACTAGAAAATCCTGAGAGAAAGGCCTAAATAACAATCTTACCACTATTGCCCACCAATCATGAAATGACATCTGTATGCTTCAGCATGGCAAAAGTGCAAGGTCAATGACATCTGTATGCTTTGGCATAGCAAAAGTGCAATGTCAAAAGCTTAACATCATTGGCTATTTATTTTCTCTCCCTTTTATGCCCACACATGGTTTGCTTAAAAGAAAATATGCAAAGAAAAATAAAAAGCAAAAAGAATCATAATGCTTTATATAAGATTGCAAGCATGTCTTCTAGGAGATGTGAGAGTTTTAGGATGTATCTCGAAGGTGATAGTGCCCATCAAGTAGTTATGATTGTGTGTGAGTTGAAGTGATTTTCTTATATCTTAAATCGTCATAACATGTAGACATTTATGCAGTCTTGTGATGTTTTTCACACTCAACATGCAATATTCTTTGCTACTCTTGATACATATGCAGGTACAATGTGATTTGGCCATCACAAGAAATACATGTGTTAATATATGCTCACTAAACTGTCTTGACTTGTTTTTGAAATATAAAATTGCTTAGCCTTGTTTAGTTTGTGTGTGTTTTAGATCTATGTGCTTGACATTTTTCTTGTTGCTTAAAATGTTGTTTGGATACTTGGTTTTGTAGCATGCTTGATTGCATTCATATTTGTGTTTTTCTTTTCTTGAAAAGCTATTTTTTTGCCTAGGTATCGACAGCTGTTAGACACCTCTCGATAGCTAGGCTATCTATTGAGCACTTTAAGTTCTTTTTATCGCATTATCGATCGCATCTTGACAGCTTCTTGATCCATCGAGAAAGTTTCTGTCTCCTCGATAGCTTCTCAATCCATCGAGATAGTTTCTATCTCCTTGATAGCTACTGGATAGTTTCTCAATCCATTGAGCCCCTTTTGTTGTGGACATCTCTCGATAGCTCCTTAATAGTTGTACCTATCAAACTCTAAATCTCAACACCTCTCGATACCTCTTGATCTATCAATAATTATGGATTTCTATATATATAGGGTCTGCGTGATTTCTTTCTCATTTCTCTTAATCTCGCTCAACTCTTTCTACCTCCTCACCTTCCTAAACACCTCTCAATCACTCTAAACCTCTTTGCCTCTCAATCTTTAGTCTCAAGATCAATTTCTTCTTCTGGTATGATTCTTATCCGTTCATTTATCATGCATTCATCTTGTTTTGACCTAACTTTTGGGGAATTTTTAAAGATTTTGGGATTTTTCAAAATTGATGAGGTTTTTGCGAATTTTTTGGGATGGGTTTTGTTTAAATGTTTTCAAATGCTCAAACATTGCATCACATTTGCATTTTAACAATGTTTCATGCATTATAGATTTGTGCTGGTAGGATTGGATTGGGCTGAGCCCATGATGGTTTTTATTGTTGTATATCACATGCGTATGCATTATTCATGCATATGTACCCTCATTTCACTATATTATTATATTGATCTATGTTGGTGCTTTTCTGTTTCTCTCTCTCTCTCTCTCTCTCTCTCTCTCTCTCTCTCTCTTTCTTATGTGTTAGTTTGCTTTATGGCACCTAAATGCAAATTTGCTCCATCCCAGAACCCTCTTCATTCCAGGGCATCCGCTTCTAAATTCTATGTTTATGCTCAGATCCATGTACCTACGTATTTTTTGCCATGCTTGTGCTTAGATCTATGTGTTGATATGCTCCTTGCATGTTCATGTGTCTAGATCTACATGTTGGTTGCTATGTGTAGACACTCGATTTTGCACCCATGATTTAATCAAGGAAGATGACTAGAATGACCATCCCTATACGCCGAAAATCTTGATTGCATTACATGCATTGATTCGTTCATTGCATAACATAAAAATGATCTTGAAATTCTAAAGGTCGCGACGGTGTGTCCGGTTTCCAAATCGGACCATCGAATCGAAAGATATCACATGTCAAGTTTGCACGGTTAGCATACATTGTATCTAGGAAGAGTCAACTATGCATGATTAATTTAAATTAATTTTCATTGGTTAAAAAATTAAAATTAATTAAATAATTTTGTGATTGGTTGATAATTAGTGTTTAAAATAGGATTGCTTGCATGGGAATAAAAGGGGATAATTGGATAAAAACAAAATTGTGGATAATCTGAACTTTATCAAGATTTATTTTAGAGTATTTATCTACCATATAATTGTTACTGAAAAAACCTGAATTATCCAGAAAAGAGTTCGAAAAATTGGAATACGGATTAGAAATGTGTCTAAATGCATGTCTCGAGGAAAACCCTAAAAAAAGAGTCCAAAACGCACTTAAACATGAAAGTATGATTGGCATCCAAGAGTACCATTCAGCACTTTTGGAGTGCTGATCAACACTTTCAAAGTGTTGAATGGCACCCTCAAAGGCTAAGGCCCAACTTTCTTCGGGTGACGATAAGGTACATCGTTTTCGATCTTTTTGTAGAAGGACACGTCCCGATTCGCATTCCACTTGTCGTTGCTTATTTTTTAAGCATTCTAGCCTCTATAAATAGAGACTAGATCTCAAAATTCAGCACTTTCTTTTACACTCTCAAGAGACACTTTCTCACACTCTCAAATTTCTCACCCCCCACCCCCCCCCCCTTTTTTTTCTGATATTCTCTCTTAAACTAGGAATTTTAGGTTTCAAAGATAATTACATAAATTTCTTTGAACCCTAAACTATCCTCTCAAGAAGAAGTGTACTCCATGCAAGAGGTTGTTTTCTTAACCCTTTTTCCTATGCTTCTCTTGTTGTGATGATGCATGTTTATATATGTTTTTAGTTTAGTTGTTTCAAATATTCATAACATGAATTGTTGATTTGTTTTGTTGAAACGTATTCTTGATTCTCTTTAGTATTATTATGATCTCTTTCTTAGTTTCAAAGATCTGCATGTTATTTTTTATTTTTCTAAAATAAAAAAACGGTTCTGCATCTTCATTAGATGCAGATTAGAATTTTTCCCAAAATAAAAACGGATCTACGTCTTCATTAGATGTAGATCTGAATTTTTCTTTCATAAAAAACAGATCTATATCTTCATTAGATGTAGATTTGAATTTTTCTTTAATCAAAAATTGATCTACATCTTCATTAGATGCAGATCTGAAATTTTTTAAAAATAAAAACGGATTTGTATCTTCATTAGATACAGATTTGATTTTTTAACATAGCGGACTTTGGAAGTAAAAAGGATCATGAATGGTTGTGTTTGTCTTATTTAATACATGTAGCATGAATGAAATTCTCTTCTCAAGAAATCTTTTTCAAATTTTTTGAACATATAAAAACAGATCTTAAACATATAAATTTGATTTCTTTTCATTATCAGAAAACAAATCTAGATTTTTCTTTCATTAAAAAACCATTTTTTTCGATTCTCAAAAATAGATCTAATTTTTCTAAACTCAATTCAAAATTTTTTTTTATCACTAAAATAGCTCTAATTATTTTTAACAAAGAAGAAGATGCATTCCTAAATAAGTTTGTGTGATTTAGTTTTGTCCATATGTATACAACATATCATTCATATCATGCATAAAGGGGTAAATTGGTCATAAGAGTTAGAAGGCTAGACTTTGTCTAGGTGGAATGGGTGCCTAACACCTTCCCATTTCATAACCTAGCCTCCGAATCTTGTTCTTTTGGATAGGTAGATCTATGCCTTATTTTTCTTTTATTTTTGGTAGATTGTAACTAGGACAAAAGGCCATGTAATTTTGTGGTAGTTTGTAACTAGGACCCAAAGCCATGTAATTTTCAATTCATCAAATATGTACCTTTTTTATTCAATCAATGATACAAGAACAATTCAGTCATGTATACTTGAATTTAGTTTTTTCTTAATTTTTTGTATTAAAAAAAATAAGTGGTGACTCACACCACTTACCCAAAAAGAGAGGTGCTCATAAAAGCACTCACAAAAATCTCTTTTTTGAGGGTACCCATAATTTTGGGCGGTCTCTCATAACGGTGACTCCGCTGGGGATGTCGAGGGCTAAGCTTTGTATTAGACTTAAGTGACCAAATATGTACCCTTGTTTTGCATGGTCTTGCATGATATTGTTCTTTGTCTATTTATTTATGCTTGTTGAGATGTTGTAGGATACTTTGTTGTACGATATTTTATTGTTTGTTTTGTTTGTTAAAGGCATTCCCTAACCATCATAGTGTTTGTCATCCGAAAAACAATGTATGCACCCCTTTTCAATTGCATGTGGTAGTAGTAACCATGGATCACCGATCTTCATTAAATTTGGGTACCCAGTGGTGAAGTCACCAACTCATAGTCTAATGTCACTAGATCATTTTCTGTTGACTGTAAAGGACAAACCATGCCGTTTGGACCAACGCAATGTTCATTCCATTACAAGTTGGGAGGTGTAACGTCCTAGCTATGGGAAACAATGAAACAACAAATCCACCCTACAACGTAATGACTTAGAACCAACCCTTAGGTTGGTCCATGTTAAAATTGCATTGCATGTTGTGTGTAGTTGTTTGGTTGATTGATTGATATAGATAGGGGACTTAGCTTTAATTAACCCGACCAAGCCTGTCATTAAAGGAGAATTTGGTCAAAATCTGAAGGAAGGCTACAAAGAGAACCCAAGATCAACACATAAGCCAGTAGCTCCAGTTACCAGCCCACCATTCCCATCACAATACTGAAGCCTATAAGTATAAAGGACACTCCATTATTGCAACACCATAATCCCATCTTCGACCTACAAGATAGTTCAAGGCATAAGAAGTCTGAACCTCCTAGCACTATGGCAGAAGAGGGAGAACACCTGAACACCGAAGAACCTATGAGCACTTAAAAGCTACCTAGCACCATGGTAGCTAGTCAAATCTAGCTGAGGGAGGACATGAACTGTATGGTGCTTCAGGTTCAAAATTGAAGACTAACCAAGAGGAGAACAAGGATGACCATAATCCACCCACCATCGAGAATGACAAGAAGATCAACAAGAGAATGAGCAAGGTGGAAGAGATGATTAGAAGAGCTCTTAAGATGAAAGACCTTATGGATTACAATTCCCTCTCATTGTTCCCTGATGTGAGACTGCCTCCCAAGTTCAAAATGCCAACCTTGGACAAGTTTGACGGAATCGGTTGCCCGAAGTCCCATTTGAAGATGTACATAAGGGCTATGCAGCCCCTAGGTACGACTGAAGAAATACTTGCTCAAATGTTCCAAAAAACCCTGACCGGAGCCGCTTTTAGATCGTTCCTTAACCTAGAAGACTCTTGAGAAAGGAGTTGGGAAGACATCTGCCGAGAGTTTCACAAGCAATACAAGTACAACATAGAAGTGGATATAACAAGGAGAGATCTTGAGACCACCAAGCAAGAGCCAAAAGAATCCTTCTCTACTTTCATTACCAAGTGGAGAGCTAAGGTAGCACAGATGATGAATAGGCCAAGTGAAGAAGAACAGTTAGCTCTGGTTGTAAAGAATTTATTACCTGTATACCATAAGTACTTGTTTGCCCAATACTTCCCTAATTTTAAGCTCTGATTGCTACTGGAACCCAAATTAAAGATGCAATAAATAATGGCACCATAAAGAGTGATGACCCACCAAGATTTAAAAAGAATGTAGGATTTAATTCTAAGGTTGTAGAAATCTCTAATATTCATAGAAATGATCCTTATCAATTGATTGCATCCATTGCATTTATGCAAGTATCACAAGGACCTAGATCTAGGAGGGAGTTTCATGAATTGTATATGCCTATAAGCCAAGTGTTTGACAAACTAAAAGCAAAAGGGTTACTAAAAAACCCTTAAACCCAAGACCAATTCCAAACCCCTTGCCCTTAAAGTTTGATGAGAATAAGAAATGTGCTTACCACTAAGGCCCTGGCCATGATACTGACAGTTGTTTTGGCCTTTGTCATGCAATTTAGGACCTAGTAGACAACAAGGTGATTGCACCGCCTACAAGGCCTAGCATCACTAATAATCCCTTTCCCAATCACAATTTTGGGAAAGGACTAAGGATCAATTGCCTGATGACCGAAGAGGAAAGTAAAGAAGACCTATCTGACCTAATCTATGACCTATCCAAATGTTTTATGATGACATGGGAAAAATTAATGGATAGGACATCAACCACCACTATAGGATATGATATATGGAATGAAGAAGTACCAGAACCTAAAAACTACCCAACACCTACAACTGGAGGGAGACAATTCGAACCCTAATCAAGTAACTCAACACCCACAAATAGGGGGAGACATTTCAAACCTCAAGTAAACAACCAAGCATCCACAAATGGAGGGAGACACTTCAAACCCCAATAAAAAAAACCCAAAATCGATAAATGGGGGGAGACACTTCAAACCCCTACATTTGGAGACCGAAAACCCGGTAGAAGCATTGAATAGATCCACCCAAGAAACACATGTCGAAGAAGATGAAGTCCTCAAGCAAATACAGAAGACATAAGCCAACATATCGTTATGGGGTTTATTCATGGCTTCATACAAACACCGTCAAAACCTAGTAGACCTTCTCAACCAAATCCAAGTCCCTACAACTACCACTTCCCAAGATATGAATGCTATGATTGTGTCCATAAACAGGGAACTCACTATTTCCTATTCTAACAAGGATCTAATCAAGAAAGGGAAGCACCACAATGATCTATTGCATATCACTGTAGATGCCAAGGGGAAAAGGATACCAATGGTTTTGATAAACGATAGAAGTGCCTTAAATGTATGTTCTCTAAAGAGTACAAGTTATTTGGGTCTAAGTATTGAAGACTTTGTGCCTACTGATCAGCATGTGAGGGCATATGACAACAGTAGAAGAGAGGCCTTAGGAACCGTGACCTTAGAGCTCACTATAGGCTCGATGATTAAAAAGATGGAGTTTCAAATCCTTAACATAGTCTCATGCTTCAATATGCTCCTTGGGTTACCATGGATCCATGAGACGAAGGTCGTTCCTTATTCTCTATACCAGAAGGTTCGGTTTCCATATGAAAGGGCTATTGTGACCATATATGGTTATACTTTGACTACACCTGAGCCTGTTTATGGTATCGACTCAAAGAACGGGCCATTGACTTTGGATGGCTTTGAAATAGAGAGGCTTGGCTTTGAAAGAAAAGACGAGGAGGTGGAGAAGATCCCAATGGACTTTGCTCCCTAAAACAACAACAATGTGGTAGCAATGATGAGAAGAATGAACTACCTTCCAGGGATGAACTTGGGGAGAACTGTGAAGAAGCCTACTGTTCAAGATCTGATGATTCCCATTACCACACCACCTTTTAGGCTAGGCTATAAGCCCACTGATTATGATTTGTTAGAGATGGAAGTAAGAAAAATGGCCCGAGCCAAAGCTAAAGCAAAAGGGCCTTCCTTGTCCTCTTGAACCTTTGAAGCCCTATTCTCCTACATTGAACGGGAAGTTTGTCAAAGCTGGGGAAAGTCAATGCCATTAGGGATTCCCCAAACCCAGATTTGACCCTGTAACAAGGACAATGCTGCTCGGGTTTGAGTTACTACTTGAGTGAAACAACAAGACTTCGGAACTGAATAAGTAAGATACAACTTAGGTTTCAACTGATTAGGCTAATTACATGGACCTTGATGCTATGACTATGCTCCTTGGAGATGCCATCTGTAATATTGAAGAAGAAGAATATTGGGAGACTTGCCAGCATGCATGGAAGAGCCCGTATGAACTAAGAGCCCATGGTGAAGATAAAGAAAAGGGAGCAGCCCCTAGTGATGATGATGAAGGAAGTGATGACAAGAGTGATAGTAGTAGTGACAGCAACAGCAGTGACAGTGGACATGGTGATGATGATAGCCACAACAATAGTGAGAGCAACAATAGTGAAGACTATAAGAGCCAATACAGTGGCAATGACTAGGGTGAACCCCCTAGTGATAGAAATGATGAAGGCGTAGGTCTTTATTATGAAGAATATAATAATGCTGTTAATTATTATGATGAAGAGATTGGGGATGATGCCAAAGCCAACAGGTGGAGTGATACCGATAGTGATCGATACATGTTGTTGAATGTGTTGGAGAATGCAAGAAAGGAGAATCGACAAGCCAATAATATGTACTATGAAGAATACCCCTATGGGCACCTTTCAGATTGGAGTTTTATCACTGATGTTAGTTTAGGATCTGATCCTCAATATGACAAGAATGGTAGAGAGATGCTAGAATTGGGATCGTATTACGATTTAGGACTTGACACACTCGCCCCACGTGCTGAAGAAGAGGATGACATAAATGCCAGGTTGGCCGCTTTAGATCAAAAATTGATGGCCCACAGTCTTAGAATCCAAACACTTGAGAATGCTGAAGATGACAAAGACAAGATGGAAGGGTTCGAGCCACAACATTTCCCTCAACACACCCACTTGCACAAAGGGAAGCATAATTTATTTGATGAGTGGATGGATAATATAGGGTGCCTAGATGTTTTTGTGACTGACAAGTCCACAGAAGGGACTGATGATCCCATAGACATGGAGATTGATGATGAAGCCACAGATTATATGGATGAAGACCCCGAAGTACTGATGCTAAGGGAAGAAGGAATTTACTAGGAGCCACTTGCCATTGTGGAAGCCACAACTGAGTTGGAGAATTGGGCATTGGAGGGAGTCGCCTATCCTATGGAGGACTTAGTAAAGAAGATCAAGACATTTAAGTTAGTCATTTTTGCCAAGAAGATCAAGACCGTCGAGCCAGTCACCCTTCCTAAGAACATTGTTTTTGTCCCTATTTAGTCTATTTCTGCTAGTATTTCTATTCCTATTAAGTTTATTTGTGATAGTTTTCCAGTTGAGTCCGATTTAGTTAAGTTTATCGAGTCTGTTGATTCTGTTGAGAACTCTTTTCCTTTTAATATGATTTTTTATTCTACTTATTTGTTGGCTTTGAATGTTTTTATTTATGAAATTGGCTTTTAATGTTTTTATTTTTGATTCTGCTTATCTGTTGAGTCTGTTTTTATTTGTTGGCTTTGAATGTTTTTATTTAGGATACTATCAAACTTAGACTAGTATACACCATTGCCTAGAACCATGTGTAGCCACACAACTCTACCCTTGTAAGGTTTAATCTTATAGTACCATGATGCAAAACACCCTCTGCATGGAATGCAAGGCTCGAGGCCAAGACGAGGTGCTTGCCCACATTGCTATAAACTGGGAAGTTCAATCTTGTAGTACCATGAGATAAACACCTTCCGCATGGAACGCAAGGCTTAAGGCCAAGACGAGATTTATACCTCACACCACTATGAACCGACAACAGAGACCATGAGATCCAACCCTTGAATATCTCTCCCACTAGAAATTTAGAACAAGTGTATTGCATTGAAATCATTGTGATCTCATCACTATTTTAACCCTACACATCAAATGTGCTTAATTGTTTAAATTCGATGTGATCTTACTAAGTCACGTTACAATAGCGTAATGAACATTCACATAATCACAAAGAAGTTTAATCATGTAATCCATGAAGTAAATACCCTTTGCATGAAATGCAAGGCTCAAGGCCAAGACAAGGTACCTACTCACATTACAATAAACTTAACAAAAGGGTTGTTTCAGCATTGCCACTCGTTATTTGGGTTTTTCTTTAAATAATTGTGATCCCATCACAACTAATAACCTTTTACTTGTTGAAAACTCTAATCTCATTCGAATCACTAGCTAAAATTGAAGTCCTAAACTATTTAGGATTCCTTAAACCCTAATGTACCAAAAATTAGTTATAAAGAACTCTATCCTTAATTTACTTAATAAAGTATTCTAATCTCATTAGAGACTATGTAAATTTAATTAGAATTTTAATCTCATTAAAAACCTCTAATTAAAATAAATTAAGGACTTTTAATCATACAACAATTCCAATCTCATTAGAATGTTTCTTAAAAGAGAAGTCTTAAACAATTTAGGACTAAGAGTTCTATTTAACTAACATCTTTGATCTCATTAGGTCTTTTAGTTAGATAATGATTAATAAACGTCCTTAACTTTTAAGGACCATAAAAATTAATCACCTTATATAGAACCATGTGTAATCTCATCACACTTAACATTGCTTTTTATCAAAGTTTTAACAATCAAAAAGCAAGTGAAAATTCAAAAAAAAATGCATTCACGAATTTTCAGCTCAAATCGATTGATTCTCAATTGCTATTCAATCAGTAATAAAAGAGCATTCGATTGATCTAAAACAATTCTTGATTGATCGAAAATATGAAGAATATTTTCTGTCCAATTTGATCAATACGTGATTGCTATTTTGACCAGTCTAAAAAATTCGATTGGTACTCGATTGCTATTTCAATCTATCAAAAAAATGAAGAAATAGCTTCTGTCCAATTCGATTGCTACTTCAATCAATCGAAAAAATTCGATTGGCACTCAATTACTGTTTGATCATTCTAAAATCATATAACCAACTTTTTCAGCATTTTTTCTTTTTACCATTTTTTACGTTTTCAATGAACAAAACTCAATCTTAATGATCAAAAAGAGTGAGATTGAGATTAAAACTGAATTTCATTGATGTTAAAGTGTTAAAATTCAATTTAACATGATTAAAATCAAACTTAAACAACATCATAACATCAAAATCAGTTTCATCAAACAATAGCAAAAAGGTTTTTAAAAAAAAAAAAAAAACACCTTTTGATGTTATAAATGAAGATTTACAAATCAAACATTAAGGATTTCAAGATTATTATCAAGAACCCTAATAATGCTAGAAACCCTTGAAAACATAATCCTAGCATTAACATACGGATCCAAGGCATCCAAGACATATAACACATGCTTATAAGATGGCTAACAAGCACTATACCGCATATCTGAATACCATTCACCTTTCTCATTTAGTTCTTGTTAGTAGGCCAACTCTCCCTTTTCTTCTACCACTATTGGCCAAACTTGAACTTCCTTGGGCCTATCCATCATAGAGGCCAATGTTGCTGAAGAATCCGCCACCTAGTTTTGCATCCTTAGCATGTACTGGTATCAAATCTTCCCAAACTTCAAAGCCAAACTTTGAAGGCATTCATGATAAGGCATAGATATGTGCCCTTTTTGGAGAAATCAAAAGAACTCCGATGCCACTTCCATTTTGATTAGTTGCCCTATTAAAATACATCTTCCATGGTTCAGATTCTATCATCATAATATCTTCATCTAGGAAATTTCCTCGAACGTCCTTAGCTTCTTAAGGTGAACAATGTACTAAGTGATCATCAATTACTCTTCCTTTTATGGACTTCTGAGTCACATACTTTATATCAAATTCTGACAAAGGCAAAACACATTTAGCTGCCTTTCCATCTTCTACCAGCGTTTCCATAAGATATTTCAAAGGATCCATTCTGGCTATCAACAAGACTTTGAAAGTAAGCATATAATGTCTAAGTTTTCAGGTAGCCCATACAAGTGCAACATAGGTCTTCTCAAGTGCTGAATATTTCTCTTTATAAGCCATTATCTTCTTGCTAATATAATAAATTGCATTCTCTTTCCAAGACTTCTCTAGATATTGAGCAAGTAAAGCCCCCATTGCTATATCTGTGGTTGTGAGATAGAGCAATAGTGGCTTTTCAGCTATTGGTGGAACCAGTATTGGTGGCTTCATCAAGTAATTCTTAATCTTCTCAAAAGCTTCTTGATATTGGTCATTCCATACCATAGGGACTTCCTTCTTAAGTAATAAAAAAAGTGGTTCACATGTCATAGTGAGCTGGGCTATGAACGTACTTATGTATTGTATCCTTCCTAAAAATCCTCGAATCTCTTTTTCTGTCATTGGAGGATTCATCTCTACATTCTCCTTGATCTTTTCGGGATCTACCTCAATTCCTCTTTGGCTTACCATAAACCCTAACAACTTTCCTGACGTCACACCGAAAGAGCGCTTCTTTGGATTTAACCGAAGCTTGTCGAATCGGATCAGCTCAAATTTTTTTTGTAAAGCTAGTATGTGTCATTCACGGTCTTTGGACATCACTATCATGTCACCCACATAGACTTCCACTTCTTTGTGTATCACATCATGCAACAAAGTAATGGCCACATGCTGGTAAGTGGCTCTAGCATTCTTAAAGCCAAATGGCATGGCCTTATAACAATAGGTCCCCAATGGGGTGATAAAGGACATTTTTTCTATATCCTCTAGAGCCATCTTTATCTGATTGTATCCTAAGAAGCCATCTATGAACGACAGCAATGCATGTCCCATCAATATGAGGCAATGGAAAGTCATCCTTAGGGCGAGCTTTGTTAAGATCTATGAAATCTACACACATCCTCACCTAACCTCTGACCCCTCTCTCTCCTTACGTTAAAGAAATTCTAGAAGCTTTGCTTTAGGAATTTCTTTTTTGTAAGTGATATTATTTTAGATCTCAAAGAGGTTCATCTTCTTTGAACTCTAAAATATTCCCCACTTGTAGAATACACATTCATACAGGTATTTTGTAACCTTTCCTTCATAATTTTATCCTAATCTTGCCAAGCCTGAAATCCATCAAGCCTGTCAATTTCATAAATTCATCAAACTCATGCTCATCAAGCTAAATGAGGATTCAAGCCCAATTCCATGAAGTTCAAAATATCTTCCTTAAGGTTTAAGCCTATTGAGGTCCAATTTTCAGAATTTAGACTCAAGCATCCACAATGGACCAAGCAGAAACAAGCAGTCTGACTTTGCCTCCTTTCACAAGCAGTCAAGTCATATTTGGGTCATTAGGATCATAGTTTATCTTAAAGTTTGTTGTTTACTACATGTTTCTAATGAGAATATTTGTTGAGGTTTACTGTATTTTTGTTTTTGCCATCTTTCATGCATTTTGTTCATAAAAAAAAGTAAAAAAAAAAAATAAAAAAATAA
Source organism: Quercus rubra (assembly GCA_035136125.1). Classification (NCBI taxonomy): domain Eukaryota; kingdom Viridiplantae; phylum Streptophyta; class Magnoliopsida; order Fagales; family Fagaceae; genus Quercus; species Quercus rubra. The sequence goes on from CM068733.1 coordinate 71,799,151, forward strand.
AAAAAGAGAAATTAAAAAAAAAAGAAATTCAAAATTTGAAAAAAGAAAATTTGAAAAAATTATATATAAAAAAAAAATTTTCAAATCTTTTGGACTAAGGGCATTGCACCATCAAGTCATTTCAATTCATTTTTCAAAAAAAAAAAAAAATCTTTAGACTAGGGCCATTGGCCTTCCTAGTAACATTTTTATAAAAAAAAAAAAAATTGGTTCTTCCAAAAACTCCAGGATTTTTCCAAAACTTTCTTTTCAAAAGAATACAAGAAGATCCATTTGACAAAACTTTTCCCAAGTCATGATGATTAATTGCTATACCAATCAATTTTTGCCATTGAGGGATTTAACTTCATTCAATACACGTAAGGACTTTTGCTAAACATCCAAAATATGGGAAGAAAAGGTCCTAAAAGTCAATCAAAGAAATCCATCTATTCGTTCAAAATTCTCAAACCATATACACTCTACCCATATCTTAAAAAGAAAAATCTCTCACATCATTGGAGCATTGGTACTTCTATTCCAAGATTAATTATTAAAGGAGTTTAAGTAACTGTGCCTACAAGTAAGCATCACCAGGGATAGGAGGCCATCTTTGGTAACCCACATTATTCCTTGACACCTATTACAATAATTATCCATTGTTAGCCAACTTGAGCCTTTAAACAGTTAACTTGTTTTTCAATGAACCCACTAAAAACTTAAACCTTGGACTGAGAAAATTAAGTATGCATGCTTAAATCTCAAGATGAGAAAGTGTTAACCTTATGGTTACAACACCACTTGGTAAGGTTCAAAATGAACACAATGGGACAAGTTTAGAAGAAGGAAATGAAGAGTTTGTGGAGTTTAGAAAAGAGAGTTCATCAAAGAAAAGTGAAAGTTCAAACATTGTGAAAGCATCAAACATTGTGAAAAAAGAAAAGGCCATTAGCTAGAAAAGACTTCAACAAAAAGGAAGAGAAATAAAAAAAGAAGAGAGTGCAAGAATTTTCATCAAGTTGTGAGAGAATAGTGATCTATCAAAAGACACAAGAGACATGAGATTCCAAGAAAGATCATTCAAGTTGAAAGGGATGAGCAAAAAATGAAGACTCTTCAAGAGAAGAAATTCAATCAAATTGAGGAAGATGAGGAAAAGAAATAGTAAGATGACATCAAATAGAAAAGATAAGAGGACATCAAATAGAAATGAAAATTCATCCAAGAAAGATGACTCTCTATCAAACTGAAAGAAATAGTAAATGTAGCTGATTGAAACCAAATAGAATTCAAAAAAAGAAAAAAAGCCCACTAGGCTGAAAAACTGAAAAGGCGGTCAAGGAAAAAATTAGGGCAAAAAAAAAAAAAAAGAAACAAAATAAATGAGAGCGAGTGATCTGACCACAAGATGGGATACTGAGAAGACCAGGAAGAGAAATTTGTCAAGCTAAAAATGAGAAGATGATGAACTTGACAAGGATTTTAGCACAGGAGTCAATGATGGAAGATGTGGAAAACTCTTCCAATGCTTGAATTTAAAGTAATACATACTTGGGGGGAAATATCATAAGGGTTTTGAGCCTTTTATATCCTTCCTTTCAATAACCTGAACCTGGTCTACATTACAACTTCTAAAAAAAGACCTCCTTGAAATCTTGCTAATTGAAAGCACACATTTAGCTTTGATAATATTTTCTCTTGGATTAAGAAGGAAAAATTGCTCAAAAGAAAATAAAATTTCCAAATTTTCAAAAAGTTTCAAATCTTCAAACTTGGGATTTGTTTTCCCCTTCTTGTTTGTTCCCAACATATGTGATTCCCAAGCATTTCATTTCTTTGATTGTCTTTAAAGACATAATCTAACAATGTCCAAAATGAAGAAGCAAATTTGATTACATGTTTTTAATGATTTCAAATCTTTCCTAGCCAATGAGATCGAGTTAACTTTTAAGCATCATGATTGGTGAAAAGAGGTTGTTCAAAGGATCACCTTTTGTTCATTTGAAAAAGATAAAATTTCAAAAAATCTCATTCTACACTAAATTGATTTTTTCCCCCAAAAAAAAAAAAAAAAAAAAAAGGACTCGTTTCAAAAAAAAAAAAAAATCATTTTTCCAAACGTTTCTTTCGAACTATGTTTGGACTTGAACCTCTATGAGAGAGGTATGTAGACAGCCTTTTCAAAGGCTCGATCCTAGCTACCCAAAAAAAAAAAAATTCATTTTTCAAAACTTTTTTCGAACTACGTTTGGTCCTGATCCTATATTAGAGAGGTATGTAGGCAGTCTTTTCAAAGGTCCAGCCACGATTACCCAAAAAAAAAAAAATTTTGAAAGACGTAAGATATTTGTTTAGGTGAATTTTAGGCTAGAAGCATCTATTTTGCATCAAACATGTCATCAATTTTTCTGTGCAAGAATATCATCAATTTTCTGTGCAAGCATGTCTAAACTAGGGGCATTGGCCTAAAACATTTTTCTAATAACTGATTACTAGCAAGCTTATGGAAAGAATCTTTTACAGGGGGAGGACCTGGATCTTTCATCTACTCAACATTCACCATCAATTTTCAGTAAAGATGCTGCCATATGTCTTAGAAAAAAGCTGGAAACATGTCAAAATGTGAAAGTTGGTTGAAGTTTAAGAGTGCCACTTGGCACATTAATAGTGATGATTGGCATGCCTCTTCAGCATTCACAGCTTTGCGCAGTTTTGTGATTTTGATCCTGTTTTGCTTAAATTTTGCTCCATTAAAGGTTCATGAACAATAAAATTTTTCAAAATTCACATTGATTGTTAAACTATAGGCATTCGGGTGTGCCTTATCCATTTAAAAAAAAAAAAATGACCTTTTCAAAAAAATACCACGGTTTTCAAAAACCATGCATGAATTTTCAAACTAGGGGCATTTGGCTATGCCTCATCCATTTTGGAAAAAAATAATCTTTTTTTAAAAAAAATAAAAACAAGGTTTTCAAAAATCATGCATTGATTTGCAAACTAAGGGCATTCGGCTAGCCTCATCCATTTTGAAAAAAAAAATCATATATTTTTTTTTAAACACAAGGTTTTCAAAAAAAGCTTCCATTTGGAAAATGAGAGCATTCGACTATACCTCATTTAGGTGAGATCACCCATGCCAAGACCTTCTGAGTAAGTTCAAAGTTTTGAGTACATATCAATTAAAATGTAAACTTTTCTGAATCAAGTACAATTTTCTTTCAGATAAGCTCATACAAGCTATCCACTATAGGATCGACAGTAGCTCTCCCACCCTAAAGGGATTGACCTTAGATCTCCCAAAATCCATAAGATAGACAATAGTTCTCGTATCCACTATAGGATTGACAGTAGCTCTCCTACCCTTAAGGGATTGACCTTAGTTTTCCCAAAATCCATAAGAACGACAATAGTTCTCCTATACACTATAGGATCAATAGTATCTCTCCTACCTTCAAGGGATTGACCTTAGTTCTCTTAAAATCCATAGGAACGACAGTAGTTCTCCTATATACTGTAGGTTCAACAATAGTCCTCTTATATACTGGAGGATCAATGGTAGCTCTCCTACCTTCAAGGAACTAAACTTAGTTCTTCGAAATGCTATAGGACCAACAATAGTTCTTTTATACATTATAGGATAAACAGTTTCTCTCCTACCTTCAAAAGATTGACTTTAGTTCTTCCAAAATCAATTGGATTGACAGTAGTTCTCCTACTCTCCCCAGGATCAACATTAGCTCTCCTACCTTCAATGGATTGACTTTAGTTCTCCCAAACCTTTGTAAAAAAATCAACCTCAATTTTCCTGACACCTTGATTGATAAATTCCAAATTTGAATATTATGAGTTTTCAATCCTCATAATTCTAATATGAATTCTCTCGTCTCCATTGTAGGAAAATTCTAGACTGAGCAGATATAGTTTCCAGTCCTCCAAGATTTCCAGATTGAGCGGATATATTTCATAGTCGCCCCAGATTTTCAGATTGAGCAGATATTGTTATCAGTCGCCCCAGATTTCCAAATTGAGCAGATATAGTTCTCAGTCACCCCAGATTTCCAGATTTAGCAAATATAGTTCTCAGTCACACCATATTTCTAGATTGAGTCGATATATTTCTCAGTCCCCACAAATGTCCAGGTTGAGTAGATATGGTTCTCAATCACCCTAGATTTTCAAATTGAGCGGATATAATTCTTAGTCACCCTTAGACTTTTAAAGTAAGCAGATAGAGTTCTCAATCATCCTACCAGATCGAGCGGATATAGTTCTTGGTTGCCCTAAGATTTCCAGATTGAGCAGATAAAGTTCTCAATCATCATATCAGATTGAGCGGATATAGTTCTTGGTCATCCCAATATTTCTAAATTGAGTAGATAGAGTTCTCAATCCCCCAGTAAGTTGAGTAGATAGAGTTCTCAAACCCACAAGTTCTAGATTGAGTGGATATAGTTCATTGTGTAATTTGGACAATGTTGGTGGCTTATGGAATTTTGGTAATGTTGATAATTTGTGATGTTGTCAGATGAATTTTGGCTTAAATTTTGGGGCATTGACATTGTGAAAAATTTGTATTGTAAGCTTGGATGATGCATGTAAGAAACTTGGCTGTTATGTGTGAATTTTATTTCATGAATCATGGCAAAATTTTTGTAGGTATTAGTATGGATGAATTTGTGGGTCCAGAAAATTTTTATGGGTTTGGAAAAACTTAATGGGAATGAAATTTTGGTTTTGGACATTTGATGTTGGATATGTGATGGTAGATCATGGAAAATGTTATGGTTATCATTTTGGATATGTGATTTTTTTTTTTTTCGGTTATTTTGGACATCTAGGAATTTTTGATTGTGTATGGTTATAGAAAAAATTTTGGTAATTGTGTATGCACATGTGAAAAAAATTTTGATTGTGGCAAAATTTTGGTGGGTCATTGATTTTTGGTTATGGGAAATTTTTTGTGTGGGGCATTGATTTTTGGTTATGGAAAATTTTTGTTGGTATGGCAATGATTTTTGGTCATTGGAAATTTTTGTTGGCATGATACTGATTTCTCTTTTTCTTCGGCATGTGATTTTTGGCATCAAATGATGGACTTTCTCTTTTTTTCTTGTAGAGTCTCAAAAGTCGAGGTAGTCTCCAAATGTTAAAGAGCGTATGGAAGCATTGTCTCCTAGTATCAGAAATATCATCAATGATGCGGGTTTTGGTACTTTGTCCAAATGATTCACCTCTCCAAAGTTACCATTAATTATATTTAATACCACTATATAAATATAATTGCACTCTAGGCCTTATTAATAAATTATATCCCAAGACTCTAATGATATCATTTAACCTCTCCATGAAATATCCATTGTGAACAAAGTCATTATGAACAGTCACTTTGTAAATAACTATTTTATCCTTGAGTATCCAGTTTAATATTTTAGTTATTCATATTTATTGAAATCCAATTTCAATAAATATAAACTTTAGTAACTCTTTACTAAAGTGGGTGCCCTGAATAATCAGTTCCCATTAAACTTATCTCAATGGGATATTTCGTGTCTCTATAAAAAGAGATTATGGATTCCATCTTGAGAATATGTGTTTCCTCAATACTATGTGTGGTTGCCCAACATGCTGAGGTTTTAATTATCAATATTAGATCTCACACCTGATAGATCAAAGTAACCTACATTTTATGATCGAGTTCACTATCCTCTCAGGATTAAGAGTCTATGAAATTAGAAGTCATGAGATTAATCATTCAGGTGACAGTTGTTGATTGAATAATTAATCTCATAGCAGTCCAGTTCAACATGTCTTAACACTTAAGACACATCAACTAGAAGTCTCCACTTCCATGATCAAGACAAGCTATCTTAGCTGATGTGCTACAGTCTTTGCAAATGCAACACCCAATTTCATCTCTGACTACAAACTACGTTTTAAGTTTACAAGGAACTTGTGATTTATATCATCTGTGATTAAATCACATAAATCACATACAATGCATCTCATGGACTATGAAAATGTCTCATTAGTTCATTTATAAATAGTCTCATATAATTAAACAATTTAATTATTTATGACATGCCAATAAATTGGATTTTAGGGCATAAACCCCAACAAAGTCTAAGTCCCAAACACAAAAATTTATGTTTCCAGACTCTCTCACTCACCATAGTCAAAGATTGCATATGTGAACAAGTCTCGAGGAGGATTCTCTTCTAAGTTGCGTTGCCTCGCATCCCTAAAGTCTGCACAGCTTTGCCTCCCTTTTGGGTTGCATCATATTGCATCTTTAAAGTCAACACCGCATTGCACTTGGATTGCATAGCCTCTCTTCTAGGTCGTATCGTATTACCTCACATCTTTAGAGCTTGGACTGCATCAGCACTTGTCTAAGTTGTATCACCTCACATCTCAGAAATCTTGATGGCATCGCTCATCTTCAAAGTCTTGGGACGTCTTCTCACATCTATAAATTCTTCATCATGTCATCTCTCAGCTTCAAAGTCATGTTGGCAACTCCTTGTGCATTCGAAGCTTCGGACATGTTACTTTGTATCTCTGAAGGAGCCTTGATGACGAAGCAAACATTCAAGAAGATAGTTTTCATCCTTAAGCATGGGAAGATCACCACCCTGCTACCCAAGGGGGTATCAAGAAGATAGTTTTTGTTAACAATATAAAGTGAGAGAGAAAGACTGAATAGTCTGTATATTGATGTGTGTATAATAATGTACAATAGAGAGCCTTATATAGGTTAGGTATGTGTGCAGTACAAGCAAAAGGAGTAAACTAAAAGAATAGTATATTGGGCTAAGCCCAATGGGCTAAACTAGTCTAAGCTATACACTAACATCCCCCCTCAAACTCGTGGTGGCAAGGAGGAAGTCAACGGGAGTTTGGATATAAGATCTCGAAGATGACCAGGCGGGTGAGTCTTGGTAAAGATATCAGCAGGCTGGTCAGCAGAGGAGATGGAGAACAACTTGAGATTTCCTTTCTTGAGATGCTGGTGAGTGATGTGGCAGTCGATCTCAATATGCTTGATGCGTTCGTGGAAGACATCATTATGAGCAATGTAGATAGCACTACGATTGTCACAATAAAGAGGAGTGGCAGTGGGCTGCGGAGCATCCATGTCAGCCAAGAGCCAGTGAAGCCAAACAAGCTCGCAAGTGGTGTCGGCAAGGGCACGATACTCTGCCTCAGTACTGGAATGGAAAACCACATCCTGCTTCTTGCTGCACCACGAGACAAGAGAAGTACCTAACAGGAAACAGAAACCTGTGACAGACCATCGATCAGTCGGATCACCTGCCCAGTCAGCATCTGAATAAGCATGAAGCTCGAGGGAAGATCGAGAGGAGTAATGCAAACCATGATAAAGTGTGCCTTTGACATATCGGAGAATCCGAAGAACAGCAGCATAATGGACAGAACGAGGTGCATCCATGAACTTACTAACCATACCCATGGCATGTGAAATATCCGGACGAGTAACAGTGAGATAGATCAAACTACCAACCAACTGACGATAGCGAGTAGCATCGGATATAGGTTCACCATCCAAAGGTGTGAGCTTTGCATTGTATTCTAAAGGAGTGGAAACAGTCTTGTTGTCGGTGATACTGGCTTTGGAGAGAAGATCAGAAGCATACTTAGCCTGGGAAAGATAGTATCCATCAGAGGATGAGGTAACCTCAAGCCCAAGAAAATAGCTAAGAGTGCCTAGATCTTTCATCTAAAAATGTTGACTAAGGAACTGCTGAAAAGAGCGGATACCTGCAGAATCATCTCCAGTAATAATCATATCATCAACATAAAGAAGAATAAGAGTGATACCAGCAGAGGATTTTCGAACAAAGAGAGCGGTGTCATGAGGACTCGAAGTGAAACCCTACTGAGCAACAACCAAGCTAAACTTTTCAAACCAAGCTCGAGGAGCCTGCTTAAGGCCATAAAAAGCACGGTGAAGGCGACAAACTTGGCTACTTGAATGTGGATAGCCAGGGGGTGGTTGCATGTACACGTCTTCATGGAGGTCTCCATTAAGGAAAGCATTCTTCACATCCATTTGATAAAGAGGCCAACGGCGAATAGCAGCCACAGCAATGAGACATCTGACAGATATAAGGCGAGCAACAGGAGCAAATGTTTCCTCATAGTCAATACCATACTCCTGAGTAAAGCCCTTGGCAACTAGGCGAGCCTTGTATCGTTCAACAGATCCATCAACCTTGGTCTTGATCTTGTAAACCCACCTACAACCTACTACAGACTAACTAGGAGGCAAATCAACCATATCCCAAGTGTTATTCTTATGAAGGGCATCTAGTTCTTCGTTCATAGCTTGCTGCCAAAGAGGGTCAGTATGGGCCTCACGATAGGTGTGAGGTTCATAGAGGGTGGCAAGAGCAAAATAGCAGTGATAATCAGTAAGATAAGGGGGAGGAATGCTTACCCGAGTGGAACGACGAAGTTCAGGACCAACAGGTGACTCAGGAGAGGGTGGTGCCACAGGCGGGTCATATGCCGAAGACAGAACTGGAGATGAGTCGTCTGGAGAGGCAACCGATGTTGAAGAATCCTCCACAAGTTCAGGATAGAGAAGGAGGAAAAGATCAATAAAAATGGGAGACTCTAAGGAAGGAGATGCAGGAAACTGCTGAAAACTCGTGAAAGAACGATGTTCCCAAAACTCAACATAACGGGAGACACAAAGGGGATGAGAAATTGGATCATAGCAGTGAAACCCCTTTTGAGACACACCATAACCAAGGAAACAACAGAGACGAGTACGAGGCTGGAGCTTTGTTCGTTCATGAGGAGGAAGAGAGACAAAGCAAGCACAACCAAAAACCCGAAGGGAGGAGTAGTCAGGAGTTTGACCATAAAGAAGCTCAAATGGTGATTTGTTGTGTGTAGTTAGTGAAGGAATACGATTAATGGTGTACACAGCAGTGAGTGCAGCCTCACCCTAAAAGCGCTCAGGAAAAGAGGCAGAAATGAGAAGGGTACGGACAACATCAAGAATGTGATGATGTTTTCGTTCTGCACGACCATTTTGTTGAGAGGTGTAAGGACAAGACTGCTGAGGAAGAGTACCATGACTATCTAAAAGGGATAAGAAAGATTTATCATTATATTCTTGAGCATTATCTGATCGAAAGACTTTGACGGTGTGATTGAACTGTGTTTCAATCATTTTATGAAATGTTTGGCAAATAGACACAAGTTCAGACCTATGGTGAAGCAGATAAATCCAAGTATATCGAGAAAAATCATCCACAAATATGACAAAATATTTAGATCCCCCCTTAGTAGGAACAGGTGCAGGACCCCAAATATCAGAATGTATAAGATCAAAAGGGGCAGAAGAAAAGGAGTCACTTTTATTAAAGGGCAATTTTGTTTGTTTGCCAAAATGACAGGAAGTACAATCAAATTTTTGAAATTGAACTGAACCTAAATGACCTTGAGAAGCTAACAACTGAAGACGAGATAAGGATGGATGACCAAGACGAGCATGCCATAGATCAGGTGAGGAGGTGGTAGTGGTAGCAGCTGCAGAAACAACTTGTGAAGGAATCTTCAAGTCATGAACCTCAAACATGCGACCAACCTTACGGCATGTCCCAAGCACTTGACCCGTCCGGGGATCCTGCACATCCACACCATGATTAGTAAATAGAAGATCTACTCCTAATTCACAAAGTTGACCAACAGAAAGCAAATTAAGGGATAACTTTGGAATATGAAAAGTGTCATTAAGGGATAGTCTAGGAGAAGAGATTGTTCCTTTATGACTAACAGGCATAGGAGTTCCATCAGCAGTGTAAATGGTGATTGGATGTTCTAAGGGTGCCTTATCAGAAAATTGGGATTCATCAGGAGTCATATGGTTACAACATGCAGTATCAAAGAACCAAGGTTGTTTACCTGAGGTGACAGAAAGGACAGTGGAAGTGCGGGATAAAACCTGTTGAACAACTGCCTCAATATCAACCATAGTAAGTGAGGAAGTCAAAGATGGACCTGTAGGAACCGATGGATCTAAAGGACATACAGCAGTTGCCTGAGGAAGAGAAGCCTTATTATGCTCTTGCACAAATTTCTACAGTTTGCAACAAACAGAGATGTCATGACCTTTGCTACGACAAAACTCGCAGCAAGTACCTTTGGAAGGCTGAGAGTTGGGACGCCTAGGGTTTATTCGTGGAGGAGCAGTGAATGCAGCAATGAGAGGCTGTGGAGAGGGTGTACCCAATACATGATCAGATGGTGACATGTGATAAGTAGGCTGACGGTTCTCCTCAGAAATGAGCTCCTTGACTGCAACATCAAGAGAAGGAGTAGGAGACCGGCTAAGCATAGAAGCCCTAGTAGGCTCAAAATCCTCACGTAAACCCATCATAAAGTGCATAAATTTACGACGATCTCGATATTTGACAAAGAGCTCAATGTCCTTAGAACACACCAGTGGAGGATCTGCAGCAGAGAGTTGTTCCCACATAGTAGAAGTCTGAGAATAGAAATCAGAAATAGACTGACCTGTCTCTTGACGCATTTGATAGAGCTTTGATTCAATATGGAACTCCAAGCTTGAATCATTAGTGCAATTATAGCGATCAGCCAAAAATTTCCAAGCAGCCTCAGCAGTTTCAAGGCGAGGAAGAAGATTATGAATGGAGGGAATAGAGGTATTGATAAACCAAGACAAGATCTTACTTTGAATACTCTCCCATTCCTCTAGGCGTTCTTCATAATCATCTGTTGTAATAGCAATCTTCGAAGACTCTTCAGCAGTTGTGGCTTTGGACTTAGGGTTGGGTACTGACTTAGGAATTGAACTAGTCACATATCTCCACAGTTTACGACCCTTGAGAAAGACAGTCATATTCTGAGACCACGCATGATAACTAGTAGGACCATCCAACATAATAGTGATAGGATGAATGATATCTCGTTCATTTTGTTGAGCCATAATGAAGAAAATGACCAAAAAATGGGATTTAGAGACCTCAAATGTGGAAACGGAGCTCAAAATCGGAATCTACGCGAAAAACTGAGCAAAACAGGTCCGGTTGAAAATTTTTACTATAGTCAAAGTCAACGGTCAACGGTCAACGGTCAGAGTCACGGTCAACGGCTGATGTGTGCTGACGTGGCATGTGTGACGTCACCTAGGGCTGACGTGGCAGGAAGAGAAGCAGTAGCAAGCACGTGTGGCGCGTGAGTGCGCGTGGACTGGCGCGTGTGGTGCACATGGCAGGTACCAGCGGTGCGTGGCGGCGCGTGGAGTGCGTGCTCGTGAGGCAGAAACTTCAGCCGGTGCGTGGAGGCGCGTGTGATGCAGTTTCTGGCCGTTCTTGGTTGGGTTTTGCTCAGGATTGGCTGTTCTGTCTTTCTATGCCTGTTGTTTGGCAGTTGAATGCACAGAACGTTGATATCCGAGTGTTGCAGGTACTGTGGGCATGGCGGCGGTGGCTCGCTTCTGACAGTGACGACTGGATGAAGGCGAGGGCAGCAGAAGAACGCCGGAGATGTCCACAGGAACTAGAAAGTCAGAGGAATGGCTCTGATACCATGTTAAATATTAGCAACGCGATATGATATACCATATTGTGTATGCTAGAGTGGATGCGGAAAGAGAATCATAGAATAGGAACACTGTGAACACGAGGGTTACATGGTTCAGCCTTGACGGCCTACATTCACGGAGGAATCCCTTAAGGGCTACATCTTTATTATGTATAAGAGTGTAGTACAATAACCTGTGTTACAATGAGCCATAACTTGAGTATATATAGGCGACTAAACCCTAGACTACTAGTGCAAGCAGGACTGGGTTTGGGCCTATTACATTGGGCTAATATGTCTAATATATATCTCTAACAACGTGATGTGATATACCATAGTCCATGACACATACACTGAGCTAGGTTATTGAGGAATTCCATTATTATTGTTAAATATTGCAACGCGATGTGATATACCATATTGTGTATGCTAGAGTGGATGCGGAAAGAGAATCATAGAATAGGAACACTGTGAACACGAGGGTTACGTGGTTCAGCCTTGACGGCCTACATCCATGGAGGAATCCCTTAAGGGCTATATCTTTATTATGTATAAGAGTGTAGTACAATAACCTGTGTTACAATGAGCCATAACTTGAGTATGTATAGGCGACTAAATCCTAGACTACTAGTACAAGCAGGACTGGGTTTGGGCCTATTATATTGGGCTAATATGTCTAATATATATCTCTAACACCCTCCCTCAAACTTAAGGCGGAAGCTCGATGAAGGCTTGAGATTGGATAAGCATGAGAAGATCTCTTGAAGATGCCATGAATAAAGCCTTTGAAGAAACCACAATGAAGAATGTGCCAATTGACTAATTTTGGAGTTTCAAATGAAGAAACGGAGCTCAAAATTGGAATCTACGCGAAAAACTGAGTAAGATAAGCCCTGTCAGAAATTTTGACTTTTGGTCAAAGGTCAACGCAAAAAGTCAAAGTCAAAGTCAACTGGTCCAGGGTCAAAGTCAACGAATACTGGTCTGAGTCGGTTTCGGGTTTTCGGGTCGGGTCACGGGTCGAGCAGTGGAGCCGATGACGTCATCCTATGACGTGTCGCTGACGTGGCTGATGACGTGTCTAGGGCTTACGTGGCTGCTGACGTGAAGTGATGACGTCATCAGGTGACGTCAACAGCAGTGTTTCGGCGCGTGGAAGGCATGTGCTAAGTCCACCGGCGCGTGAAGGAGATGTCGGAAACCCAGGTGGCACGTGGAGGCACATGCGACATCATATGACTACCAGATTCTCACACTAAGTAGATCGGTGGACGACAAGGCCGTGTGGGCGGCGCTTGGATCAAGAAGACGATCTGGAAGTGAGGAATCTGTGGCAGGGCGTGGGATTTTTCCAGAGACATCTGAGGCGCGTGGAGGCGCGTGGCACGGCTTCGGGTGACCGGATTTCTTGGTTTTCCTTACGGGAGACCGAGGAGCACGCCTGTGTGGTTGGTTTCTTCAGGTGAAGGCTTGATTTGCACAGATCTGTAAGGTGAGTGGTTTGACTTGCTTGAGAGATCAGAGATGTAACAGCGAGGCAGCAACAGAATTTCCGTGAGAGTTGCGTGATGCTGTAGACCCAGATCTGAAAGAAGGCATGGGCACTGTTGTGGATCTGTGTTACGCACGTGAGAATCTTCTTTGCTTGCTAGAGATTTTGTTTGATGCCAACAACGAAGTTTGGCTCTGATACCATGTTAACAATATAAAGTAAGAGAGAAAGACTGAATAGTCTGTATATTGATATGTGTATAATAATGTACAATAGAGAGCCTTATATAGGCTAGGTATGTGTGCAGTACAAGCAAAAGGAGTAAACTACAAGAATAGTATATTGGGCTAACCCCAATGGGCTAAACTAGTCTAAGCTATACACTAACAGTTTTCATCCTTGAGCATGAGAAGATCACCACGCTGCTACCAAAGGCGGTATGCAACAAGATAGTTTTCATCCTTGAGCATGGGAAGATCACCACCCTACTACCCAAGGGGTATCAAAATAATTTGTCCACTTGAGCATGGGAAGCTCAGCACCCTACTACCCAAGCGGTCCTTCAAGATGATAGTTCTCATCGAGAAGAAAGAAGACCTTATCGAGACAAGTTGCAAGGTGAGTTGCTAAACAGCCAAAGAAACAACTGTCAAAAACAAGAAAGATCATTAAGTTCCAATGAATCAAAAAAGGAAACAAGAAAGAGCATGAAGTTCCAATGAATCAAAGAAGGAAAAGAAAACCGAGAAAGAAAATCAAGCTGAACAAAAAAAAAAAAAAAAAAAAAAAAACAACAGTGGCCGCTTGAAAAGAAAAGAAAGCATAGAAGCTGTAAATTCATTGAAGGAAAAGGAAAAACCAAAGAAATAAATAAGTCAAGAAAAAGGAGAAAACATCTCCAGGTGCGGCAAGGCGAAAGCGTGGATCATGTCTCCTTCTATAGGTGTTGTGACAACTGACGAGTAACCCTAAATGTGCAAGGAAGTGACGGCTAAAAAGAAGAAGAAAAAAAAGCCTGGCGAAGAAAAAAATTCTAGTGCACTGCCTCTGATGATTGACCATTAGGTCATCAAGAATTTAATAAACCATGCCAACCTGGAAGTGCATAAAAGCTTAACTTCGTCATTCTTTATAAATGCGTTTAAGCTCACCAAAGCCCACTTCAAGAAGCCCAGTTCTTACATACTCGTGGAAAAGAGCATGTACAAATTGCTCTCAATTTGTCCAAGACAAATCATGCTATCGTACATGCGATTCTCTTGTTGCCAACGTCCACGTTGGCTCTAGATAAATAACTGAAGGCAAATCTTCCATACAAAAAAGAAAAAAAAAAAGGTTTGATGGGAATTCCACATGTCAAATCAAAGGTTTAATTAGTTATTTGGACATGACATTAGACACTTTTGAATACTCTTTATTTTAATATCCAAAAACCGAAATTAGGCTTGATTGAATTTTTGTGAAAATGAGAAAGTTGCTAGTTAAGGTTACACCTCTAAAATGAGCTTTGTTATTTAAATTGGCAATTGATTTCAATCAAAATGCATATATGGCATATTACTGGAGTTTTCAAGATTGATCTAGTGAGCTACATTTGGAATAGAAATTAATCTTGGCACACTCTCATAATTACCATTTGATGCAGGATTTTAGCTGGATTTATCAAGAAATGCTTGTCACTAGTTTTAATTGGATCCAACAGTTTCACATTTATTTTATTTTGGTCCCATGAAGTTTATATCTTGATAAATTTATTTAACTATCCTAACATTTTATTGAGTGTGTTTAGGGTCCGTTGATGAGAAATGGCTTTGTAACGCCCCGAACACATTTATAAAGATAGGCACGTGACAACCGCCACATGCTTATAAAGTAAGCCACTTGCAAGTGTGCAAGGCCTTCTTCGCAATTAAAATTTATCCTCAAAAATTAAATCAATTAAATCCAAAATACCTCAACAATTTCTTTATGAATAGATCTCCAATAATTTAATAGGAAAAAAACTCAAACCTTTATGTACATAATGCCAACTGGCCAATAAATATAAAACTATTAGAGGACCACCTAATTCCAAAATCACTAATCTTCTTTTTTTTTGCTCACAACACAACATCAAAACTCCCAAAGCTTGCTTTTCTTCACAATCCGAAACTGGAGGGAAAAAATGGGTAAGTTGACAACTCAATAAGTAACCAAAATCCTAGTAAGTTCAATCAAGCAATAGATCTGTAAAGTATAAGATGTAATATGCATTTTCAAAGGTTATAATACTATGTGTTTTCAAAATAATTGAAGAAGTTTCATAGTCTTAAAATAATAAGTTGCACATAGATCACATACTTTAATCTTACAAATATATCATAAATGGTTTAGACAATAGTCAATTTTCCACGTATCAAAAGCTATATCTTACAATAGGTTCCAAAAACACATAAGCAATTTAGTGACTCAAAATAGTTCAAATACTCAAACATTTCCAAGATCACATACATAATTTTAAGGATTCAAAATAATTCAATATTCAAACGTAATTCATATCTTTAACAATCTTATAGCTATGGTCACACTATATCCCCGTGACTGGGTATCAGAATACCAATGAATAACCCCCACTAGTTGGGATATCTGAGTACCAATGAACAAACCCCCATTGGCTGGGTATCAGAATAAATTCATAATCAAATTGTTCATAATCAATATATGAAATCATAGTTTCTAACAACAATATATCTTATTCAAATACATATATATAATTGTATATTCAATATTCAAATCTATTTGTGATATATCTATAATTCTTTACTTTAAATCAATATAGCTAAAAAAAAACAATTAAATAAAATAAACCTTAGATTCAATGCTCATGCATATTTGTGAAAATTCTTTATTCTTTACTTTGAATCAGTGTAGCTAAAAACAATGAAATAAAATACATAATATATTCAGTAATCAGATATTTTTTTGTGATAATTCTTTACTTGAAATCGGTAATACAATTGAAATTAAATTGTAACAACAGTAAACAATTTTCAATAGTTAAAATACGCAAAATAAAACCAATTAGGATAAGGTTACTTACCTCCAAAAGCCATACCAAAAGGAACTTCTCCCTAACACTTCTTCTAAAATCCTTAGATATCACCTAAACAATTTTTCAAATATCATTTACTCAATAATCTAATATTTTTAAATAAAACTTATATGAATACCCGTCCAAAAGAAGATTGCTAAAAATATCCAATAATTTTCCACTATTATTCCATGGCTAAAATAAATCCACCGTATTCATAATATATATACATATATATATATATATATATATATATATTTCCTCCACTTTTTGCCAGTAATAGTGCCTAGGGACAAAGCCTATAGATACACCATACTTATAGCCATATAGGGTCAAAAGTACACCACCTAATCTTCCATATGTGTGCTCATATATATATATATATATATATATATATATTTTCCTCCAATCACCCCTAGTTCTCTTTAAGATGAGGACAAAACTAAGAAAAAGGTACTATATTCTATATCATACAAAATCAAACCTACATGGACACCAATACCTTTTGCAATTCACCAAAACCCCAATTTGGTCAACCTGTGCAAAACCTAATCCAAGAGCCTTCTTTTACACTTAACGTAACACTGGGCACAGAGAAAATTAATCAAATTCCTTCTTTGTTTACATTGTTAATCTCATTGGATATATAAACTGTCTCGCTATTGGCCAAAATATTCACATAAAAAAAAATTAATACCACACAAAGTCTAAATTTGACAAAAGAACAAGATTTCTTAAGCTCTTATCTTAAGGGTGTAGTCAATCTTTCTCTACTTCAGTTCTTTGGGTAATTTCCTCTCTCACAATATCCCCTCTATACATTGACTTAATAAACTTATAAATAATTAGGGTTTCAACCTTAGTTTCTAAAAAGCTCCCTTATAATTAGAAATTATAAAATTGGCCCCACAAAAAAAAAATTACTTAAATGCCTCTCCTTTTAAATCTTTTTTTTTTCCCCCCCGAGTATTATAGGCTTGGTTTTGGAGTATTCCCTAAGTAGACAATTTTGGACATATCTACTTCTAGCTCATGCTTGACTGGTACGCAATTACAACTCATGCCTCTAGCCTCACTCCCACGCATGCTCAACACTACACATATAAAGCCCTCACATTCCTTGCTGAAAAAGAAGAGAAGGGTCGATTAGAAACCCTAGAGACCCACGGCTTGGGCACCCTCTCTACCTCTCCCACATCTCTTCCCATCTCCCTTATCATTCTCTCATCCAAAAACCCTCACAACAGATCTAGGAGATTTCCTAAAAAGAAAAACCCAGATAAACCCATGGAAAAACCCAGAAAATAGACTCAGAAAAATAACCCTTGGAACCCATAAAAAACCCAAAGAGCAAAGAAACCAAAAAGAAGCGGATTCAGAACATCAACAGAGAACCTACACAACCATGAGCTTCTTTTTACTTATCTCCTTATTCATTTTTTAGGGTTTCGCTAGTTGAATCTAACTTGCTTATTATTTTTCCCTTTCAGCCAAGCATCAACAGAATCAGCAACAACAACAACAACTTATAAGCATTAAAGCAAAGAGAACAAAAACAAAAAGCAAAGGGAGTACATCAACTAGGTGGACCTTAAACTTATCTCTCATTTCCCTATTTCCTATCTCTATATTTTACACTTTCACTCTGTACAGAATACACACAATCTCATATACAGAACCTCATATCACTAAGCACACAAACACATAAATCCAACACTTACTCTCTGTTTTTGCACACACACTTGTTCACACACCATCGCATGTAGGTCCATGCGCCACCAAGGTCACAGTTCTTGGCAGACCCGTGAGGCTCTTCACCTCCACCAGCACTTTTTATGGTTCACGCGCCGTTCAAGGTGCTTTTAGCTTGTAGATTGAAGAGAGGTTTCTTGGATATGAGAGTAGAAAGACTTAGTGAGACCTTGGTTTAGGCTTAGAGCTGGGTTTGGGTCACAGCTCAAAGTTGGACGACATGCAGAAAGCAAAGGAGCATCATCAGAGTGGTGGTGATCTGTGGGTGTCGTGGAGGTGGTCTGCATTTAAATGAAAAATATAGATTTGGTTTTGTTTAAAAGAAAAAATTTTAGATCTGTATTTTAATGAAAAATACAGACCTGGTTTTATCTTAAAAGAAAAAATTCAGATCTGTATTTGAATGAAAAATACAGATCTGATTTTGTTAAGAAAAAATTGAGATCTCTATTTTAATGAAAGTTACAGATCTGGTTTTGTTAAAAGAAAATTTCAGATTTTTATTTTAATGAAAAATACAGATCTGGTTCTTTCTAAAAAGAAATAAATTCAGATTTTTTATTTTAATGAAAAATACAAATCTGGTTTTATCTAAAAAGAAAAAAAAAAATCAGAGCTGTATTTTAAAGAAAAATACAGATGTGGTTTTGTTTAGAAAAAATTCAAATCTATATTTTAATGAAAAATACACATCTGATTTTTATTCGAAAGAAAAAGAATAAAGCTTTCATAATAAATTTCTTGTAGATCTAAAAACCTTAAAATGAAATTGAACCCTAGATCTATGCATATTGATCAATTGATGTATTAAAACCTAAACTAAGCATGTGAATTGAAAGAAAAGATAGAAGAAGAGTATGCAAAGACAATTTAAGAACATGATTAGGAAAATAATGAAAGAAACAAAACAAACATTCGTAAAAAATTAATAGAAACAAGAACATATTTATGGAAAGAAAACAAGAACAAGGTAAATTTGGTGTTTATGAGAAGAGAACAAGAACGAGATAAAGTTGTGAATGAAAGAAATAAAGTAAGAAAATACCTGCATGAATGTGTTCTCCAAGAGGGGAATATTTTAGAGGTCAAAGAAGATGAACTTCTTTGAAATCTAAAATAGTATCACTTACAGAAAAGAAATTCCTAAAGCAAAGCTTCCAGAATTTCTTTAATGTAAGGGGAGAGAGCGGTTTTGAAATTTCAATTTTCTCCTCTATTTATAGAGGTGTGTCTACTTAAAAAATAAGCTAGTATTTTAAAAAATCAACTGATACGAATTAGGTCAGGTTTTATCCCTTAAAACTTATGCCAATCGACAATATGGGGGTGTCGATCGGCACTCTACAAGTGCCGATTGGCACTCTTTGATGCTCAGCCTAGTTTTCCATTCTGTTTCACTTTGGACAATTTTTTGGACATTTTCTGGGCCGGGATTTATACTTGGATAACTTTCAAACTTATTTTCCAAATAAAATCTATTTTAATTTGATAATTAAGTCCTTAAAAGAATAATTATCTGAAAGATAATTATTTCAAAAAACCTATTTATCAATAATTCCCATATTATCAGATTATCCTTTTTATTCCTATGCGACCCAACTCATTTTAATCAAATTCAACAACCAATTACATAAATTACTAAATTAATTTTAATTATTGACCAATCAAAATTAATTTCAATTAATCACCCATGATCAGTTTCAACCAAATGAAATGCATGTAGACCATGAAAACTTGATCTCGTGGTATCTTTCAATCTGACGGTCCGATTTGAGAACCGGACATATTGTCGGAGTTGTTAGAATCTCAAAATTATTTTTATGATATGTGATGAATGATTTAATGCATGAGATGCAATTATGATTTTTAGGGTACTTAGAATGATTATTGCAATCATCTTACAAAATTAAATTATAGGTGCAAAATTGAGTGTTTACAATCATCATGGCATAAAATCATTTAAATAAAAAAAACACATATATGCAAAAATACCAAAAATTAAATAAACACTAGCATGCCATCCTAGTTGCATTGCTACTAACATATCTGTAGAAAAAATGAAGAGAAAGAGAAAATAGACACTGACCTGAAGTGTAGAAAAGGAGTTTGAAGTAGCAAATTGAAACTAGAGACTAAACCCACTAGACTGCGACTTGCTCCAGGTAAAATTTTGAAATTGAGAATTCAAAGAAATGAGGTTGGAATGGCCAAAATAAGGCTTGGAGGACTATTTATAGGCCATTAAACTGCCTGGGTAGCCTAGCGCACCTTTAGTGGCTGCCAGGTTTGATCGGCACACAAATAATGACCACCGGTCAGTGTTGACTGGTTGACTTTTGACAAAAAAAGGGGGAAGTTTTTGCCTGATACCAAGGAGCCAAGCTAGAAGAAATTTTTTTCAAACCGATTACAGCAGCTCAGCCAAGCCAGAAGAAATTTTTCTCAGACTGGCTACAGTAGCTCAGCCTTACCAGGGTAAGACCGTTCTTGGCCCATAAACAGCAATTATTGCACACAATTTTGGTGAAACAAAATGTGGAATTACGTTCTTTATCCAACACCTCTCTTTGCAATTGAGATGTCAGATAAAGAAGGAGCAGCTATAAATACCGTATTTTGTTCGCCCTCAATTTACGTGCCAGACCCCGAAAATTCCAAAAATATTGACTTTCTTCAATGGGGCTGCAAAAACATTTAGATTGACGTGGTGTAGCCTGTTCAGGCATTGGAGAACTCGAAGTGCCATTTCGGGTCAAATTGACAAAAATGCCATTGGTCAACCCTAGGTTAATCGAAAGTCAAAATTGGTCAAAATCATACCAAAACAACATTTTCCATGATTTTACATCAAACCTGAGCTTCCAGAAGATTTTCGTCAACTTTGACTAGGTTTGGCCCAATGTTGACTTTTAGGGGCCTTAGAAACCCTAATTTTGATCTGACCATTAGAACGGGTTGAAACTAGCGTCATGGAAAATATTATTGAATTCCTTTTCCAACAACTATTCATGGGTCAAAATTGGAGTTAAAATAGTTGAAATATCTTGAAAACTGTGCTGAGTGCATCAGCTTGCTTCCTAAGGCCATAACTTTTAGTTCGACCGTCAAAATTTCATTTTCTTTAGTGTTCTGGAAACTAAACATCTGGATATTTCTAGGGAAACCAAGATCATCTTAATCGAAGTTTGGTAAGACATCCAAATATGTGATCAAAGTCAAAACTCCAAAAAGTCAAAGTTGCTAATGTTAGCATCAGACCCGGCAGTCACTAAAGGGCCGCCAAACTTGGCCAGTGGCCACTTATTGGCTACTGGAAGCTGAAGGGTCAATTTTGGCCTGTAAATACCCCTAAACCCCCCTTCAAATAATAATAAAATAAAAAAGAACGATTTTGGGTATTTTTTATGCATTTTCGAGGTAGATTCTCTCTCTTTTCCACTCCAAATTCTCTTCCAAACACATCAAAAGAACCTTTGATTTCTCTCTTTCTCAACACTCAAGAGGTAGTGTTCTTACTCCCTTTTTCCTCTCGTTGGTCTTATAATGGTACATCCTACAGCTCATGTTACTATACAATGGTACATGCCCTCACCTCAACACAATACAGTAGTCCATATATAATACAAGAATATAGGTGCATAACAGAACTGGGCAACTTTCTTTGAGTTCAGCACCTTGTATAAGGCAGGTTCAACCCGTTTAGTGAAATAATCAATGGTCACCAGTATAAATTCATTACCATTCGATGCTATTGGGTGGATCTTCCCAATAATATATATTCCCCATGTAGAGAACGGCCATGGTGAAGTCATTGTATGTAATGGCATCAGTGACATGTGCTTCAAATCTCCATGAACCTAGCACTGATGAAATTTTCAAACATGAGCAGTGTAATCTGCTTCCATAGTGGTCTAGTAATAACCCTGTCTCATTATCTTCCTAGACAACATGTGTGCATTCATATGTGGCCCATAGCTCAACTTATAGACCTCTTCAATAATCTATTATGCTTCCTTAGCAATCACACAAAGGAGATGAATCCTGTCATATGACCTTCTATACAACCTCTCACCACAAATGATATAGTTAGTGGACAAACTTCAGATAGTCAATTGATCATTCTTATCTACAGATTTAGGGTATGAGCCCTCCTTGAGATACTATTAGATATCTGAATACCATTCACCTTTCTCATTCAGTTCTTGTTAGTAGGCTGACTCTCCCTTTTTTTCTACCACTACTGGCCAGACTTGAACTTCCTTGAGCCTATCCATCATAGAGGCCAATGTTGCAAAAGAATCTGCCACTTGGTTTTGCATCCTTGGCATGTACTAGTATTAAACCTTCCTAAACTTCGAAGTCAATCTTCCTAAACCCTAACAACTTTCCTGACATCACACTGAAAGAGCGCTTCTTTGGATTTAACGTAAGCTTGTAGACTCAGATCAGCTCAATTTTTTTTTTTTTTTTGTAAAGCTAGTATGTGTCCTTCACGGTCTTTGGACTTTACTATCATGTCACCCACATAGACTTCCACTTCTTTGTGTATCAAATCATGCAACAATGTAATGGCTACACGTTGGTAAGTGGCTCCAGTATTCTTAAGGCCAAATGGCATGGCCTTATAATAATAGGTCCCCCATGGGGTGATAACGGACATTTTTTCTATATCCTCTAGAGCCATCTTTATCTGATTGTATCCTGAGAAGCCGTCTATGAATGACAGCAATGCTTGTCCTATCAATATGAGGCAATGGAAAGTCATCCTTAGGGCGAGCTTTGTTAAGATCTATGAAATCTACACACATCCTCACCTTCCCCATCTTTCTTGGGTACTAGAACCACAATAGCTAACCATTCTAGGTATTTACCACCTTCAAGAATCCCACATTGTACAGTTTCTCAACTTCTTCCTTGATCTTGAAAGTCTATTTTGGCTTCATCCTTCTCAGCTTCTGCTTGACCAGCTTCACGGTTAGGTCTATAGGAATGCAATGTGGCACTATACCTGTATCAATCCCCGACATATCCTCGGATGTGTAGACACTCAATTTTTCACCCATAATTTAATCTCGAAAGGTGACCAAAATGATTATTTTAAGTACCCAAAAATCATAATTGCATTTCATGCATTAAATCATTTATCACATATCATAAAAATGATCTTGAGATTCTAATGATCACAACGATATGCCCGGTTCCCGAATCAGACAGTCGAATTGAAAGAATCACAAGATTAAGTTTTCACAGTTTGCATGCATTCATTGGGTGGAACTGATCACACATGGCTAATTGAAATTGATTTTGATTCGCTAATAACTAAAATTACTTAAATGAATTTTTGTGGTTGGTTAAGTACTTTTCTTAAAGTGAGATTTGTTGCATGGGATTAAAACAATTAAGTTGATAATATTTAATGACTGTAGATAATTAGGCTTTCGGGATAGTTATATTCAAAGTAATTATTTTAAAAAACCTAATTATCACTTTAGGATGAGTTTTATCATGAAAATAACTCTAAAATTCATCCAAACACAGTTTAAAACTTGGAAAACAGTTCAAAAACGTGCTAATCAAGTAGCAGATTTTAGATTCACGTTCCAGGGAACTTTTTACACAGTAAACTCGAAATTCAAACTAGGCTATTTCTGGAAAGGTTGTAGAGAATTGAATTTCTCTTCAGCTATCACAATTTCAGCTTAATCCAAAATTTTAGTAAAGAGATATGATCAAAATACTGAAACATGTTCTAATCTGAAAAATCAGCTTACTCTTATCTAAATCTCATTTTTTTAAGGATTTTCCCACATGTCTTTTTGCTTATTTTTTAAGCTGATAGGACTTAATTTTTAAGCAATCCTAGCTTATTTTCTAAGCAACTAGCACCTCTATAAATAGAGGAGGCCTCCCAACATTCAACACACCTAACCTCTGACCCCTCTCTCTCCTTACGTTAAAGAAATTCTGGAAGCTTTGCTTTAGGAATTTCTTTTTTTTAAGTGATATTTTTTTAGATCTCAAAGAGGTTCATCTTCTTTGAACTCTAAAATATTCCCCATTTGTAGAATATACATTCATGCAAGTATTTTGTAACCTTTCCTTCATAATTTTATCCTCATCTTGCTAAGCCCGAAATCCATCAAGTCCATCAAGTTCATAAATTCATCAAACTCATGCTCATCAAGCTCAATGAGGATTCAAGCCCAATTCCATCAAGTTCAAGATATCTTCCTTAAGGTTTAAGCCTACTGAGGTCCAATTTTTAGAATTTCAACTCAAGCATCCACAATGGACCAAGAAGAAACAAGCAGTCTAACTTTGCCTACTTTCACAAGCAATCAAGCCATATTTGGGTTATTAGGATCATAGTTTATCTTAAAGTTTGTTGTTTACTACATGTTTCTAATGAGAATATTTGTTGAGGTTTACTGTATTTTTGTTTTTGTCATGTTTCATGCATTTTGTTCATAAATAAAGAGTTAAAAAAAATAAAAATAAAAGAGAAAAAGAGAAAAAATTAATTAAAAAAATCTCAAAAAAAATTCAAAATTTTCAAAAAGAAATTTTGAAAAAATTATAAAATAAAAAATAAAAAATCTTTCAAATCTTTTGGACAAGGGGCATTGCGCCTTCAAGTCATTTCAATTCATTTTTCAAAAAAAAATAATAATAATAATAATTTTTAGACTAGGCCCATTGGCCTTCCTAGTAACATTTTTATAAAAACTTTTTTTGGTTCTTTCAAATACTCCAAGATTTCTCCAAAACTTTCTTTTCAAAAGAATACAA
This sequence comes from Quercus rubra, assembly GCA_035136125.1. Classification (NCBI taxonomy): domain Eukaryota; kingdom Viridiplantae; phylum Streptophyta; class Magnoliopsida; order Fagales; family Fagaceae; genus Quercus; species Quercus rubra. Next base: position 71,823,813 of record CM068733.1, read on the forward strand.
GAAGATCCATTTGACAAAACTTTTCCCATGTCATGATGATTAATTGCTATACCAATCGATTTTTGCCATTGAGGGATTTAACTTCATTCAATACATATCTTAAAAACAAAAATCTATCACATCATTGGAGCATTGGTACTCCTATTCCAAAATTAATTATTAAAGGAGTTTAAGTAACTGTGCCTACAAGTAAGCATCACTAGGGATAGAATGCCATCTTTGGTAACCCACATTATTCCTTGACACCTATTACAATAATGATCCATTGCTACCCAACTTGAGCCTTTAAACAGTTAGCCTGTTTTTCAATGAACCCACTAAAAACTTAAACCTTGGATTGAGAAAATTAAGTATGCATGCTTAAATCTCAAGATGAGAAAGTGTTAACCTTATGGTTACAACACCATTGGGTAAGGTTCAAAATGAACACAATGGGACAAGTTTAGAAGAAGGAAATGAAAAAGAAAAAGAAAAAGAAACGAAAAAGAAAAAAAAAAAGAAAAAAAAAGAAAAAAAAAAAGCCCACTAGGCTAAAAAACCGAAAGGGTGGTCAAGGTAAAAATTAGGACAAAAAAAAAAAAAAAAAAATGAAATAAATGAGAGTGAGTGATCTGACCATAAGATGGCATACTAAGATGACCAAGAAGAGAAATTTGTCAAGCTAAAAAAAGTCAAGACAAAATGAAAGGAACCAATGAAGACCAATGAGAAGATGATGAACTTGACAAGGATTTTAGCACAAGAGTCAATGATGGAAGATGTGGAAAAATCTTCCAATGCTTGAATTTAAAGTAATACATACTTTGGGGGAAATATCATAAGGGTTTTGATCCTTTTATATCCTTCTTTCAATAACCTGAGCCTGGTCTACATTACAACTTTTGAATAAAGACCTCTTTGAAATCCTGCTAATTGAAAGCACACATTTAGCTCTGATAATATTTTCTCTTGGATTAAGAAGGAAAAATTGCTCAGAAGAGAACAAAATTTCCAAATTGTCAAAAAGTTTCAAATCTTCAAACTTGAGATTTGTTTTCCCCTTCTTGTTTGTTCCCAACATATGTGATTCCCAAGCATTTAATTTCTTTGATTGTCTTTAAAGACTTAATCTAACAATGTTCAAAATGAAGAAGCAAATTTGATTACATGTTTTTAATGATTTCAAATCCTTCCTAGGCAATGAGATCGAGTTAACTTTTAAGCATCATGATTGGTGAAAAGAGGTTGTTCAAAGGATCACCTTTTGTTCATTTGAAAAAGATAAAATTTCAAAAATCTCATCCTACACTAAATTGATTCCCCCCCCCCCCCCCCAAAAAAAAAACAGACTCATTTAAAAAAAAAAAAATTCATTTTTCCAAACTTTTCTTTCGAACTATGTTTGGATTTGAACCTCTATGAGAGAGGTATGTAGGCAGCCTTTTCAAAGGCCCGATCCTAGCTACCCCTAAAAAAAATAAAAAAAATCATTTGTCAAAATTTTTTTTTTTGAACTACATTTGGACCTAATTCTCTATGAAAAAAGTACATAGGTAGCCTTTTCAAAGGCCTGATCCCAGTTACCAAAAAACAAAAAAAAAATTCATTTTTCAAAACTTTTTTCGAACTACGTTTGGACCTGATTCTCTATAAGAGAGGTATGTAGGCAGTCTTTTCAAAGGTCTAGTCACGATTACCCAAAAAAAAAAAATTTTTGAAAGACATAAGATATTTGTTTAGGTGAATTTTAGGCTAGGAGCATCTGTTTTGCATCAAACATGTCATCAATTTTTCTGTGCAAGAATATCATCAATTTTCTATGCAAGCATGTCTAAACTAGGGGCATTGGCCTAAAACATTTTTTTAATAACTGATTACTAACAAGCTTATGGAAAGAATCTTTTACAGGGGGAGGACCTGGATCTTTCATCTACTCAACATTCACTATTAATTTTCAGTAAAGATGCTGCCATATGTCTTAGAAAAAAGCTGGAAACGTGTCCTGTTTTGCTTAAATTTTGCTCCATTAAAGGTTCATGAACAATAAAATTTTTCAAAATTCACATTGATTATTAAACTATAGGCATTGAGGTGTGCCTCATCCATTAAAAAAAAAAAAAAAATCACCTTTTCAAAAAAATACCACGGTTTTCAAAAACCATGCATCAATTTTCAAACCAAGGGCATTTGGCTATGCCTCATCCATTTTGGAAAAAAATAATCTTTTAAAAAAAAAAAAAAATAAACACAAGGTTTTCAAAAATCATGCATTGATTTGCAAACTAAGGGCATTTGGCTAGCCTCATCCATTTAAAAAAAAAAATCATATTTTTTTTTTAAAACACAAGGTTTTCAAAAAAAGATTCCATTTGGAAAATAGGGGCATTCGACTATGCCTCATTCAGGTAAGATCACCCATGTCAAGACCTTCCGAGTAAGTTCAAAGTTTTGAGTAACAAAGTCACATCAATTAAATTCTAAACTTTTCTGAATCAAGTACTATTTTCTTTCAAATAAGCTCATACATGCTATCCACTATAGGATCGATGGTAGCTCTCCTACCTTAAAGGGATTGACCTTAGATCTCCCAAAATCCATAAGATAGACAATAGTTCTCCTATCAACTATAGGACTGACAGTAGCTCTCCTACCCTTAAGGGATTGACCTTAGTTCTCCCAAAATCCATAAGATCGACAATAGTTCTCCTATACACTGTAGGATCAGTAGTATCTCTCCTACCTTCCAGGGATTGACCTTAGTTCTCTTAAAATCCATAGGATCGACAGTAGTTCTCCTATATACTGTAGGTTCGACAATAGTTCTCCCATATACTTGAGGATCAGCGGTAGCTCTCCTACCTTCAAGGAAACTAACTTTAGTTCTCCGAAAAGCTATAGGATCAGCAATAGTTCTTTTATACACTATAGGATCGACAGTTGCTCTCCTACCTTCAAAAGATTGACTTTAGTTCTTCCAAAATCAATCGGATTGACAATAGTTCTCCTACTCTCCCCAGGATCAACATTAGCTCTCCTACCTTCAATGGATTGACTTTAATTCTCCCAAACCTTTGTAAAAAAATCAACCTCAATTTTCCTGATACCTTGATTGATAAATTCCAAATTTGAATATTTTGAGTTTTCAATCCTCATAATTCTAATATGAATTTTCTCTTCTCCATTGTAGGAAAATTCTAGACTGAGCAGATATAGTTCCCAGTCCTCCAAGATTTCCAGATTAAGCAAATATATTTCTCAATCGCCCTAGATTTTCAGATTGAGCAAATATTGTTATTAGTCTCCCCAAATTTCAAAATTAAGCGGATATAGTTCTCAGTCACCCCAGATTTCCAAATTTAGCAGATATAGTTCTCAGTTGCACCATATTTCCAGATTAAGTCGATATATTTCTCAGTCCCCACAGATTTCCAAGTTGAGTAGATATAGTTCTTAGTCACCCTAGATTTTCAGATTGAGCAGATATAGTTAATAGTCGTACTTAGACTTTTAAAGTAAACGGATAGAGTTCTCAATCATCCTACCAGATCGAGCAAATATAATTCTTGGTTGCCCTAAGATTTCTAGATTGAGCAGATAAAGTTCTCAATCATCATATCAGATTGAGCGGATATAGTTCTTGGGAATCCCTTAACTTGAAGGCTTCAACACTTGATCTAGAAACAAGGTTTCTTGAAGTATTTAAACACATCCTAAATCTACCCAAATACAAGTAAAGTGCGTTTTGTCAAAGGATAAGCCAATTATATAAAATTATGACATATGTTCTTAACATGTGAAACGCATATGTCCTAACACCCGGTTTTGTAGATGCTCGAGCCATAAGTGTTGTGAGTCAAATTAAGGATGGTGATAATCCTATTTCTTTGATCTTGGCGAGGATTGGACTATGTGTTTCTCAGTGGAGAATCCCAAAACTTTCTTGGGAATCCCTTGACTTTGCAAATATAGCCGATGGAATGACTGGATATGATTGCCAGGCCTACTACAAGTAATTATGGTCCTAGCAGTTTTCTTAGTAGAACTGTCATCAAAACTAAATGCCAAACAGAGAGTGACTAGGAGAAATTCTTGAGCAAGAAGTCCAGTGCCTCAATTCGATGAGATTGTTATTGGTGGAAGTGCCTACCCCCTCTGCTGCGGTCTCCGAGTTCAGATCACATCTTCATAGTTGGATTAAGGAGGGTAACTTTCTATAAGGCTGACAGACTCTTGAGGTAATTCCAATATGAGCAAGGAATGCCTGGTGGAAAAAGAAGAAAACCTTTCGCTTTTGTGGACACAAATCCTACTTCTATAAGGAATATGCTATTGGGCTTGGAGATGGTTGACTGGGTGGAGCAATCTTTTGTCATGGTTCACTTTCACAAGATGACTATAGTATATTCTAACTGGTTGGTGGACAAGATTGCTGACAAGGAAGCTAAGATGGTTGCTATGAGAAAGCAGTTTCTCAGAGATAACCGGGAAAGACACAATGATGACAACTATGAATTTAAAAGAAGGGTCACAGATGACAAGGTATCTAAGACAAAAGAAATAAATGATCAACTAGAGGAGAAAAGATTGAAGACAAATTGATCTTATTATTTTTGGCCTTGAACATATTTATTAAAGAAAATTTATGTGAAGCTCTCATGTTTAGGAATTATTTAGGACTTGCAGATTAAGGGTTCTGTTTAAGGTGTATGCTTTTGGGGTATGGTTTTTTATGGTTTGGTTTAAGGTTTGGTTTTTTATGACTTGGTTTAGGGTTTGGCTTTGTGAATTTGGTTTAGGGTCTGGCTTTGTGAATTTATGTGTAATGGCATGGTTTAATGGAATGGTTAAATTTAAAATAAAAAAATATATATATTTGCTTAGTGGGCCAATGGTGGGTTTGGGGAAATTGTGACCGGACCAATGCATGGCTTCCTATGTACCTTCATGGTAGATGGATTAGGTCATCATGTAGTTCATTTATTTTTTTACTTGCCTTAATTTTTGCCAAGGCCACCCTTTTGGGTTTTCAACCTAGCAGGCTCTCTCACTTTCTTTTTTTCACTCTCCTTTTGCATAGACTGACCTTTTGGGTTTTCATTTTTTTTTTAATTATTTTATTGTTTTTTTTTGCTCTAATTTTTGCCTAAATTGCCTTTTCAGGCTTTTAGCCTAGCGAGTTTTTTTTTTTTTTGGCTTTAATTTTTGCCTAGACCGCCTTTTCAGGTTTTCAGCCTAGCCAGCTCTTTTTTTTAATTATTATTATTTTATTTTATAGTAAGCCTAGAAAGGGAAGTAACATAATTTACAACCACTTTAGACGTGGTGTCTTCAGTCTACCACCTCAGACGTGGTACTTCTTCAACTAATCCATGTTGGTTGCATCTAAATCGATCAACCTTACTATTCCCCCAGAGTATATCTGCTTAATGATGTACGAACCTACCCAATTTTGCCTAAACTTCCCATTTGCATCTTGAACAGAGGTTCGAATCTCTTTCAATACTAAATCCCCCAGCTTCAAATCTCTTGTTCTTATTTTTTTTGTTAAAAGCTTTCCTGAGCCTCCTTTGATATCCCTGAATGTGATACAGGGCCTTGAGTTTTTTCTCATCCAGCATGCATAACTGGTCATATCTGCTTTGTAGCCAATCTGCTTAAGGTATTTCACTTTCCAACACTATCCTTATTGAATGGAGACCCATTTCAATGGGAACAACTACTTCCATCCCATACACCAATGAATAAGGAGTGGCTTCTATGGAAGATCGAATTGATGTCTTATACCCCAGAGTGCATAGGGTTATTGCAGGTGCCAGTCCTTGTAATTTTTTATGCTTTTCTTCAAAATCCACCCTATGTTTTTGTTAGCAGCCTTAACTACTCCATTAGTCTAAGGATGGTAGGATGAAGATTTATAGTGCTGAATGTTGAACTGTCGCAGCAGCTTTTTTGTTTCTCCTTTAAATGTAGCCCATTGTCAGAGATAATTTCATGCGGTACCCCATATCTGTAGATGATATTGGTCTAGATATATTGAGTAACTTTCTTTGAGTTCAAAAGCTTGTATGAGGCAACTTCTACCCATTTAGTGAAGTAATTAATAGCAACAAGTATAAACTCATAGCCATTAGATGTAATTGGGTGAATCTTCCCAACAAAGAACTTTTGAGCTGTTGAAATCCAATGAAGAGAGACTCAACACTGGCCCAGCAACTCTTTACTCTCACTTTGAAACTCTCTCTCTCTCGCTCTTGCTGAGCCAGAACCCCAAGTTGGGACGCACGCTGTATCTGTCGCCCACATCGAGCCTTAACCATCTTTCTTGCTTAGGTACTCCTCCGCTCTCTCTTTTTTTTCTCTCGCTTGTCTTATTTATTTATTTATTTTAATATATGCTATAAATTATTGTTGCATTTGAATCTTTATCTGTAACTTTCCAATGCTGTATTCTGTTGGTTGAGAAATTTTAGTACAAGAATTTCTAACTGATTTGGTCTCAAACAGTATTTACGAAGTCGTATATGAATACGTGAATTCAATAGAATAGAATACCCAATTTGGGTTCATTATGTGTAAACTTACCATAAAAAAAAGTAGCTTGGATAAAATGAGAACATGGGTTCTCTTGATTTTGTGTTTTTATTAAGTTTCTTGGCTTCCAAATGGAGCAAACATAGAATTGCAGCTTTAGGTGATTGATTAGTGATGGGTGGCAATTGGTGATGTATTGTGGGGTGATGGTCAGAGATGGGGGATCGGTGTTTTGGGTGTAGACGAGTTGTTGGGCGGGGAGAGATGAATGTTATCTTTCTGCAGGCTGAAAATATTTTCATGCCCCTTTTCAGTCCTTAAAAAGTGTTTTATGGGACAAAGTTTTTCCCCAAACACTCGAAAATGAGCAAAATGTTTTCCACCTAAACAAAGGCACCTTAGTATTTGGTTTGTATAGGATGAATTAGACAGGTTCACTTTATAATTGTCAATATCAATAGGCCTCTAATCCTACCTGTTTTCAAATCCAAAGCCCAATTTCTTGTTGGCAAGCACAGTATGAGAGGTTTTATGTTCAAAATTATAACCCACACTTCTCAGTTTTCTTTGTCATGCAATTTGTTAATACAGAGTTTTTGGGTGTTTTTGAAGGGTTTTTTATTTTATTTTTTTCACTATCAAAATTTATATTTGAGTTATTTTTGTCTAACTGTAATCATTAATCCCTTTTGAAGCTATTGCTGTTTTAATGGAGGGAAAAGACAGCTTGTTAGATGTCATCTATGAAGAGGATAACTTAGAAGGCATTGATGATGTTGAGATGCTCGATGTTGAAGAAGGAGAGTTGGTGGAGCCCAATTTACACAATGAGAAGGGACAAAGCAGTGGTGGAGATGTCAATTTAGGAATTCAAGGATCTCAACGGATTTGTTTCATAAATATATTATATACTGTTCATTTGGAAGATTTGTTCTGTTTTTTTTTTTTTTTTTGGCTGATCATGTGGGCATACTATTACATATTGTGTTATTATCCTTTAGGCTGGTAATTTATTTGTGTTAACTATTTTCTTCTTTTTTCTTTTTCCCTTCTCATTTTTTCATTATGTACATTCCATTGAATCTTCTACAATGTGATTGTACCAACTGTTTAGAAGAAGAAAGGACTAGATAGACCATTGACTTAGAGAAAAAGATCCTTACAAATCAATAGATTTAGGGTTTTTCAGAAGTAGTTGTGTGTGTGTGTGTGTGTTTCAAGGCTGGTAGTGTATATAAGTTGGAATAGGCGTATGAATTGACATTATGCACATTACACGTTATGCTGTGCTTAGGCAATGGCCTATATTGAAACATTGCCTAGCCTTGCTCAATAGCTTTTAGGCAATCATGATTGAGCGCTATGCAGGGACAGCTGACAGAAATTCTCTATCGTTAACATGCATTGTAGGAAGAGGGCATATCTTTATTGAAGTAATTAAATCTCATAACTAGTTTCTATGTATTTGTGATCTTGATTGCTTGTAGGTATCTGATACTTGAGGAAAGGGTCTGCTGACTTTTTATATTGTTACAGTCATTCTCTTTTACTTTCTCCCAGTAAATACCCCTGTGCAGCTCAGTTATCTTTTACTGATTGTGAGAGTTTCAGGTGGATGCAATTCAGGCTTGTGGAGATCAGATGACTGCTTATGGCAGCCGCTGTCGAAATGGTGGTGGCATACTGTGGAATATCATCAAAGCAGAAGAACCAAAAGCCTACAAAGAGATAATGAAAAAAGTGCAGGAGTTTGAGGTAAAAAATCTTCCTTTATGTCATAACTTTCTTGCATTGGCTGCATTTCATAACTTCCTTTATGTCATAACAGCATTCATGATGATTTTTGAAGTGAATATAAAGTGCTGACTAATTTTTTTTTAATCATTATGCAGAAGCAATTCAAGCCACCAAATAATAGACGTGGAGGGGAGCCAAAGAAGGAGGGGGTTTCACCAGGAACCACCCATTCATTTGTGGAAGGTACTCCTGCCACTTTTTTCAGATAATTCCCAGCCAATATCTCAGATGCAAAATGAGCAGGCAAATACTGGTATTGAATGAGCATCTGTTCGTGATAGCCTAAGGATCCCAGTCTCTTCTGATGATGACCTTCTTGGAGAGGATACAAAGGGTGATGCAGCTTGATTTTTGGATCATAGGAACTTTATATGGCTTGGTATTGTAGGTTTCATTCACAGATGAGGTGCCAAATTATTGGTGATATTTAGGATGCCATAGATGGAGTCATGGAGCAAAATGTTGAACCCATTTCCATTTGGGTGGGGATGGGGGATATTCCTTTGTTTTGTATAAGAGAGGTTGCCGTAGTATTGATGATACTGGATTTTGTTTTAAAAGAAAATTTCCAATAGAATCTCAATTGAAGAATGATTCCTAATCACCATTTTTGTGATGTATTCATTGTTTGTTATATCCCCACCGAGCCTTTTTAATGGTGGATTTATTCAATAGTTATGAATTTTTTTTTTTTCCCCGCATTTAACATTATTTTTGAAATATTTTAATTAGTTGTCATATTTGCAAAACTATGTAGCAAACTAGCATCTTGAGACTCTAAAACTCGAGTTCAAAGGTTGAATTCAAGTTTCTAAGACTTGAGTTGCATGTGATGGTAGTCTAATGTGGAAAAAAATCCATGTGGAAATCGAGTAATTAAAACTCAAGATCTGAGCAGTCCTCCACGAACAGACCTAAACCTCTTCTTCTTTGTTAGTTTTTTTTTTTTCTTCCTTCCATATTTGATTCTTCTTTTTCCTGCTCGATCTGGTCCTTTGTTCTTCCTTTCCTCTTCTTCTTCTTCTTCCTTCCTGATATGGTCCTCTGTTCTACATCTGATTAGATCTGGTACTCTGTTCTGGATTTGATCTGGCCTCTGTTCTGGATTTGATTTGATTTGATCCGGTTCTATAGAAATCGAGTCCTATCGACTCGGGTATGATTTTTATAAATTCGAGTCTATAAGACTCGAGATTTATGGCAAAAAACCTCCAAATCAGCAAGTGAACTCAAGCCCATAAAACTTGAGATGCTACTTTACTCAATCGTTTCTAACGCATGCTAACTAACGCTATTGTCTCCCAAATTCATGCTAGCCTGCAAATTACCTCCAATTGCTACTCTTTGTTATTTTTTATGACTATATAATATAATATATTATATTGTCAATGTAGTTATGTTTGAATTTAATTGTGGAATAGAATGCATATATTCTTGGGTTTTAGCCCCTTCCTCCTATGATTTCATTATTATTTTAATTGTGGAATAGAATGCATCTCAGACTCACTCTGACTCTCATGATTCTCTTCAATCTTTTTTTAGAGTTTCAACTTATTATGTCCACTCTTGATGATAGCTCTTTTTATCATGGTTCCTCTTTTCCAACTTAGGCCTAGGCTTATTATGTTGCAAATTCAGTGAGATGATAAAGTGCATATCTTTCTTAAAGGGATGGGCCTCAGGCCATTGGCTAGAAGAGAGGTAGCTCAGGCCCTAACTCAAGTGGTGGAAAGGAGTTAGGGAGCAATTGCCTCTAAGGGAAGTGTGTTGTAGGTAGCATATCAATAGTCTAGGGAATCAGTGACCTTATTTATCAGAGATTTATCCAACAAGGCCGTGGATGGCGAGAGGCCCTTGTATGTTATTTCTTTTTTGTGAGCTTCCTAGATTAAGAGGGCCATAGTAGATACTAGCGCCTCTACCAACATTCTACTCCTCCTGACATTGGATGCCTTAGGCATTCCACGAGAAAGAATCATTCGAGAGCCACTCCAAGTGGCAAGGATAGGATTATTGCAACAGCATATCCTGGGACATGTATCCTTAGGCTTTAAAGTAGGACCTATCAGAGTACGCACTCTCAAACATGTGATGAATGATGATACTTCATACTATATTATTCTAGGCCACCCTTGGCTTAATGCACACAAAGTAGTGGCTTCCACATATCATCAATGTGTAAAGGCCGTCTGGAAAGGAAGGCTAGTGACCATTAAGGCCACTAGGATGCCTTATGTTAGTGCAGAATTCCACTATGTAGGGGCAGTTTTGTATAAACAATTCAAACCTAAAGGAGGGGATAGGATCCTTCCTTTCAATGCCACTATTTTAGAACAGTAGGAAGATGAAAATGGGGAAGTCATAGAATTTAAGAGACCTCCTAAAATCAAGCGGATCACCAAGCCTGATGGCAAGGTGGTCTACGAGTTCTGACGGTTAAAGAAAGGGGTTTGGGAGAATGGCGGGTCTAACCCCTTTTGCCTTACTCAACAGCTAAGAGGGGAATGCATGGTTGGAGAACCTATCAAGGAAGCCTCTGAATGTATGAATGGTGTTGTGAAGAATGTTCAAGAAGAACTCATTGAAGTCAATATTAGCGAAGGAGGAAGAGAAAGAATGTTTAAGATAAGTAAAGGTCTACAAAAGAAGAGAAGAGAAGATTGATAGCTCTGCTAAAAGAGTATAAAGATGTCTTTGCTTGGGACTATAAAGATATGTTTGGATTAGATCCAAAGGTGGTCACACATAAGCTGAATGTTGACCCCAAAGCCAGCCTGTGAAGCAGCCAGCAAGGAAATATCGCTTGGATGTTGAGGAAAAGGTCAAACCTGAAGTGAGCAAGCTTTTGAAGGCAGGGTTCATAGAAGAGATCAAATATCTAGAATGGTTGGCCAATATAGTTTCTATGAAGAAGAAAGGCGGGCAGATAAGAATTTGTGTGGACTTTAGGGATCTTAACAAGGCATGCTCTAAAGATGAGTTCCCATTGCCCAATGTTGATATTTTGGTAGATGCAGCTGCTAGACACAAGCACTTTTCCTTCATGGATGGCTATATTGGTTATAATCAGATCTTTATGGAGCCATTAGATGCTCAGAAAACTGCCTTTAAGACACCTTTTGGGAATTTATATTACAAAATGATGCATTTCGGATTGAAAAATGCTAGTGCCACTTATCAGAGAACCATGACTCTGATCTTTGGTGACATGTTGCACAAGCAGGTGGAGGACTATATGGATGATTTGGTGGTAAAGGCAAAGAGCTCGGTTGAACATTTGTTGCATCTCAGATAGGTCTTTAAGAGGTGTAGAGAGTACAACTAAAGATTGAACCCTTCCAGGTTACTTTCGGGGTGTCTTCAGGGAAGTTCTTAAGATTCCTTGTTCATCAGAAGGGATTGATTTAGATCCCACAAAAGCTAAGGCAATTGTTGCTCTTACCCCACCAGCAACCTTGAAAGAATTAAGGAGCTTTGTGGGAAAAGTTTCTTACTTGAGAAGATTCATTCCTGGGTTAGCTGAGATCTTAAAACCCTTGGTTGAATAAACCAAAAAATGAGTGGCCTTTGTGTGGTGTGACCAATGTGAGAAGGCATTTAAGAAGATACAAGCAATTCTGGCAGATCTTCATACGATGGTGGCTCTATTGCCTGGTAAGCATCTTTTACTGTACATAGCAAATATAGAGCAATCACTGAGGGCTTTATTAGCTCAGGAGCATGGAGGTATGGAGAAGCCAGTATATTACATTAGCAGGCTTATGAAGGGACCAAAATTGAGATACTCCACGGCTGAAAAGGTATGCCTTTCCTTAGCTTTTGTTGTGTCAAAGTTTAATCACTACTTTCTAGGGCATTGTGTACAGTTATTGACCAAGAGCAATCCTATGAAGTACCTTTTAACTTGCCCTCAGTTGTCTGGAAGAATGGCTCAGTGGGCCATCTTAACAGCGTGCCATGATATCGAATGCATAAGGCCAGTCGACTTGCTAGTCAACTTCCCAAGGACTAGTGATTTCTCACTTCTCTAACAGGAAATTTTGGTGACATAGGAGTAAGAATGGTCTATGTACTTCGATGGCTCGTCTACATCCTTGGGAGAAGGGATATGAGTAGTTTTGAAGTCACTAGGGGAGGAACACACGTTTGCCTATAATCTACGTTTCCCCTGTTCAAACAATGAAGCAAAATATGAAGCCTTAGTAGTGGGATTGAAAGCTACCAAGATACTTGGCATAAAGAAATTAAAAGTGTTTTGGGATTCTGAGTTAGTCATTAAGCAGATCTCATGAGACACTTCACATCCATTGAATGCAAAGTGATTAACCGGAATGAGAACAAGTTGGCTAATTCACTGGCCACCCTAGCCACCAAGTCTGTGTTGAAGAAAGAGAAGATGACCCTCAGAGTGGAGAAACAACCTATCCTAATCAAAGGTGGATTGTGCCCTCTAGAAGAATGCTGAGAATCCTTGTTGAAGACAATGATCCAAGGAAGGGATATTGGATCGAACCTACCATCAAACATGAAGGACATCCTCAAGATTAATGGGAATCTGTTTTTTAGAGGAGTAGAATGGTTGCTGATGAGGTGTGTCTTAAGACAAGAAGGGTTGACACGACTGCATAGGTTTCACCACGAGATGTGTGGGCTAAACCTCGATGTCGGCCTATACAAAAGATCGTTGAGATGGCCAGTGATGCTAAGGAAGAGTAGAGAGATTGTAAGACTTATACTATTATTCCCCAAACTGAGCAGAAGTGCTGAACAGTGAGATACAAAAAGAAGATTGGCAGGATCCATATGTAAAATACCTTTTACAATGTGTACTTATAGACACCGTATTTTGTACCCCTTACAACTCGGGCGCTCGTTCCTTAATGATGCTGAATCCTAAGACCTAAGGTTGGTTTAGGGCCCAATTAGATGTTAAATTGAATGAAGAAATGTTAAAATAAAAATATAACTTTTAATGAGCAAATAAATCTATTTTTGGAAAAGTGAGGCCAAGGAAACCTTCGCTATGTGCACACAAGAATTGGCCTACGCATGCAACTTTCTACATGCGTACACAGGCATGATTTTTTGCACGCATAGCGAATTCTAGAAACTAAACAAGGCAAGTTTTCTACATTATTGTTGAGGTTTGGAACAAATCTCACATTGTCTAGGAGTAGTTCCAAACCCCAATTTTCACACTATAAGTAGCCTTGCATGGTATATTTTCAAAACATACGGAAATCCCATGGGAAAACACTAAGATTCACTGGAACTGGTGAATCAAAGAGGGAGTTTTTCACAAAACATCCTCAAGTCAATTTTCTTTTGACTTAGAGGAACAGTAAAAAATCAAGCTTGAAGAGCTTTTGTTTGACGTATCTAGTCTAAACTTTTCTTTCCTTTTCATTTTTTCTTTAATATTTCTTTTTGCTTTATTTTCTTGTTGTAATATGTTATAATATATTCATGTAGTCTAGGTTTATGCTTTTGTATGTCTAGAAAGCATGTTAGGATGTTAGATTTAGTGTTTTAAGTCTTTGCTATGTTTCTAGGGTTTCTGGGTAGAAACCTACATACGTATAATCTTGCTTGCACACACAGGCTTGATTATGTGTATGCAGGGTTGTTCATGCGTATGCATGAACTAACCCAGAAATCCAAATTTTTTTTTATCCATTTTTTGCTTCTGCTTTCACATGTATACTTCTGTTTAGACTCTTTTCAATGTTTTCGTGGTTTTTTGGTCTCTGTTTCGCATGTTTGTTCACTTGTTTGTCTTTCACATGTTAGAATTAGGGTTTGTTTTGTGTTGTCTTTGTTTTAGTGCTATGATCACACATTCACATGCTCATGCATAATGCCATAGGTGCTAAGTTGCTACAAGGTAAGTGAGATAAATCATGCATTCATAATGTACATGCATTGGTGATATGATATTGATTAAGTTTGATGTTATGATTGTGTTCTTAATGCTTTGGTTGATAACATGATTCGTCTTATTTCTACCTTGATTTAATAATTCACGTGTTGCTACCTTGAATGGCGGATATGATGATAGTAACATGCTAAGGTTTATGCCATGCCATGCTAAATGAATGCTAGATGTATGTTAAGAGATTCCATGCTAGATGAATGTTAGGGTCTATGATGTGATGAGACACATGATTAGATGAATGCTAGGTCTTTTACGATGATTGATGCCATGTTGATTGTTAAATAAATGTTAGTGTGTGTGTGTGAGAGAGAGAGAGAGAGAGAGAGAGAGAGAGAGAGTTAGAATAACAATATTGAGTGTGCCTTTAATAGGGTTAAGACATAAGACACAATGAAGAGAAGCCAACCTAAGGGTTGGGCAGTTTTGGGTGTCTATCACCTTCTTAAGGCCATACCTTAACTCCAAACCCATATCTTTGATAGTAAGATCAAAAGGTCCTTCTTTATGAGTGACATTTTATAAGCTCCTAAGCAATCATGCATCTTGATATAATTTAACTCAAGATAGGTTCATTAGTATTGTGTATTTTGACATTGGAATTGTTATTCAATTCATGTCAATGGCTCTTCTGTTTTGTCTTTTCTTTTCATATTATTCTATACCTTAGCCCTTTGTGGTTTCTCATTATATATTTATGCATTCTTGTGTTTCAATTCTATGCTGCAGTTATCTCTATCAACATCTAACTTGCTTGATTGTGACATCACTTCAAAGGTATTCATCTCTATAGATAACATCATTTGATAGTGAGATAATTACCGAACTATGCACTAATTTCCCAATGTGATAAATATTTTGGTAATTTACTAGGGTTTGTTTGTTTTTACTTTATAATGCCAGCATATTATTACCATCAGTTTATGTACAACCTTTTAAAACTTCACACTTTTTTGGATTCAATTGTACTTTTACACAACCTATTTCTTTTGTTTAAAAAAATTGTCAACGAAAATAAGCTCATCCAAACATTGTGCACCATCCTTTTGTTTTAGTGTGATGTTTGAGTCAGTTTGTCTAATTTTCTTCATTTGCCCTTCATATTTCCTATACTTAACTAGGTTAGGGAAGTAATGATTTGAATCACACTTTGTTGAGATTTTTCATAGCGGATGTTTTTTAGAATAATAAATTTTGCACTTAGGAATAATGTATCTTATTAAATATTATGTAATAAGTCTTTCATTTGCTACACACAACATACCACTCTTCACTTCCTCTTTTGTTTCTTATTTCACTTGCATTTTTGTACCCTTGTAAATGATGGGAGTTATATAGAATGAAATACCAACCAATACTAGAATTCAAAACTAAGGAAACAAGCAATAGAAGCCTATCACCTATAAGTAAAAGAAAGACACATTACATACACCTTTCACCTACTAAAGTGAGAAATTGTTTCTTTCTTATTTGTAGTCTACCATTCAACCTAAGCTAGTAAGGATATGCCATACTAAATAACACATGCAAAATGCTTTAAAACAAATGGCTATTGCTAGATTGGGAGCTTTTTTTTTTACAGTGAGTACAATTACTATTACTAAATAACACATGGAAACTTACTATACTTTGTGGGTTCAAGTCTGGAATTCAGCCTTTCCAAAAAAAATTGGCTGCCTACCAATCACCTCTCTAAAATGACATTTTCTTATGGGGATGGTCCCATACTTAAGGAGGTTTGCTGTTCTTGATAAATGTCCTCATATATCTAAAGGTCTTAAGTTTGACAATCATTGGTAGTTTGTTTATGTGCTTGTATGACATGCATGCATGCCATGGTCTTACTATGGGTTTTGCTAATATATACTTTATTTCATTCAGAGTGATCCCATGGCTGTGGTGTATGCAAAGAAAATAGATGGTAAACTAGAGGAGTTAGGTCACACTGAGGTTGTGCTGAATAGTTTGAATCCTGCATGGATAGATAAAGTTACAGTTGCATTCCAGCTCAAGATCGCGTAGCCATTGGTGTAAGCTTTACAAATTTCTTTAAGTGCTTATCTTTTTTTAGATATATCTTGATTTACTGAAAGTGATGTTTTAATTTGACTGGTAGGCTCATGGTTGCCTTTTTTTTTTTGCTCCAAATTTCATGTGTATGATGTGGATACAAAATATCATAATATACATGTGAAGGTATATATCAGTTTTTGCACTTTAAGTTTCCATTACTTTAATTCATGTTTTTTAGGTTGTGTTTTTTCAATTATTTTGCTCTGTTAATAAATTACATACATAAAAGTGTACATGCTAAGTGTTCTTGAAGCATCTCTGCCAAGCTTCAAGTTCTGAATAATGCAATTTGCAAGATAAAACTTTTAACCACATTTTTGAGTTTTAACATAAGAAATGTGTATTGACAAGATCACACTATATTTTTACGGGTATGCTAAACACTAAATTTGTCAATCCATGTTCAAAAATATTGAAGTGGAGACAAAAGTTATTAGCTAACAATTATAAACGAATATATGATACCAAATGTGTTATATATCTAAGACGATCTTAGAGAAAGTCAATTTGACAATAGCTATAGATGTGGTTGTGCATGGTATAATTGTATGGGAAAGCACTTGCTCAAAATTATTATAAAATGATATATATATATATAGATATATTTGTGTTGCATTTACTGCTTTCGAAATAATTAAACTGGATTTTTTGCTGGTGCTAATTTGTCCTTGATATAGGAAAGAAATTATATAACAAATAAGAAATGAAAGTAATTCATCAAAAAAAGAATGAAAGTAGGGGATAATTTAGTTGAAACTCAAGTAGAAGCCCTCCAAGTAATATTTGTAATGTTTATATATTTTTTAATAATTGTTAACTCCATGGTTGTAATTATGGTAATTTGTACCAAGCATGGAATGCATATTTTATTGCGCTAGACATACTATTTACACAAAAAAGCCAAATTTGGTTGGTTAACCATATCCATTATGAATTGATAGATACTTTTAAAGATTGTTACAATTTAACCATATGCAGATACGAGAAAATAAGGCAACAACTTGAAAATGATTATATAAATTTTAGTTTGTTATCACCTCATTCAAAATTATCTAACAGATTTAGTTGATGATGAAGTTTTTTGTTTGAAATTTTATTTCTGTTGCCTTGTAGATGTTAAAATTGAAAGATCAAGAATTTCTTGGAGAGGCCACTTGTGTTCTATCAAAGCAATATCACCTTGTCTTCAATTGGGCTCATTGAAATTATATAATGTATATCCCTCAAGCTGGTGAAATTTGAGTATAAAGTTGTTTTAATTTTTAGTATATTCTTCTTAAAAATTTCAAATTCAGAAATAAAATTGGGAGAGCTACTTCACTATGTTAATGTTATTTTAAGATTTTGAGCAACATATTTTAAACCACCACTAATGCAGTTAAAAAGTACATTTCAAATGTAATTAGTGGCTTAATTCTTTCAAAGTAATTTGGTTTCCATGTAGTAAAACTTTGGTATTTGTTTTTCCTTCTATTCTTTCTTTCTATTCTCATGGCAGATAGTGACTAAACAAACTCAGAGTTTAACCCTAAATCTCCATATCAAAAATTGGCATACAGACTTGAGGAACTTTGGGACACTCACTATCCATGCAGAGGAAATAGTTGCTTCAAGGAGTTGTGTTGAGATGATAGTCCATTGTTCCCACTTGCATATAAAGGACTGATTCTCTAAAAGTGTATGTATTTGCAAAGCAGATACCTTAATATTTAATGTTACTTAAGCATATATATTCTTAATTGTGTTTATTTTATAAATTTCTTCATTTATTTTAGGATCCTTTTTTAAGAATATCTAGAATCGTTGAGATTGCATTTTCTATTCCAATATTCAAGATTGAAGTGGTGAACAACAATTTGAATCCAATTTGGAAGCCCCTATGTGTACATCAGTTTGGAAGTAAGGTAAGCTTGTCGAATTATAATTCTTGGTTGCCTTTTAGATTATAATTATAGGAAGTTTTGTTATTTTAATAATTACTGAAGATTCACATGGCATATGCAATTTGACTTGCTACAGGATAACCCATTAATTATTGAGTGCTTTGATTTCAATAGCAGTGGCAATCATGTGCTTATTGGGTAAGTTAAATTTATCGTTGTCCATATTTGTTTTGTATTATTTTCACTTTTCACCTTTTGTTTGTTTTCACGATTTAGTCTCTATTAATAAAAGACGATATTGATCTTAAAATTATCAGTAAGCTCCAGAAGTCAGTGGCAGACCTGGAAAAACTTCAAAAAGAAACAAGTGGTGCAAATCTCACCTTACCATCTTCTCATCATGGTCATGATAAGGTACTTATTCATACTTGTAATTATTATTATTATTTTTAAATAAAATATTTTTAGTCTTTGTGTTTAAATTTGGATTTCCTTTCTAATTGATCAATATAGGTTTTGAAGGGACAGCTGTTTGTGGATCAATTTTGTGAAAAGCAATAGTACAGCTTTCTTGATTACATTTCTAGTGGATTTGAGCTTAACTTTATGGTTGCTGTTGACTTTACAGGTAAATAATTTCACATTTTTTTTTTATATGTGTGGATTTTTTTGGTTCTCTTTTTCCTTGGTTTAAATGTTTTGGATGATAACTTATTTATACTTTAAATATTCAATATATTTTTTAGCCTCAAATGGAAATCCTCGGAATCCAGATTTTTTCACTACATTGATCCTTCTGGTCGGTTGGATTCTTATCAACGGGTAAGGCTGTGCATCTTTTAGTGCTCCTATGAGGGTGGTTGCTTTTCTCTGGCGCTTGTATGTTTGTATTTTTCTAAACATTGGGTGCAAGATATCCTTGGACTGAATGGCATCTCTTCCCCCATGCTATTTTAATCCTGTATGGGTTCTTGGGGCACAAAACAACTTGGGAAATTGCTTTTAGAATAAGAAAACTTATCTTTTACATTGAATTGATCAATGCAAATGTTTGTAAATTGTTGTTTTTTATGTCTGTCATGACCTAATATGATCAAGCTGATTGTTTTACACATTAAACTTCACCTGTTGGTGCGTTTACTCCCAACTAAATGCAGAACATAAGCATTTAGTTGATTGCTTAGTGATAATGGCTTCCTTTATGGTGCCTCATATCTATGGTTCAAACCTCACCCTCACCCTCCTGCTCTCACTATCTACTTTTCAAAAAATAAATAAATAAAAAGCCTTAATGCAGAACATGTACAAGCAATAATAGAGAAAAAACCATATGTGGAGCATGTCCTAGAAAGTGACATTTGTATAAAGTAAGTTTTGTATTTCTGAAATTTTTGTTAGGGGGTCTTCTGTTAGCATATACATCAAAGAAATCATCGTTGATTGATGAAGTAATTGTCTACTTAATATATTAAACTTGTAGGCTATATTGGAGGTTGGGGAGGTCATTCAGTTTTATGATTTTGATAGGTGCTTCCCTGCTTGGGGCTTTGGAGGAAGAACATGTGATGGGACCACATCGCATTGTTTTAATTTGAATGGAAGTGCAGGTGCCTTTGAGGTGAGAGGAACTAACTTTATAATGCTTGGATTTGCTTAATCTTTGAACACTGCATTAAATTCTTTAAGTAACCGCAAGTTTATTTTTGGGATGAATTATTTAATTTCATTTATTTATCAATAAGTTGAAGGAATTGAAGGCATCATGGTTGCTTATTCAAGTGCTCTACATAATGTTGCTTTGGCAAGACCCACTTTATTTGGCCAAGTGATCAACAAAGCTGCACAAATTGCTGGCTAGTCCTTCTCATACAACAGCAACAAGTACTTTGTTTTGCTCATTATTACGGTAAAGAGAATTTCCACTTTTACTTTTTTTCAAAGGAAATAATAGTAGACTTTATTTATTGAAATTCACATTATACGATGGGCAGCGACATTTCATAAGTCTGAAGAGAACCAACCAACTCCTGGATTTTTATGTCATCAAGGTCCTTGCTCTCTTCAATCGCTGTCACTGTGGCACGAAAACTTTCTGGCAATGATCAAAGGATCTTCCTTACAATTTTAAAATCCTTCATTTTCTCTCCCAAATTGAACTTGCTTACAATCACCTCATTCAGCTTGCTATAGAAAGAGTCAAAGGACTCATCCTCACTCATTTTTAGCTCCTCAAATCGAGTGGTTAGCATCTGCAGCTTGGTATCTTTTACTTTCTTTGTGCCTTCGTAAGTGGTTTCCAATATCTCCCACGCTTCTTTGGCAACAGTAATGTGAGAGATCCTGTAAAATTCATTAGAGACACACCACAGAAAATAGCATTGAGTGCTTTACTGTTAGCATTAGATGCAGCAAGTGCTTCCTTATCCCATGTGGATTTGGCTTCCTCAGGCTTGGTCCAACCTATATCAACAGCATCCCAAACTGATTCAACAATGGAACATAGAAATGCTTTCATGCGAACCTTCCAAAAAGCATAATTACTACCATCAAAATATGGAGGTGCATTTACGGATTGAGACCAATCCATCTTAATAGGGAGTCAAGGATCACACTATGATAATGAAACCACAAGAAGTGTACCCGCTCTGATACCAATTGAAAGTTCAAATAGTGTAAAAACACCCTTGAACGTTTAGGCCCTTAATTTACAAATTAACCAATTCAAGCTTTATGTTAAACAACTAGTGTGTGGAAAATGAACAAAAACTATAAAACAGAATTGGAAAACAATCTAAGCCAAATTAAAATCACAACCCACAGCAGATAATAAAAAGCAAAGATAAAAGGGAAGGAAGACACAAACACAAGGACAACACGCGATGTGTTATCGAAGAGGAAACCGAAGCCCCCGGCGTAAAACCTCTCCATCGCCCTCCAAGCAGTAAAAAATCCACTAGAAAATGTAGTTGGGATACATGGACAGCAATAGACCCTCCAAGCCTAATCTACCCAGTGCACCTAAGCCCTCCAAGCTTCTTGCTCCAGCGAGGTTGCGTCGAATCTATTTCTTTTCTAGCTTCCTGGATTCCGCTACTTGACCATAGCATCAACCAATGTAAATTGGTTCCTTCCTAACTGTTTCCCAGAACACCAAACAGCCCTCTCACAGTAATGGATATGGTGAGAAAAAGGTTTTGGTAAAATACCTTTCAAGGATTTAACAATGGAAAGGAAGAGAGTTGAGGAATTTGAAGAGACTCCTATGTAAAGATTATGGATGAATTAATCTTGTTTTACTCTAGGGTTTCTCTCTCAAGATTCTCTTTGGAAGCTCTCTTTCTTTTGTGGGTATAAGGGGTATATATACTAAGGTGAGAGAGGAATGTGAAATGTCAGGTTTTTCAAAACAGGGCTAGCTCGCACCTTGGCCTCACGACTTGACTGAGTCGCGAGATCTAATCACAAGATAACTAAAGAGAGTTGAGGAATTTGAAGAGCTGGCTAGGCTGAAAACCTAAAAAGGCAGTCTAGGCAAAAATTAAAGCCAAAAAAAAAAAAAAAAAACTCGTTAGGCTAAAAGCCTGAAAAGGCAGTTTAGGCAAAAATTAGAGCCGAAAAAAAAAATAATAAAAAAAAAAAATGAAAACCCAAAAGGTTAATCTATGCAAAAGGAAAGTGAAAAAAAGAAAGTGAGAGAGCCTGCTAGGTTGAAAACCCAAAAGGGTGGCCTTGGCAAAAATTAAGGCAAGTAAAAAAATAAATGAACTACATGATGACCTAATCCATCTACCATGAAGGTACATAGGAAGCCATGCATTGGTCCGGTCACAATTTCCCCAAACCCACCATTGGCCCACTAAGCAAATTTTTTTTTTTTTTTTTTTTTTTTAATTTTACCATTCCATTAAACCATGCCATTACACATAAATTCACAAAGCTAAACCCTAAACCAAATTCACAAAGCCAAACCCTAAACCAAGTCATAAAAAACCAAACCTTAAACCAAACCATAAAAAACCATACCCCAAAAGCATACACCTTAAACAGAACCCTTAATCTACAAGTCCTAAATAATTCCTAAACATGAGAGCTTCACATAAATTTTCTTTAATAAATATGTTCAAGGCCAAAAATAATAAGATCAATTTGTCTTCAATCTTTTCTCCTCTAGTTGATCATTTATTTCTTTTGTCTTAGATACCTTGTCATCTGTGACCCTTCTTTTAAATTCATAGTTGTCATCATTGTGTCTTTCCAAGTTATCTCTGAGAAACTGCTTTCTCATAGCAACCATCTTAGCTTCCTTGTCAGCAATCTTGTCCACCAACCAGTTAGAATATACTATAGTCATCTTGTGAAAGTGAACCATGACAAAAGATTGCTCCACCCAGTCAACCATCTCCAAGCCCAATAGCATATTCCTTATAGAAGTAGGTCCACAGAAGCGAAAGGTTTTCTTCTTTTTCCACCAAGCATTCCTTGCTCATATTGGAATTACCTCAAGAGTCTGTCAGCCTTATAGAAAGTTACCCTCCTTAATCCAACTATGAAGATGTGATCTGAACTCGGAGACCGCAGCAGAGGGGGTAGGCACTTCCACCAATAACAATCTCATCGAATTGAGGCACTTGCTTCTTGCTCAAGAATTTCACCTAGTCACTCTCTGTTTGGCATTTAGTTTTGATGACAGTTCTACTAAGAAAACTGCTAGGACCATAATTACTTGTAGTAGGCCTGGTAATCATATCCAGTCATTCCATCAGCTATATTTGCAAAGTCAAGGGATTCCCAAGAAAGTTTTGGGATTCTCCACTGAGAAACACATAGTCCAATCCTCGCCAAGATCAAAGAAATAGGATTATCACCATCCTTAATTTGACTCACAACACTTATGGCTCGAGCATCTACAAAACCGGGTGTTAGGACATATGCATTTCACATGTTAAGAACATATGTCATAATTTTATATAATTGACTTATCCTTTGACAAAACGCACTTTACTTATATTTCGGTAGATTTAGGATGTGTTTAAATACTTCAAGAAACCTTGTTTCAAGATCAAGTGTTGAAGCCTTCAAGTCAAGGGATTCCCAAGAACTATATCCGCTCAATCTGATATGATGATTGAGAACTTTATCTGCTCAATCTAGAAATCTTAGGGCAACCAAGAACTATATCTACTCGATCTGGTAGGATGATTGAGAACTCTATCCGTTTACTTTAAAAGTCTAAGTACGACTATTAACTATATCTGATCAATCTGAAAATCTAGGGTGACTAAGAACTATATCTACTCAACCTGGAAATCTGTGGGGATTGAGAAATATATCGACTTAATCTGGAAATATGGTGCAACTGAGAACTATATCTGCTAAATCTGGAAATCTGGGGTGACTGAGAACTATATCCGCTCAATTTTGAAATTTGGTGAGACTGATAACAATATTTGCTCAATCTGAAAATCTAGGGTGATTGAGAAATATATTCGCTTAATCTGGAAATCTTGGAGGACTGGGAACTATATCTGCTCAGTCTAGAATTTTCCTACAATGGAGAAGAGAAAATTCATATTAGAATTATGAGGATTGAAAACTCAGAATATTCAAATTTGGAATTTATCAATCAAGGTATCAAGAAAATTGAGGTTGATTTTTTTACAATGGATTTAATACAAAATGTGTTTAAAGTTTAAGATTTGAGGACAAATTGATTGAAAATCTTGTTTTTGGAAGATTTGGGTTGAATTCAAGTTTTTTTGAAAAAGTTTTAATCTCATACTCATGCATTTCATTCATGAAATATTGTGCTTTGAGGAGTTTCCGCATTAAATTGCTCTATTTTTCAAAAATTTGATTTTTCAAGATTTTCGATCGATCAAATCTATCTCTTGACCGATCAAAATTGCGATAAAATTTTTGGTTTGAATTTGCCAGACTCGATAGGTATTCGATCGATGCTTGATTGATCGAACTAAAAAATTTTCAGTTTTTAAGTATTTGACCAATTATTTTTAGGCTTCATTTATATTTAGGATTCATATGCATTACATTGATTTTTTGTATCCATCTTGTAGTTTTGCAGTAATATCTCATTGTTTTCACACATAACATGCATACACTTTGCTAAATTGGGTACTCAACTTGATTTAAAAATTGATTGATTAATTTTTGAGTTATGTACTTTTCAGTATATGTGATTTTTATGTGTGAACTACGTAAAAATATTTTTAAGAGATATGATGGATAATCAATGTACAAATATTTTCTCTACTCATGCAACTGTTTATAGGTCACATAGTATCAAGTTTGCATTTATTGAAAGAGAGAATATTTTTCTTTTATGTATTCTCAACTTAGTTTTTAAGTTTGGATTGTGTAGTTAGGATTGGATTTGTTATAATGGGCATTTTTTGCAAAGGGCTTTTCTTTGTAAACTTTGAGCTTTTAGTTGTGTTTTGTCAAGGATTGCCAAAGGGGGAGTTTGTTAGGTTCTAAGTAGTTAGGAACTAATGTATTAGAACTCTAATGTGTATTATTGGCAAACCATGATCAAAACAAGTTGTTCAGTTTTGTTTAAACTTGCTCAAAGTTGTGTCTTTTATATAAAGTTGGAATCAAGCTGTTGCAGAATTAAGTGTGCATTTTGGCCTGACTTGATCTATCGAAGCTTAGACTCAATCGATCGAATCTTAGGCAGAATGTTTTTTCTGCCGAATTTCCAACTCAACCCTACGCCTATATGATGTGTAGGGTTAAGTGTTTTACTCCTAGTATATAAAGGAAACCCTAAGCACATTTTTATAAGTTTTTTAGAGAGAGAAGAGTGTATCTCTTATATATTTAGGGTTTTGTACCCAAAAGCTCACTAAGTTCCAGTTGCTCATATTGCTATTTGTGTGAATCTCTTGTGAGATCTGAGAGGAACTTTCCTTCACACATGCTTAGGATTATCAAGAAGGAGATTTTATTGAGAGCTTGATGATCATTCAGTTGCTGCACTAAAAAGCTTAAAGAAACACAAGCGGGTGTGCTTGTATTTGCTGGAGAATCCAAGAAAGAAGGAGTCTGTGGTCTCGGAGCTTGCAGTGTTCGTGTCAGTAAGTTTCTACTAGTGGGTAGCAATAGGATGTTAGTGGTCTAAGTCACTATTGCAAACCCTTGATCCGGCGGTGAGGGGGAAGAATTGAAGCTGTTCAAGTTTGAAAGGAACATAAGGGTTTTGAGAAGATCTCCAAGAAGAGCAAAAGAGGATGGAAACTGATTCTCGTTTCCAGATGAGATCATACTGTTGCTCTGTTGAATGGCTAACCACTTATAACAATTAGGTCGAGTATGACCAGTCATTTCGCAGTGATGATAGAGATGTTATTTCTTCTATTTAGACTTTTAAGCATTTCTCTTCTTAGCCCTAGGGTTTTTGTCTGTACCTTATCAAGCTTAGGGGGCGCTTCTAAGATAGATTTACCCTTGTCTATGTTCTCACTAGCTAAAATAGTTTTGACATCATTGTTCTCAGATTCAACACTATTAGCAAGAGGAACAAAAATCGTAGTACTAGAAGAAGCAATACTAGGAGAAGAGAAATCATACCCTAAACCAGTTTGAGCTAAAGCATATTTCTGAAGGCTGAGTATCTCATCAAGCTTTACACTTGAAGGCATTTAGGATTTATGGAGGTAGTGAAGGCATTTAGGATTCCATTATCAGAATCATCCTCAGGCTCAGTGCCACTCAAAGTAGCTGCAAGTGCCATGATTTTCCCAATAGTCTTGAGATATGTAGGGCACTCTTGTTTCATATGAATAAAGCATTGACACCTAAAACACTTTGGTCCTGACGGAACAGTTTACTGATTGCCATCCCTAGCATCCTTCTTCCCTTTGTCTTAGCTCTTGGATTGAGACGAACTAAACTGCTTGCAGTCTTTGTCAAATCCTCTAGCATTGGCATTCTTCATAAACTTGTTGAATTGCCATGTGATATAGGATTTCATCTTAGAATCTTCATCGTCTGAAGACTCATTAGTATCACTGCTCTTGGCCTTCAATGCTATGCTCTTTCCATTACTAGATTTCCGTAAACTTATCAAACCCAACTTGTAGGTCTGCAGATTGCTAACCAACTCTGTCAAAGGAATTCTGTCAATATCCTTTGATTCCTCAATTGCAATGATCTTGGCATGAAATCTCTTGGGTAGAGATCTAAGCAACTTTCTAATAATCTTGGGTTCGAAAATGGTTTCCCCAAGATTAAAGGTTGAGTTCACTTTGTCCTTAAGCTTGGCATAGAACTCATTGAACGACTTATCCTCCTCCATCTTAATCTCTTCAAACCTTGTAATAAGCCTCTGAAGTTTTGAGTCCTTGACAACTTGGACTTGTTCTGTAGTGACAATCTCTCCTTTTAATGCATGGCTCCCAGTACGTGACTAACCAATTCGATGCACGGATCCAAGTATGTGACTAACACACCAACTTGAGAAGGATTTTGGCTACAAAGTTCTTCAGTTTATCAACACGATAAAGATCACAAAGCTCCTTGGTCGCAAAACCCAATGGCATACCAACGCAACAGCTTCTTTAAGAGAAAGATAAACTAGGGCAACTTAGTCTCCGATCACCGTATGCTTGGAAAAACTTTTTTCATTAAGTTGCATCATTTGTGATGACCTTTAAAATAATCCTTATATATGTTTAGGGCTATGAGACAAAAAAAGCCCAAACACGTATTCACGGATTGGAGTGAAATCAGAACTGAAAAAAAAAAAAAAAAAAAAAAAAAAAGACAATAAGCAAAGATAATAAAATGGTGGATTATCTTATTGTTTTAATAAGAAGATGAAAAACTATTTCCATTGGGGATTTGGAACATTCCAATCCTTTATACTAATTTGGGGCATATCAAGATAGTCAGTCAGTTCTCTTTCTTTTGTTGGACTTTTTTTGTAAGCTTTCTCATCCTTATGAACCCACCTCATGTCAGCCAATAGCCAATCTTTATACCCTAAAGTCGGATGGAGGAATTAAGGAAAGCAGATGTCCTTAGTTATTATTCTACTCGACCAAGTCTCATGGATTTTTCCCAAGATCCTCTAAGTAAATGCCAAGGTATGGAAGGAACCATCATCATTAGGAGTTCCTTGATGGTCACCAAATTGCCTTGCAATGCAGCATGTAGAGTAGTAAGAGCAACGATGAAGCCCAACCAAAGGAACACACTTATCCTTGAAGCCACAGTTGACCGTATCCATGATGCACCACCATTCTGTTAGGATTAGTGCCCTTAAATCCTATTGTATGATGCTATGTATGTTATTGTGTATGACATTATGTATGACTTAATGTTGTGATTAATAAAGTTTCTTTATTATTATTATCTAAAATAATGGTAACATGAATATTTGGACATTATCATATAGTCCATGAGATGCATAGTATGTGATTTATGTGATTTAGTCACAAAAGATATAGATCACAAGTTCTTTGTAAACTCATAATTTTGGTTCGTAGTCGGTGATGAAATTGGGCATTTCATCTGCGAAGACTATAACATATCAACTAAGATGATTTGTCTTGATCATAGAAGTCGAGACTTCTAGTTGATATGTTGATATGTTTTAAGAGTTAAGACATATTGAACTGGACCGCTATGAGATTTATTATTCTCCTAACGACTGTCAAATGAATAATAAATCTCACGACTCTTATTTGCATGAACTCTTAATCCTGAGAGAATAATGGACCTGATCATGAGGTGTAGGTTGCTTTGATATATCAGGAGTGAGATCTAAAGGCACGATCAAAACCTTAGTATGTTGGGCAACCACATTTCGTGTTGATAGAACATATATTCTCAAGATGGAATTCATAGCCTCTTAATGGAGATATAAAATATTCCCTTGAGATAAGTTTAATGGGTTTGATTATTCAGAGAGTTAGGCCTAACCACTTTAGTAAGAAATTACTAAAGTATATATTTATGAAATTGGATTTTATAAATATATGATGAATAACTTAAAAGGATTAAACCAGGTACTCAAGAATTAAGATGTAGTAATTTTCAAACTGGCAGTCTACATTCATGACTTTGTATTACTACGAATATTTTATGAAGGGGTTGCATGTATAATAAAGTCTTGGGATATAATTTATTAATAAAGTCTAGAGTGCAATTATATTTATATAGTGGTATTAAATATAATTAATGATAACTTTGAACTTGTTAAGAGTAGACAAAAAAGCCCAAGGCCCATTGGAGCTAGTGTTTTATTGGTCCCTTTTGGTCCCACTCCAAGCCACACACTAAAGCCCAATTGGAAAGGCCCAATAGGCCGGCCCAATTAGATAATCAGTTAGTTATAAAAGGGAAAAACATACAGAAATTTATTTAGAAAGAGAATCATAATTGTGAAGTGGTGTGTATGTGCGAGTGAAACCACTCAATAATTCTCCCTTAGAAACTGATTGAGAGACCACACCAAGGTATGCTATCTTGTTCTCAAATTCTGAAAATCACATAGTGCATGTTATCAATCATGAATGAAATAGATCCATGTTTGTTGTTTCCACTGTGTGTTTTGTATGGGATACAAAATCAGATTTTCCTTCAATTGGTATCAGAGCCAGGTTTTCATATCATGATTGTATAGCATGTGATTGAATTTTAGAATTAAAGAAAAAACGGTTTCTTGGTGGCCCATAGTTGTTTTCGGTTATATAGATTGAAGTTCTATAGACTTCTAGATGAAGTTGTGAGATAACCGTTCATGATGGATTGCCTTGATGCATTGGTAAATATATGAATTTAGCACCGATTGCATTGCTTTATGGTAGTTATTGATTGTTGAAGTAACTGTTTTGTAACTACCATGTGCGTGAACCAAGTTATTGCACCACTTGGACTTTGTGTTGCACCGCTTGGTTATAACAAGGCAATTAACAATCTGCTGTAATTGTCATATATTATATGCATGAAAACTACTTCTTTTGGAAGTATTGAATCCGTATATTATATATACGGTGTGATAATTGGCTTAACATATATATTTATATGGGTTCATGTGCGTGCACTTTGATATTGCATCGGTTGGATATAGATGTATATATTGGCTTGATTTGTTGCATGATTTCGTGGACCCATGTGGCAAATTCCATCTGCCATTAACATGCTTTTCATTTATATATTGTATCAAGTGATGTTTGACTTTTAGCTATACATGTATGATTGTATGGTAAACGTGTAATATTGTTAGTCTTGCTTGATATGATTTATATGCTATCTAGTTAATGCTAGGTTTATGAAATTTATTCCTAATGAGATTAGGATTATGTTTTCAAAAGTTTCTAGCATTATTATGGTTCTTGATCGTAAAAACCTTTAATTTAAAATATCTAGTGGGAAAGAGATACAAGGGTTGATCTCACAGCCTCCATTATCGGTTCAGAGTAGTGTGGGGTAAGCACCTCGTCTTGGTGTATATGCCTTGCGATCCCAAAGGAGGGTGTTAACTTCAAAGTACTATAAGATTGAACGAACCTGTTTAAAGTAGTGTGGACAAGCACCTTGTCTTGGCGTATATGCCTCGCGATCCCAAAGGAGGGTGTTTTGTTCCATGATACTACAAGTTTAAACATTATAAGGGAGATGAAATGTGGCTACACATGATTCTAGATAATGGTGTACACTAGACTAAGTATAATGTTAACCTCCCAAAGGAGCTATGTCATTATTACTTAGAGGCTAGAGGTAATACGGCATATTATTAGTGTATGATAAGAGTTATCATGATAGCACTAATAATGAGAATGGTTCTCAATCAATTAATATGTTTATAATAAACTTGCTACCAAGGAATTATAGACATGGATTGGTTTGTCGTTGCATATATTATTTTATGGTTTTATGAGGTTCCATATTATATACTTATATGCTAAATTGATAATGTCCAGTTTACTTATTATATTCATGTTTGTTATTTTCAGATTTAAAATCATGGCATCATTTAGCCCACTTGTTGCTATTCTTAATCAAAACAAACTGACTGGATCCAATTATGTTGACTAGAAAAGAAATTTGGATATTGTTCTTACTGCTGAAGAGCATAAATATGTGCTTACTCAACCATGTCCTAACTTTCCATCATTAGATGCTCCTCTTGAGGAAAAACAGCGATATGATCGTTGGCAGAAATCTAATGAGATGGCCAAGTGCTACATCCTAGCATCTATTTCAAATGTTCTACAGTATCAAATGCAGGATGTAGAATTAGCTTCGGACATTATGCTAAGTCTGAAGGAGATGTTTGGTGAGCAAGGCCGTTCTGCAAGGCAAGAAACTATGAGGCAAATTTATAATACCAAAATGGCTGAAGGTACTTCAGTAAGGGAGCATTGTCTTTGGATGATCTCTAATCTGAATACATTAGAAGTTTTAGGTGCCGATATTGATGGAGAATCCCAAGTGGATATGATACTCCAGTCACTACCAGAATCATTCAAGAAATTCAGACTTAACTATAATATGAACAAAAAGATTTATTCTTTGTCTGAATTAATGAATGAGTTGGTAGCGGCGGAAGGCATCCTTGGTACTTCTAGTGTTGATGCCAACATGGCGGAAGCTTCTACTTCTCAACCTAAGTCGAAAGGCAAGGGTAAGAAGAAGAAGAAGAAGAACTTCGCCAAGCAAGATGGTAAACAAGTTGCCTTAGGTGTTGCCAATGGATTAACAAGTGTCAAGAGCATAGTTGGATTGTTGGATTCTTATCTTCCTCCAAATAAGCTTGCAGAGTCCTTCAGTGCTGGGGTAGCAACAGGTGTCAATTGGATAAGCTACAGTGATTTTATCCAAATGTTAATCCTTCCAAAAATCACTATAGCTTCTCCTTATCAGCATGATATTTGGATAAAATCATCCGTGCAGCTCCCACCCCAATTGACACCTGTTGCTACCCCAGCACTGAAGGACTCTGCAAGCTTATCCGGAGGAAGATAAGAATCCAACAATCCAACTATGCTCTTGACACTTGTTAATCCATTTGTTCTGATATGGATATTGTAGAAGTGTGTAGAATATTAGCAAGGCGTATAAATAGAACTCTTGTAAGTTTGAAGAGGGCAAGAGTAAGTTCAGAAAAACAAAAGCAAGCTCTCTTTGTAAAATGTATTCCCGTGTCTCTTATGTCTGATGTAAAAAAGTTGTTTAATCTAATAATATCCTTCAGTTTGTTGTATCTTGTACTGTGCTCCCTTCCACATGCTTTACTTATCTAGCTAATTGAATTTAATTCTCTTTGTTTGCTAGCAATCTCCAAACTCATCCAAAAGCCTCTTTTGATAGTCAATTGGAAACATTCTTGTTCATTATTTTACATAAGAGTATGCAATTTAATAAAATAAGAAAGCATTAAGACCAACGATTTTAATACTACATAGGTTCATACAAGTCTTTCGATCTCTATATTTACCTATGTCGAAATATTCAAGATCTATCCTATAATCCCCTCTTTTGACAGCAAATCACAAGATTAAAATCATCTAATTAATGGCCAATTAATTAGAAGCAATAGGCTTAGAATAAATCAGACAAACATGAAGAGAATTTGTTCAAATTAACATAGAAAAGCAAGCATAGTTCGAAACTAAATTACATCATTTTCCTAGAATAAAGAAAGTCTAATTCATGCTTAAAATTAAATCCAACACAAACGTGTTCACCATAATTTTTTCTGAGAAGATTGGAAAGAAAATAAATTCTGAAAAATTCTCTGTTTCAGCCCTCTCTTTCTTTCAACTTCAGCGCCGCACCTTCTTGTTTTTCCGTTTCAGCCGTCTTCTTTTTGTTAAGCGCCTCTTTTCTTTTTGTTCAGCCAACTTCCAAGGCCAAAAATATTCTCTTTAGATGCTTCACATTTCTTTTATTTGAATAAATCTTTATTTTCTTCAAATCTAGAATAAAATTTAAATAACAAAAATCAAGTCTAAAATCAACAAAATAAATAAAATTAGACTAAAGTTTAAAGTTGAGAAGTGATAAATTACACTAAATTATGCAAGTCATCAAACACCCCCAAACTTAGAACTTTGTTTGTCCTCAAACAAAAAGACAATAAAGTAAAAGACAACTATAGACATTATTAGCTAGACCCCATAGAGTAATATCATCACTCACCAAGCCATGATCTGAATTTAGATTTCAACACTAGTAACTTACTCTTTTAACATCAAAGATGGCAGGAAAATCAATCAAAAATTTAGCAATTTGGCAAGCAAGAGTTAAGCATATACTTCAACCTAAAGCTAAGTCCTTGAGTGTGTGTGAAATAGTCAATTTAACTCCAAACCACCAGCAAATTCAGATAACAGTAGAACAACTGAAATCAGAAGAATTCTCTCAAAACTTAACCCCATAAGTCCAATTTTTAGAAATCCTCTCCACTAATGTAATCAAACACCAAAATTAGAGATGAAAAGGTCTTTAATCAAGGTTGTAATGATAGGCCACAGGGTAAGGGCTAAGAAAGAATTGGATATGGAAAATCAAACCAAACTGGGAAAATACTTAGTAGAAAAAACAATAAAAGAGATATCCACAGGATTCACACCATAGCTCTTTCTTGACAATATGCTCATATGATGACAATATTACTGCTATACTCAAAAGTGGAGTGATTTTTTTTTTTTTTTTTTTTTGAATTTTTTTTTTTTTTTTTTGAAGAATTTG
Organism: Quercus rubra; assembly: GCA_035136125.1. NCBI lineage: Eukaryota > Viridiplantae > Streptophyta > Magnoliopsida > Fagales > Fagaceae > Quercus > Quercus rubra. The sequence continues at coordinate 71,856,729 of CM068733.1, forward strand.
ACACCTGTAGCCTTTTCGAATTTTCAACCACTTTAACCCTTTTCCGATTCTTGCCTTTCACTTTCTCTTTAAATGCAAATTTCCACCAAAGTATTTTCTCAAAATGTAAGGTAAATTTATTGTTTTTCAGACTTAGAGCGGGAATGGTTTATGTAGTTAAAAGAACAAATAAAGGCTCAAGGGGGTTGACTATGGAAATACACCATGAAATGATGGCGTGATAATCAGGACGGCTGGGAAAGCTCTTTTGGATGTGACAAAAAATTGCCTAGATCCTTTCTCTAATATTTGGTATCAACTAGGATTTCACCTCAAGGATCCATCAACGGATTCTAGAGCAAAGCAAGATTGAACTTCCTTGACCCAGTTAATTCAACTCCTTCTCTTTATAAGCAAAATGGAGTAAAGAAAAATTGATTATGTGCTCAATTATTTTCAAGGACAAAGATTTAAATCAAAGTACCCACAAAACTCTACCTAACATAATAGCAATTTTTTTGAAAATTTTTCTCAAAACCATCCTTAATCACAAATTTCAGAGTCATAGAGAATTCAATCATACTCAAATACATGCTTGATAAGAAAATCCAACAACTCAAGACTATAGGAGTTTACACCCCCAAACCCAAACCAAACAATGTCCTCATTGTAATTCAAAAGTGAGAAAGATTGAAGAAAGGAAAGGAACTTCCCTGGGTTTATTTTCAGCTGCGTCTCTTTCAGTTCAGCGACCTCCCTTCTCAGTTCTTTATTCCTGCAAAATAAACCAGCACCATAATCCAAATTATTCAAATAAAAAAAATATAATGATAAGGAAAGAAAAAATAAATAGAAGAATAAAAGAAAGTTTTATGGGCTGCCTCCCATAAGCGCTTGTTTTATAGTCTATAGCCAGACTTTTCAGTCTTCATCAATTAGGATCTCCAAGAGGAATAAATGCACATTTCCTCTCCACTTGTTCTCCATAATAGTGCTTCAATCTCTATCCATTAACTCTGAATATGTGCCCTGCCTTGTCCTTCAAGTCTATTGCTCCAAAAGATGAAACTTTATCAATTGTATAAGGACGTGTCCATCTTGATCTTAACTTGCTTGGGAAGAGTTTTAGTCGTGAATTGAAGAGTAAAACCTGTTGTCCTAGAGCAAACTCACGCCTAAGAATTTGTTTGTCATGCCACTTCTTTGTCCTTTTTTTATAGATCTTTGCATTTTCATAAGCATCATTCTGGAACTCATCCATCTCATTCAATTGAAGAAGTTGCTTTTCCCCTGCTGCCTTCAAATCAAAATTAAACTTCTTTACAGCCCAATAAGCTTTGTGCTCCAACTCAACAGGGAGATGACATGTTTTTCCAAACACTAATCTATAAGGAGACATCCTGATAAGTGTTTTAAAAGCAGTACGGTATGCTCATAAAGCATTATCAAGCTTCTTTGCCCAATCCTTTCTATTGGTGTTGACCATCTTCTTAAGAATATTCTTGATTTCTCTATTTGAAATTTCAGCTTGGCCATTAGTTTGAGGATGGTAGGCAAGTGCTATCTTGTGCTTCACACCATATTTAGAAAGAAGGTTGTCGAACAACTTGTTGCAAAAGTGGGTCCCTTCATCACTAATAATAGCTCGTGGAGTGCCAAATCTTATGAATATGTTCTTATGCAGAAATTTGAGCACTACCTTTGCATCGTTTGTTGTTGTTGCAATTGCCTTCACCCATTTTGACACATAGTCAACTGCCAACAAGATATAAACAAAGCCAAAAGAACGAGGAAAAGGACCCATAAAATCAATTCCCCAAACATCAAATAACTCAACCTCTAAGATATTTTTCAATGGTAGCTCTTGACGCCTTGAAATATTTCCCATATGTTGGCACTGATCACAAGTTTTCACCAAAGTACAACTATCACAAAAAATAGAAGGCCAAAAGAAACCACTTTGAAGTACTTTAGATGCTGTTTGTGTTACTCCAAAATGTCCTCCATATGATGAAGAATGGCAATG